>JAVXUP010001626.1:0-209120 GCA_033070095.1 Escallonia herrerae | reverse complement strand
ATTAATTTTGGTCTTTAGCGACAATTACACTTATTATTCCAATTATAACACACACTAAAACACCTCAGCCCACACACACTTGTCTTCCCCACTTCACCGCCACACACATACACTCACACCACTCGCCTGTGCATTCTAATACCCTTCCAAACCCACACCAAAATGTTCCCAATCCCTTGCACTATCTAAATTACACCTCCTAAAATTATTGTTGTAAATATTAGTAAAAAAATTATTAAAAATATTTAACGACTATTTATTATCACTGTACGGAGGAAGATTTATGCCACATAGTCAAAATTTGTTCATATTTTAATGCTTATAAATGCTAAGCACGTCTTTGAACATTCTGTCAATCTTTGCCTGGCGGGTGGTGCTCAACAGATCGATCGCATGATGCAGTCCAGCGAAGGCGCAACTCCCATGGAGATACTCGGGGTTCCCGTGCTACCTCACCGGTTGGCACCCCTAACGAAAGCGTGGGCGGAGATCTGTAAGGTTATATACGAAGAAATGAAGATCGACATCCGTATGAATCCCAAGAAACGTATGGTGAAAATGAGGGTTAAGGCAGACACTCCAGACGCTGGTAACCTCCAGAAGTGTGCCAACTTCCTCAGTGCCTTCATGCTCGGGTTTGAGGTAGTAGATGCCCGTGCCCTTCTGTTTGACGATGATATCCGCGTCGAATCTTTCGCTTTGGCGAACCTTGAAGCTGCTGCAGGAGAGGCCCTTTCTGATGGACTGGCGAGGTTGTCGTCCGGCGATGGTGGTAAAGAAAAGTTGGCGATCGAAAACTCTACGGAGACCAGGATTGTTATCGGAGATGAGAGGCTTCATATATTAGGATCATTTACCGGCATCATTATTGCAAGAGAGTTCATCTCTGACGTTGTCAAAGGGCTTCCTGCTCCGAATGTAGAGTCCCGGCAAAGAGCTGGGCTTGTCAAATTGATAAATTTGGTTTGTCCCGTCTTTTCTTGTTTTGGGCTATGCTCTGAAAGATAGTATAGAATGCTTTATTCTTGAGTATGTTGTGGATAATTGAAAACCAGTTTTCCAGAAGGCTTCTACACTTGGTTTTGATGATTATTTTCGTTCTTCATACATCCTGTGTTTTGTAACCAAAAAAAAATAAAATACATCCTGTGTTTGTGCAAGACAGCTGATGACAGACAAATTTTCTGTAGTGATTTTAGGTGCTGCTTATACGCAATTTTTTTGTTAATCAGGCGTTCATCAAGATTAAATTATGTGTACAAGTCTTCGGTGCGTAACATACACCCAAAAGCATCAAACTCTTTAATGTTATATATTCTGGTACCGTGGAACACATGAAAACACTTTGGTCCATATTTGAGGAGCAACCAAGTTTGGCAGGGATATCGATCTGCACAAGCATTTGTCACTCTGTGAGCTTCATTCACAAGCATTTGCAGTCGACGTCAACATTAGCATGAAGCTTATGTGTGGTACCTTCCGAAGTTGTCGTCAGATCAACGGCCAACTGTGAGTCCATACTCACTTCCAAGTTTTGAATCCCAAGCTGTTGGGCCAAGATGAAGCCTCCTCGGAGTCCCCACAGTTCAGCCACCGGAAGTGTTGGCCAAATCAAAAGCAGTAGAAAAGCCACCAAGAAAGAGTCCTTCGTTTCGAATAACTTCTCCTGCACCAGCTAGGCCCCTGTTGCCAATGGCTGATTCGACAGCATTCAACCTCGCCAGGCTAGAGTTAGGCAGTTTCTAGCCCGACATTTTCAGAGTCTCTACCTTAATAAGCGTGGGGTTGGCAATGGACCAAAATTCAAAGGCTTTCGCGACTGCTTTTCTCTACAGAGTCCAGAAAAATAGATCTTTTTCTTCAGGTCCAAATACCATATCAGAGGAAGGGAAACAAGGTTGCCCCGAGTGTATATACCATTTCAGTTTTCCAGAAACCAAAGTAGCAACAAAAATGGGTCATTGCCGAAGTTTGAAGCCATTTGTGCAACCATTTTTCCTTTCTATCACCTATGCACCCCTTCAACTAAATTTTATTTCTTAGGCTAATGTTGTGGTACTTCACTTCCCGACCTCAAGACACATGAAAATTTAATTAGAGGTCACTTAATACTCCGCACTTTGTAGAAAGACGTACTATATTTATGACGCTCACTCGTACTCGTAGAAAAGTCAAAGTTTATATGTAAAATATCTATTAAAATTGCTGATCACTCAAAAATTATTTCAAATCATCGTATATGACTGCTTTTTCTGAAACGGGTCCCCTGTTATTTTAAAAATATCAATTAGGGTGTCTGTCAAATGACTAGTTTTGACCTTTTTTATTATCCAATTTTAAAACGTACGAGATAACAAAAAATTGGAATTGTGGGGACAAATTTTTTAAAAATTGCAAGCATGAATTTGCAAATATAGCAGTCGATCATGTAAGTACGAAAAACTTGCAACTGGTGGTTGAATTGTTGAGGGCTTTGCTTGAACAACTACATTCCAGCCCATAAGTGTACTGGGCTGGAGTTTGGTGAAGCTTAATGAGGATGGGTGCGTCTCGATTGACTTATGAGGCTCTCTAGGCTCTAGCCCACTTAAGTTGCTCACTAATACTTTGTACGTGTACTTCCACGTCATAAGCAATCTCTAAAAGGATTTTTTTTTTGTTTTGCGGCTATTCGTATCGTATGAAAATACTTACAACTTTCAATATCTATAAGTGATAAGTGATGATCGTTACATATTTTTTTATTTTCTTTTGTTTAGTGACAATTAATTGTACTTATATGAAATATTATTACTATCATCGACGACGAGATATACCTTCACGGTCAATGGTAATGTGACATTTGACGCCAACACAATCAGCGAGAATACACACTTGCTTTTGTTATCTGCCCTCGCCCGATAGGTGTTTGTCGCTCACTACTGGGAGGAGGGACTCGTCGTAGATGTGTCTCGCTATCGATGGGTGTCTCTCTCATGTTTCAGATCGGGTTGACTTGGATGACAAAGAGGTTCTCCAACCTGTCAAACTATTTTTATTTATAATCGAATTGGACAGTGATTATACGTCAACGACCATAAGATTTTGCTGCCGGTACATTAGATATTTACTGCATCAAGAACAAGATTTTGCCAATTCCCAATCTGGTTTCTTGTGGCCAATTCTGAGGCCACGCGTGAACCAGCCGGCCAGCCAGTCAGTATACATCACCTTCAACAACGCCCTTTTCACCTCTTCACAATGGTAATCTGAGGCAGTGCTTCTCAGTTTCCACCAGTGGCGAAGTTACTGACCAAGCACTGCTAGTTAGAGATCCTCCTTCCCCCAAGAAACCCACATATTTATGCTCCAGCTCCGAAGACCGATCTGTATCAATCGCCAGTCAATCCAATACCCTCAAAACGCGGTTACCGTTTACCCGTCACCCTCCCTCCCCCACTTTTCTCTCTCCTTTCTTGGGAAGAAAGAAAAGTAAAGACCAAAGCAACACGAGGGCTACTATATTTTCAAGTATCTATATATACCCAAGTGTTGTTCCAAGGGTTTTCATTGTTCTTGCGATTCATACAGAGAAGAAAGATAGAGCGGTACTGAGATTCAAGAGAGATGCATTTGTACAACGCTTGGCTGCCTCCGCCTGTTGCGGAGGAGACGAAGAGGGAGAAAGAATCGTTTGCGCGGGTTGTGAAATCTGTGAAAGAGTCGTATTCGGCTGATGATCCGGAATCTGTGTATTCCAGTCTCAAATGGGTTTCTGTTGTTGACCTGTGAGTGCTCTCTACTTCTACTCTTCACAGCTTCAAAGATTGTGTCAAGAATTTGAGAATTTTTTGGTCCCTTAGCTTTATCGTCTGCCATAACATCTGCTTCTTGTTCTTGTAAGCTTAATGCTGGGTTCTGATCAGAAAACCTGTAGCTATATAATATTTTGTTAATTTGTTCTATCCTGGGCAAATTGTTATCATAAGCCAGAAAGTACTTGATTGATAGGAGTGACGAGAGAACACGTAGGTCTTGGTGAGTCTGAATTGTTCGATTGATTGTCCACATTGGATATCAGGATTAATTCTTAGTTTGGAAGTTCGCACTGCGTCGCCAATGATGATTTACAATTGCAGCAAAAAGTGGGCCCTGAATGCCGAATGTATGCACACAGGTCCATTTTTTGCTTGTTTGGCGAGCCGTCATCGGCCGTCTTATTAATGATGTGCTGGTTGCTTTTCACCTAAGAACCTCTCAGCCAGCAAGGACAATGTTTCTACTTGGAATTGTTAACCGCTAGCTACTAAGATGCATGTTGTGGTTGTCTCTGAGTTTTTGCGAGTTTTTTGGTTTGTACTTGAAGCCATATCTTCACTTGTACATATTCCTTGTCCCGTGTGTTGTCTATCGTGCTTGTTGTATTTTGGTTTCTAGAGTGCTTTAACTCATTTTCCTTCTTATATTTGCTATGCAGTTTCATAAAGGCAAAAAGTGAAGTTTCTTTAGAAGACGTAAATGCCCTTGTCGAAATCGTGCTAGAATTGTTTCAGATATCACATGACAAACTCTATGTTCAGGTGCTTCTTTGCATTTCATTGCTCTTTGTTTTATATATCTATCGTAAGTATATCCTTATACTGCTAGTTTAACTGTTGTATCTGTAGGTTAGATGGGGCAATACTTTAGTGAGGATTTTGAAAAAATTTGGAAAGAAGTTGTCTATAAAAGTTCAGTGGCGGCCTTTCTATGATACTTTGATCCGTACACACTTCACAAGGTGAGTTGTATAAGCACCTTATAGGATGAATATGTTCCATTGATTTCTGCTTTTGCACTTGATGCACATTTGTTTTGATGATTTTGTATAATTCCAAATGCATAGCTATAGATGTTATTACTTGTGTGGACATCTATGGACTTCTGCTATGTATGGTTTGGTTTAGTTTTGGTCTAGGCTCTCTCTACACATGACACCTCCTGAGCAGCTTACTTCTTCTCTTTTATTATTGCTTAATATCTTTTTCATTATTGACCATTTGAAGCATCTTGATTTTTCACCAAATTAACTGTTTACTCACCCTCATCTTCCATTACTGCGTGTTTCTGAAAGCTATGCATTTGTGACTCTCAATCGTGTATCTACTTCAGGAGTACGGGCCCAGAAGGGTGGAGAGTGAGACAGCGACATTTTGAGACAGTAACTTCCCTTGTTAGATCCTGCCGGAGGTTCTTCCCAGCAGGTTCTGCCTCTGAGATATGGTCCGAGTTTGGGTAAAGTCTGTGTCTCTGGCTCACGCTTACAGTTGTTTGCATTTTTTTATGGATATATGCTTCATAATTTGAGCACTTCGAACTCAATTTGGTTGGCAAGCCGAAATACAGACTATACTTCCATTTTTTTGTTAGATCTTAACTCTTTTACATATTGTACTCGTTTTCCACTTGACAAAGGGGAGAGTAGTTTGTTAAGATATGTTTCCACTAATAAAGCTCGGGTGCTACTGATAAGGAGGAAACACAACTAAAAAACATTTTTTGAGAAATGTTAGATGAAGTTTGGGAGGCAGAATGAGGGGGGGTGGGGGGGGGGGGGGCCCGTGCGTGCTGAAGACATTAGGTTATCTAAGGGAGCTACCATCAGTACTTTCACCGTCCACCTGCATCTCAAACAAGAAATTTGTCGCTCTGGTGTTGTGATAGGATGGGTAATAGTATGTTGTCCTTCTCTAGCATACATTCTCATTGAAGTACTTAGATTGGTAGAAGTAGCATGTATTGCTTTTTCATGTAATAGTATATTGTCCTTCTCTATCTTCATGTGTTAGCATACATGCACAGTTTTCATGTAGTCTCATGCGGAGGCGGTCTCAGTTATTATGTTATCCTCTTAACAGAGTTACTACTAAACATGGCTTATTTCTCACCGATATTGCTTTATCGTGATTTACAAATCCATTCTGCAGTTCTCTACTGGAAAACCCATGGCATAACTCGTCTTTCGAAGGTGCTGGGTTCGTGAGACTGTTTCTTCCTACAAACATAGAGAACCAGGTCTTCTTTTCAGCGTAAGGACTGCTAGTTATAGAATGTTTTAAATAGTTGATGTGGACATTGACATTACTTGGCAGAGAGCATTAATTTCTTGTTACTTTGCTGACAGTGACTGGATCAGCTTATGTTTAAATCAGTGGGATTCAATACCAAATTGCCAGTTTTGGAACAGTCAATGGGCAGCTATTATAGGTCGTGTCATAAAGAACTACAACTTCATTGATTGGGAATGTTTCATGCCAACGCTTTTCAGCAGATACTTAAATATGTTTGAGGTAAGTGTATGTTAACTTCCAGAGATCTAGAATTGATGTACCGAACACAGCCAACAGCTTGCAGGAAATCCTAACGAACAAAACCCAAACTAATTGACCATGACATGGAGCCATAAAATATCCAAACTAAAGCCTGCAACAAAACTCGCACGCTCTGCTCCCCCCCAAAAGATAAGGAGAAACATGTTCTTTCTAAATAAGATAACAACCTGTCGTTTCGCCAAGAAAATCAACAAATGCCATAGCCTTGTCTAGAAAATCCCTTTTTGAGCTAGAAAAAAGGAGGCGGAATAAAATTTCGTCAAGGTGGTTCAATGTTAGCTTAACTCTGACAACTGCGCATCAGTTCTGCCTTTTCAATTGGACCACATTCAGGATGACCTCAACAAATCGCCAACTGAGATATAAGACCTAATATCAAAACTTCAGAGGAGGGGACTGGGCGAAATGGTGGCATTGGCCAGCTGAGGCACATTTTCTTATTCGTCTCTTGTCCCCTCTCGATTCATATTTCCGATCAAGTAGCAATTTAAAATAATGCAGCAAATAGCCAACTCTTATTTCCCTGAGATACGAACTAAAGATTGTGCTTTTTGCCCCTTGTGTCCAACTTCTTTGCAGAAGTGTCCGGAAATCTTAAAACAATACAAAAATAGACACCTTACAGCATTATTCTGGGACATGTCTGGAGGATTCCAGACTAAGCCACTGCTTGAAGCACACTCCGTAACGACCACCATTTAGACAATTATGACGCGAGCTTTAAGCGGCTCTTCCCCACACTACTCATCAGGTCATGCAGTCCAAGAGCAATTAAGTGTGGGCTCAAGGAACAAATTTGGGTAAGGCAGGATTCGGATGGTCAATATGCCTGACCAAGGGCCCACATTGCATTAAAACATATGCAAGTAATAATCATAGGATTCTCGGGCTGATTCCATACTGATCTTCTGCAAGTATCTTCTGCTTTATTTAGGAAATAATTTTCTTAGGGTTGTTGATTTTCTGATAGGAAAGGCTCCATTGGTGAACATGATTTCAGCTGCCCAAATCGATGAAATTCTGCAGGCATAGGGCATGGTTTTTGTAGGAACTTCTTCTTTGATTTAGGCGACAGCAGGGTTGACGAAAGACAAAACAGGGTGAAGATAGCTTGAGGGAATACTAATGCGAATCTAAGGTTTAAGTGATGGAATTGACATAACGTAGGGATCTCACCTTCAATTCTTAGGTATCACATTGTGTACCTTTGGGTGAAGAAAGCTCGTGGGAATACTAATGCGAATCTAAGGTTTAAAGATGGAATTGACACAACATAGGTATCTCACCTACAATTCTTAGGTATCACATTGTGTACCTCAGGTTCAATGGCTTCTTATGGACATAAAGCAAAGGAAGTCCTTAGAAAGAGCTAAAGGCTTAAAGCAAAAGCTTGTCGACGGAGTGTTGGACGAAGTTGTAGCTTTGATCCTACGTTGGAACCGCGTACAAGTAGTATGCAGAAAAAGGTGATGTAACACCTCACAGGGGTGCAGTAAAAAGGTGATGTCATGTACCTTATGTTAGAAAGGTCAGTAGGTCAAAAGTTGTATTAAGCTACTAGGATATAGAGAAAGAAAGAGAATATTGAAACCCCTCAAAAGGTGGCAAAATCAATAGAAACTGAAATTTTATGACTTCTTGAGCGATAAGAGCGGTACCATTTATAGACTCGTGTTAATAATTCATGCCCTTTCCATCCAGTTTAAAGATGTCATTGGCTTATTAGTTATTACAGTTTAAAGACATAATGGTTGTAGGGTTTTTAACTTCGATTTTACAGGCTCCAGGACAATGGAAGACTTGGCTTTAGGATCTTAGAAGGAATTAAGGGAAAAAATTGCATAACAAAGTTCAAGAGGTATATTGAAATCTACATATCCAACGCCATATTACCGCTCTATATGATTTGGTATCACACGAGCAGATACAATCATAAGAGCAAATGTTCTTGTTAGCTATGGAGGTGTTCTTAATCCAGTATTCGTGATAGAGAAAACATGCGTCCCGTCCCTGGGATGGGTTATCTTGAATAAGTTAGAGGGAGTAAATGTTGCTGATAGGTTCGAAGGTTCTTAAGTATTCATAATGTAGAAAACTTGTGTTTGGCTCCTGAGAAGGGTTACAGCAGTTAAGCAGAGGGAGAAACCTTGATAGGTATAAAGTTTCTTAGTTCAGCATTCAAAATAAAGAAATCACGTGTCTGGCTCTTGTGTTGGGTTATGTTGATTAAACCAGAGGGAGGAACAAGTTCTAGTAGGGTACAAAGGTTACAGTTATTATGTCCATTTATTTGCTTTCTTGTGACTTGTCACTTCGTCTTTATCTAAAATGAACGGGTTTTTGGTTTGTGTGGAAGTCGGGAAGAATGTTAGGGCTTTAAAGATATTTAGCTATATGTTGCTTAAATTTTTATCAACCTTGCATTTGCTGTGATAATGTTCTGAAAAATTAAGTTTATGCTTACTAACAGGTACCTGTGGCAAATGGAAATGCATCATACCCGTTTTCTGTGGATGCTCCAAGAAACACTAAGTTCCTGTTCTCCAACAGAGCAATCTCTCCTTCAAGATCTATAGGAAAATCAATTGTAAGAAGGATATCCCAGGCTCATAACTAACAATGTTTAGTGATCCCTATTATGATTCATAATATACTCGACTAATAAAAAAGCACTTACGTATTTGTTTTGCCATCAACTTCCAATGCAGGTTTATTTATTGAAACCTGGCGGTTCAGCGCAACGGCACTTTGAGAAATTGGTCAACCTCTTAGAACAGTTTGTTTTCTAAGAATTTGTTGGCTTTATTTCCAATGACCTTGTGGTTTTAGTAGATTATCGTTGTCAATTATGGTTCTTATATTGCAGGTATTATCATCCCTCTAATGGTGGTCGCTGGACTTATTCGTTAGAGCGGTTTTTGTTCCACTTGGTAATTACATTCCAGAGACGGTTACAAAGTGAGCAGAAGTAAGTATTATATGTGGTCACGGTTAAGTTGTTCTGCTTGTAATCTGGTTTTCTTACTGTTTCTCTAACCGAAGAACTACTGATTCAGGAAAACTGATGATAATAGGCAGGCTGAACACTGTCTAGGACAATCTGAAAGGGCTTCTTTTGTTAAGGCTGTGCTAAAGTTAATTGACAGGGGTCAGTATAGCAAAAACGAGCATCTTTCAGAAACAGTTGCCGTCGCGACTTCAGTTTTGTCTTATGTGGAACCTTCATTGGTTCTGCCATTTCTAGCTTCGCGTTTCCATTTGGCCTTGGAGACGGTTAGTAGTCCCTCTGGCATCACTTAAATGCTAGAATGTGATTCAATCTTAATTCCATCTTGCCAAAGCATGCTAAAGGGATGGTTGATGCATCTGTCAATTAAAATAATTTTGCTCCACTGGGCTTTATTGACTAAATGTCATCATACTAAACTTCTTTTCTAATTTTACCTGGTCAGACGACAGCAACCCATCAGTTGAAAACAGCCGTGACATCAGTAGCATATGCCGGGAGACCACTTTTTCTCTCACCCTTATCAGCTTCGCTAAAAGAACAAGATGATGTTGGTGGCACTGATATGTACACTGATCTTCTGTTGGTTTCACTATCTAATGCATTACTTGGCATGGATGCTAATGATCCTCCTAAAACCCTGGCTACCATGCAATTGATTGGTTCCATTTTTTCCAGCGTAAGAGCTAACTTCCACCATGTACATTATCAATTTCTACTTGATTGTGAGATCGGTTATGCTAAAGTAAGTCTTTATTCTTGCAGATGGCTTTACTGGAAGAGAGTATGGATGAGTTCTCATTCATGCCAACAGTTCGCTTCTCTGAGTGGCTTGATGAGTTCTTGTGTCGTCTTTTTTCTTTACTTCAACACTTGGAATCTAGTAGTGTTGTGTAAGCAAAGATATTCATATTGTGGTCCACCTTTTTCTCTTCTTCCAGTTTTTTTGATTCATTATTTAGCACACTGGCTTCCTTTCTTAAGTGTTTATTTGTACTGCAGAAATGATGGCATTCATTCACCGGCAACTTCAGGAACTTTCCTGGTTGAGGATGGTCCTTATTATTTTTGCATGCTGGTGATTTTGCTAGGAAGGCTTTCAAACTCGCTCTATAATCAGGTTTAGCTCCTTGACTTTGAAAATCAAAACTGTATATAACTTTATAACACTATAATTTTCTCTGGGTTGACATTATTGTGAATTTATTTAAATGATATTGAGCAGGCTTTGAAAAAAATTTCCAAGTTTGTCAGGACAAATATACTTCCTGGGGCAATTGCAGAGGTTGGACTTCTCTGTTGCGCCTGTGTTCAGTCAAATCCCCAAGAGGCTGTTTCTCATCTTGTTGAACCTATTCTGTCATCCGTTATATCATCTTTAAGAGGAACACCAGTTACAGGTTTTGGAGGAAGTGGAACCTTTGATGCCTCTGTTTCAAGCAAGGTTTTCCCTTGTTCATGGTGTTTAATCTTTGCATTATGCCTTAGCTGTACTGTTGAACTGAATGCTTGATTGCACCTTTACTAGGCAAAACCCTCACTTTCTCCAGCACTTGAAACATCAATTGATTATCAGTTGAAAGTATTGTCAGTTGCAATCAACTATGGAGGCCCTGCCCTGCTTCGTTACAAGGATCAGTTTAAAGAAGCTATTCTTTCTGCCTTCGAATCCCCATCCTGGAAGGTTTTTTGTTCCTTCACTTATTTTGTCTTTTGCTTGACTGTTGAAGTTCAATAGATAAGTACAACTACACGGTAATCCATAGTTGGTCAATAAGCAAAGGAGACTTAGACCGTGTTGATAATGCAAAATAGTTGGACGGGGATACTCTTGAAAACTTGTTCATCTCATATATTGGACAGTCCTGGACTTAAGTTAGTAAGTTAGAGATTGTGCTTACTTTTTTTGGACACAAGCAAGGAGACTTGGGCCATGTGGATATTGCAAAGAAATTAGACTGGAATACTCTCGGAAACTTATTTATTTAGTATACATACTTCTTTTACAGTCTTGGACTCAAGTTAGTAATTTTGAGACTGCTTACGTCTTTTGGACAATGTGAAGACTGGCATTTTTATGTCTCTGGGCGTTGTAGACGAACAATATGTCTTGTTAAGAAAAATCAGTGGCTTATACAACAATCCAAAGTTTTGTCTGTTTACTAAGATCTGAAGTGGGATACGTGACTTGTTCTATTGAAGGACCGCCACTAGGAGGAAATACTACCAACATTATTATCTAGATAAATACCAACTTGTATGTATAGGTTTGTGCACATGTATATACTCCTAATTTGCAAATCTCATAGTATTACCCTCATTCTATTTTATGTAACCTGAGTCAACGGATGCTTACTGGAACCATTGGTTTCTTAAAACTTCTCATGATTGACAGGTTAATGGAGCTGGTGACCATGTTCTTCGATCCCTTCTTGGAAGCCTCGTTCTTTATTATCCTATTGATCAGTACAAGTACGTTCGAACTCTTTCAACTATCGTCACTGTGTGTGCATACTGTATGCTGATAGGTCATGCATGTACCTTGTAACATGTTTTAATTTCTTGTATTTAGGTGTGTTCTGCATCATTCTTCTGCTGCTGGGTTAGAAGAATGGATAAGCACAAAAGATTTTTCAAGCGAGGAACCATTTATGGGCCCTAAGTGGCATGTCCCGAATGAGGAAGAGGTTCAGTTTGCCAATGAACTCTTACACATGCATCTTGAGTCAGCTTTGGATGATCTTCTGAGAATCTGCCAATCTAGAATTCATCCTGATCCAGGTAATACTGAACTTAGTCTCTTTGGCAGTTTTTTACTCTTTCGCGTGGAGTGTAGGTTCTATTTCTGATTTAGTTTGTAAGCGATCGAGAATTTTTAGATTTTCTTTGGATGGATTTTCCTATTCATCAATTGGGATTTGTGTCTGTTGATGGCCAAGTTATTCTAATTTCTTTTATTTTGGTTATTTTCTATCTTATCAAGTTTGGTTGTTGTGTCTAGTATTCTGGATATGTCTTAGCATTTATATTTATTTCCGGATGCTCAAATATCCTCATCATCTGACAGTTGTATGCTTTTTGCTCAGGAAACGAGAAAGACCATTTGAAAGTGACTCTTTTGCGTATCGATTCCTCACTACAAAGTGTTTTATCATGTTTGCCTGATTTCAAACCATTCTTTAGGAATGGGACGGTCGAAAATTCAGGCCATGCTTCTTTCTTAATTGCTGGAGCCTCAGGCTCAAGTGTTGGAAGCACTGAATTGCGTGCAAAAGCTGCTAATGTCATCCATACAGCCTGCAAGTAATACGCTTGTCCATCTATTAACTGTCCTTTTCCCTCTTTCCGGAATAATATGTTCGAGTGTGGCTTGCTGTACCTCATGCAAGCTTTTACATTGCGCAGGCACTTGTTAGAGGAAAAGTCTGATGACAGCATCTTATTGCTACTCATCATTCGTATAATGGATTCTCTGGGAAACTATGGTAATGAAATATGCATTTCGGTAATGAAATGTGGATTCTTTATGGATTCTCATCATTCTTGTAATGCGTTCTCATCATTTGTGCAGTTTCTGTTTGTTGGGTTCTTCCTGTTTTAGGTGTTTTACATTTCCCTTCTCTAACCTGTAATATAGGAAGTGCGGAATATGATGAATGGTCAAATCATAGGCATGCTTGGAAACTGGAATCTGCTGCCATAGTAGAACCTCCAACAAATTTTATTGTATCGTCCCATTCCAAAGGGAAAAAGAGGTAGAGAGTGCTATCGTTTTAGTCCCATTTATTGTCTAAAAAGGTTGAAAATGCAACTCGTTGATTTTAAGTTGTGGTTGTGTTCTTTCATCCCAGGCCAAGGTGGGCACTGATCGACAAATCATACATGCATAATATGTGGAGATCATCACAATCGTCATATCATTTGTTCCGCACAAGTGGGCATATATCTCCATCAGAACATCTAATGCTTTTGATGGACGATCTTCTTAACCTCTCCTTGCATAGCTATGAAACTGTTCGCTTGTGAGTTCTCTACTCTTTTATGACGCTGCTGCCTGATTACTGTATAATGAGGCTAACTTTGCGCAGATGAATGCAAATCCAAGGTTATTGCTTTCCACTTTTGAAAGTTGGACTTTCATGCTACAATCTCTTGTAAAGGGTGTAGACATTATTTGTCTTTGTACTCAGATCTGAAGGAAAGACTCCTATGGACTTCCTATTGTGTCTAAGGTTCCTAATTTGACTTGAATATGAAGGCATCATGATTTTTGTGTGAAACTCTTCTTGGACCTGGTGTAATCATGTTTAGATTTGAATTGATAATGTTAGGTTTTAGGTCAATATGCTGTTGGAAGTATATTATTTGCTTCTTGTTAGTTTTTGAGAGGTCGTTTATACATAGGATGATTGGTTGATCTGGCTGTTTATTTGATTTATGGTCAGTTTTGTTGGTCAAGGTAAATTTTTGGCCTGACTCTTTGACTCTCTACTTTTTATATATGTTCTTCCTTGGAGTGCCAGGGTACCTTTACGAATTTAATTGAATAGTCGTTTTTGAAAGTTCAGTTCGTAATAAGTTCAATTCATTTTGTAAAGAACTATAAAAACAATCAAATATTAGTTTAAGTAGATTTTGTTTTGATTTTAAATATGAGATAATTGACTTATCATGTTCATTAAATAAGCTAAGTTGTCTTATAATTAAAAAGATTGACATATCCACTCAACAGTACACGATAAGTAGTCTTAGAACAACAAGGTTGACTTATTCATCTCAAAGTACAACTTAAAATCTTTGTGCAAGCATTAGTCTGCTTTAAATTGAAATGCATTTTTTTATCGAGGAACAACCCACTCTTGAAATTTTGGAGCAAACAGAGGGCCTAAACTTTGCGATTTTTCTAAGCCTCTTCTTCAGTTTCTTCAATTTACTATTCGCAGTTACTGTGAGGGTACATTAAACAGCCACTATTAGATCCTTCTCTATCATTGCTCGCCTGATTTCAAGTTCCCTAAATGGTATGACGTGAACTAGTTTGTACCTAGATTTGGATGGATAGCTTTGTTGGAGTTTGGATAAAGGTGTGTAAACTTGCAAGGTTTATGAATATTATGCTTTTCTCCTTTCATGTACAGGGAGTTGAGGGCGTGACAACCACCAAATGTCTTGGTGAAAAATTGTTTCGAAACTGTGAATTCATATTGTCTAGTAGATTTTGATACATTCAATGTCAATCTGGTTCCTTTAGTAAAGTTTGTTCTCATGTGATCTAACTTAGTCAATTGATTCACAGATCTTCTGTTAAATGTCTTGCGAAAATGATGAAACGGTGGCCGTCCATGATTTCGAAGTGTGTGCTTACTCTTGCCGAGAACTTGCGGAATCCCAATATACCAGAATATGTGGTCTTAGGTTCTTGTGCAGTTCTTTCTACACAAACGGTTCTGAAGCATCTGACGAAGGTATTTCTGTATAAATTGCTTAAAG
This sequence comes from Escallonia herrerae, assembly GCA_033070095.1. NCBI lineage: Eukaryota > Viridiplantae > Streptophyta > Magnoliopsida > Escalloniales > Escalloniaceae > Escallonia > Escallonia herrerae. The sequence goes on along the minus strand of JAVXUP010001626.1, from coordinate 194,273 downwards.
GTTTTCCCTTTCTAGTATTACTTGTAAGTGGACATTTACTAGTCTTTTGTTTTTTACCTATTTTATTATTTCCAATCCAGGATTCCAAGGCATTCTCTTCATTTCTTCTTGGGATTCTTTCAAGGTAGCCTAATTTCAATGCAATCGATAAAGGTTCTGTTGGTCTTATGGTGCATTGATGTTGCTTATTGTGTGTCTCACTGTCCTTGTTTTTGCTTGAAGTTCCCATCACGAGTCGTTGAAAGCTCAGAAAGCAATCACTGAGGTAAAACATCCTATATGATAGTTAAGAGGTCCTTATCGTTTCCCCCCTGCCCTGCTTCCTTCCCTTTCTATATTTTATGTATAATTTGGGTGAACGCCAACAGCTGTTTGTCAAATACAACATCTATTTTGCGGGAGTATCTAGAAGCATTTTCAGGAAGCCAGACAACCATTCAGATGGGACTGAGTTTGCAGTTTTGGTTTCTGAGATTGGTTCTTTGAGTTTTGATTCCTCCAACTTGCACTGGCGGTAATAATCTTTTGCTTTGAGCCACTCTTAACATGTATACCTGTAAAACTGTGTTTTATTGTTCAAAGGTCTACTTTGGCCTGCTGTGTTGACACCAAAAGACATTTTTGTGGACTCCTTTTAATCCAAATACAACTACCTTTTGAGGCTAGATATCGCTTTAACTAAAGATAAGTTCTTTTAGCTCCAATTTTCTGTTTCCCTTTTCAGGTATAATCTGATGGCTAACAGAGTTCTGCTATTGTTGGCTATGGCATCTAGAAATGATCCAAATTCCTCTTCAAAGATCATAAGTGAAACAGCTGGTTAGAATTTTGCAAATCCCATGGCTAGATCACATGTTTAGCTTATTATTAAAGTTTCCATCCTCTTTAGTAGTCTTTTAATTTTACGCGATAACTATTAGAAGCAATCTTGTCAACTAATTTATTTGATTTTCTTCAAAAAAATCTAGTAGTGTGATGCTAAGGTTATGCATTTCAGGTCATTTTTTGAAGAATTTGAAAAGCCAACTTCCTCAGACAAGAATACTTGCGATCTCTGCTCTGAACACACTTTTGAAAGAATCCCCTTACAAGCTGCCATCAGAGGAACGGCCCATTTTATCTGGGGATATTCAAGGAAATACCAAGTCCTCTCTTGAAGGGGCTTTAAGTCGTATATTTCAGGAAGAGGGTTTTTTTAGTGAGACCTTGAGCAGTCTGTCAAATGTTCATGTTATTACAGATACAGAAAACACATCGTCTAGAGGAAGTCAGGGGAACTCTTCGTTTCAGAGCTTGGCAGATAAATCAATCACCCGTTTCTATTTTGATTTTTCTGCTTCATGGCCTCGTACTCCTAGTTGGATTTCCTTAGTTGGAAGTGATACTTTTTACTCAAATTTTGCTAGAATATTTAAGCGACTAGTTCAAGAATGTGGAGTGCCTGTTTTATTGGCACTTAAGAGTGCATTAGAGGAGCTTGTAAATACCAAAGAAAGGTCTAAGCAATGTGTTGCTGCAGAGGTTTTGGCCGGAGTGCTGCATTCTGATGTCAGTGGTCTTCTAGAATCATGGGATAGTTGGATGTCTATCCAATTGCAGAATATCATCCTTGCACCGTCAGTAGAATCTATCCCAGAGTGGGCAGCTTGTATACGTTATGCAGTTACTGGGAAGGGAAAATGTGGAACAAGAGCTCCTCTTCTGAGGCAAAGAATCATGAGTTGCTTGATGAGCCCTTTACCTCAAACAGTAGCTACTACTGTAGTTGCCAAACGCTACATTTTTCTTTCAGCTGCACTTATAGAGATATCCCCTTCTAAAATGCCAGTGGCTGAAGTACAGCTCCATAATGAACTTCTCCAGGAGTTACTGGGTAATATGACCCATTCATCTCCACAAGTAAGCATACTTTTTTCCACAATGTTGTCCTGTGTTTGTCAATTCCTCAGCGTATAATAGAGTTTAAAATGTATTTAGATGGTGTTCATACATAACGATTTGGGATTACTCAACCATTATCAATTCTATCTCCTTCCATATTTTGCATCTAACTTTGGTGTCAAATGTTAGCTTTTAAAATTCTGAGTGTAACAGGTGAGAGAATCGGTTGGTGTTACCCTTTCCGTGTTGTGCTCAAATATTAGGCTTCATACATCCTTCACTCTCACCCATTCACATGATGGGAGGAATAGTGGTGTGGATGGAAAACTCGGAGGCAGTTGGGATCAATTGCTAATAGAACAAGCATCCCAACTCGTAGCAAGTGTACAGAATGCTAGTCAGTCGGCCAATCTGGAGACACCAATAGATACAAGTCCAGAGGATGGGGTTTCTAATGGCAACTCTCAAGATGATGTTAAGTGGATGGAGACGGTACTGATTCGTAGAACTGTATTGGATTAAGCTTCCTTAGCTTGGGTAACATTTTAACGGCGTACTCTCTATCTTTATGCATGTAGCTGTTCTATTTCGTTATCTCAGCTTTGAAGTCCGGAAGATCATCATATCTGCTAGATGTTATTGTGGGGCTTCTGTACCCTGTGATCTCTCTACAGGTACGTGACAGTGTTTTGTAAGTTTATTTGATACTCGCATTTCGTTTTTTGATCTTTCTGTTTCACTGCCTTTTGCATCCGTCCATAGGAATAGTTCTCATGGGACTTCACTGACTTGTGGAAATGGTCATCCCTTAGCCAATTGATGATCTGCAGGCTTAATTGCTTGAGACATTAGTTGAAGTATTTTGCTTTCTGCACTGGTCTGCAGCCACTGAATTTTTAGAAAATTTCAAACTGAAGTTTTTAGCATGTATATTAACTTATTTGAGAACATCCATTTCAATTTAGCTCGATAGAAAGCTACTACTTACATATATAAGCTTACTTTTTCTTGAACATTATGTGCGCAAAGTTGCACAAATGAGAGATATAAATCCACCAAAAAAATTATATCACGCTTCGTGATACATTCTTAGGTAAAGTGCCATGGCGCCCTTCTCAATTGTGGTATGCTAAACATAATTAATTTATGTACTGGTTTCATTGTGATGCTTTAGTGTTGCAATCTCTTTATATATTTTTTTTGTTTTTTGTTTTGAAGGAAACATCAAATAAGGATTTGTCAACACTGGCTAAGGCGGCTTTTGAATTGTTAAAGTGGAGGATTTTTGGAGAACCTTATCTCCAGAAAGCTATATCAGTTATTCTTTCTTCTGCAAATGATTCTAACTGGCGAACTAGATCTGCAACTTTGACTTTTTTGAGAGCTTTTATGTACAGGTATCTTGCTCATTTAAGGGTTCCCATTCTCATTGGGATTCCTTCATGGGTTTGGGAAGCTATATTTTTAGAGTCATTTTTCTTCTTATTTTGTGATTATAACTGGAGTTTTAAATTCTTTTTGGAATATTTTTTTCACAGGCACACTTTCATTCTCTCAAATTTGGAGAAACAAGATATCTGGAAAACGGTCGAGAAGCTACTTACTGACAGCCAAGTGGAGGCAAGTTTCTGGCTTTGAGTATTTTGCGGAATTTGAATAGTTAATACAACATCATTGTGTCGAGTCATTAGTTGCTAGGGTATTGGAACTTGTTTGCTTCTTGTAAGCGAGTTGCACTTCATTGTTCTAATCTCCATTTTTCACTGTGAGAAGTGAGAACAGGTAAACATATTGTTGATTTTGAAATTATAATCATAATCTTTTTGTTCTGTCTAGAACCTTGTGTAGCATGTCTTCTGTGTTTCGTTTTCATAATAATACGTAGACTTAAATAAATTAATATCTGATAGGTGTTGAAAGCTTACATGTATATACACTGTTGACATATCCATCTATCATTGCTTCAGTATGCGTGTCCCTATTTAGGGCTCTGAGCTGCCACCCTAGGGTTGTGACCATGTCTGTGTCCCTGTCTTGGGGGTTAAATTACTCGTATATCTTTCTCGTTTCCCAACAATGAAAATCTTTTGCAAAGTATGTAATTGACCTTTGAGATTGAATGCGTATAATCTATTGCATGCTTAATTTCAGAATTTCCATTGTTATGGGGTGGGGAAGCGTATTAATGGTGAGTTTAGCCGTCCCTCATTTGAAATGCATAATCGTTAATGAGTGTAGATGCTCTGCATTTTAGGCGCACCAGTGTAAACAATTTTCTCTGTCAATGCCTGTCAATGCTTTGGTGCCCCGGCTCGGGGACAAAAGAAATGCCAGTATAAATTTATAAAACTCAAGCAGTGCAAAAATCTTAGTTAAATCAGACTTTTGGTTGCTGAATCTTGGTCAAGTGCCAGTGTTAAAATGTGCTTATTCTCCACAAAAAAAAAAGTGTTTTGCCCGGTACTGAGAACTGATTCACCAGAATGGTTACCAGTGAAATCAAGCTTTAAGGCACTTGTGTATGTACCGATTCACCAGAATCATGCTTTTAAACCAAATAGTAAATATGAACTTCTTCATTGCCATGTATCCAGAAAGATGAAGCAGAGGGTTGTGTGCTCTTGTATTCATGCCTTATATTTTTAGCCTCATTCCTTACCTAGATTAATTGTCTCCAAGTTCATCTGTCAGAGATAATCAGGAGCCTTGCTGCCTGCCATTGGATCTTAGAATTGGTCCTTGAAAACATGCACAGAAAATTTATCTGAGGAGCTTGCATCTTTTTAATGAAAGATGGATTTTGTCACTTCTTACTGAAATAGTAAATTGTGGTTCAGGTAAGAGAACATGCTGCAGCAGTTTTAGCAGGCCTAATGAAGGGTGATGATGGGGCTTTAGTTGAGAATTTCCGCGAAAGAGCTTACAGGGAGGCAAGTATAATGCAGAAGAGGAGAAAGCAGAGGTCAGCTTAGTGGCTTGAATTTTTGCTTTTGTGTTGATTACTTGATTAATTTCCAAGAAGAATTCAAATTTCATTTGTTCGAACATGCATGTGCATGTGTTTCAATAAGCAATTGGATATTCAGAGTGCTTAAGTTGGATGGGAAATTACACTAATTGGGATGCCACATAATTTCAACTTTCAACAATTAGCATATCTGCATGATCTGGTTATTACCACCACTAGAGATTGTTATGAGACACCAAATGGTAGGTCTTGCTGAACTAGGCTTCCCAAGGAGACTGGGCCCAAAACGGGTCGTCAGGACTGGCCAAATAGAGAAGTGCGAGTAGCAAAACAAGGCATGACCGCACTAGATCGACCGAATGGTTCATGTCTTCAGTAATTGAAACCTCCCAAATTCCTTTTTTGTGGCCAAGTCTTCACTTTACGTCCTCTGATGGGCGATGAAATGCCGTTTCCTATACACTAAACCTTCTAGTACACACCAGGCAAGTAGGGACTACGAGAGTATGAATGTTGCCTTACCTGCCAAGATTTACGTTCTGTGGCCCTTTTGGTCATTCTGGGTTGTCAGAATATCATTTGTGCGCAATGCCGCCATCAATAGAAGAGACCTAAATGATCTGTATAAGATAGACTTGAAAAAAAAAAATGTGAATTAGATATCAGTTCACATGCATGTTGGCGTGCAATCATGAAAATCATTATGTCATTTTCATATGTATCTTGTAATATATGTGATGCTATGTGCAGTCGTGTAAATCTTCATATCATATTGTACTATATATGCATGATGTTTTGGATTATACATATAATGATATGTGTAATGCTATATATACGCCATTCTTATCTATATTCCAATGTTTTGTTCTACTCTAAGATTCCATATTTACATTTGCAGATCCTTGAACTCCGTTCAGTCTATACATGGTCGTGTACTTGCTCTGGCAGCTTGTGTTTTATCAGTTCCTTATGACATGCCTAGGTATGTCTTTGGATACACAGGAATTGACTTCCATCATCTGGTCGAATGATCTTCAACTCCTTCCCGATCCCCATAACAGAATGACAAAAAGAATCAAATTTTTTTAATGTATTGTTTATGCACGCAGAACGCTGGCATGTCAAGAGCCTAAAACCAATTTTATCGGACCATGGCAGTGACATTGTGCATATTTTGGTTTGGTGGTCAAGTAATGAAAAAAGTTAAACTTGCAATGTCAGAGTTTTAGAACATTTCAAATTAGAACTTTTAGTTGACCAAACTTGCAAGGATCTCTTTAAAACCACTGGAGGATTACGAGTTGGTGAAACCAGACGACGTAGACTGGTGGCTGGTGCCATTATCTTTGCAACAGTATGCATATTGGGTTCAAAAGGATCATCAAATTTTGAGCCCATCTTTGGATTTGACAAATATGAAACAGGGAAGCAAGGAATAGAGAACCTAAGATTAAAGTTGTTGCCACATCAGTCTAGAAATGTTTGATGCCCAAAATACTTGCATTGCTTGGGCAATGACAAAGTCGATTTAAACAGAACGATTTTCTTTTTCCCCCTAATTTGAGAATATGGTCCAAGAGAGAACTGTTTTCATCTAGCTTGTTCATATTTTTGACTACAGTAGAAGTAAAATACCCACCAAGTCACCATGAGTATAGGACATGTATCTCTTTTGAGGTGGCAGAGGAATTTGTTCTAACTTTATGGCGATGCTTGAATATATCTATCATAAATCATTTGTTTTTTTCAGTTGGTTGCCCGAGCATGTTACCTTATTGGCTCATTTTGTGGGTGAGGCTTCGCCTGTGAAATCTACTGTTACAAAAGCTGTTGCAGAGTTCCGCCGGACTCATGCAGATACATGGAGTGTTCAGAAAGATATGTTCACTGAAGAGCAACTCGAGGTAGATTCCTATAAGCGAAATCTTTTCTCATGAACCTCGTCTCTCTATCCCTGTTTGGATGACTTCATTATTCATTGTTCCCATTTAAACTTGCAGGTTCTTGCTGATACATCCTCCTCATCTTCATATTTTGCTTGATTTGATTGTAGACACAAAAGAGAATCGAAAGTATCCGGAAGAAAAGTATGTAAATTGTCAATGATTTCATCATAGTCCACATAATATTTCAATCATTTTATGAGAATTACGAGAAGAGCGTTTATTTACATTTGCGTCTTTACCATCGGCTTAAGTTTATTATTTTCGGAACGTGGACATCATTGGCCTCTTCAGCCTTTGGTGCATCATCTTTTATACCATAGGATTCATCAGATCATCAGAGGGTAGATCCCACAAGACGCAATCTGAACTGAAAATGTTGTTTCCATTTTTTGTTTCTTTTTCACCATCGGATTCCTCGCCAATTTCATCCTCAAGTTTTGCATGTATCTGACCTTGCTGGTCTCCGGCGGTGCATGTACTCCATGGAGATCCATCTCCATCAATGCCGAGAGTTGAATGACCATAGTTAAATCCGGACAACGTCCCGGCAAAATTTACAGATGTCTCTCCAGTGGTATCCCATGGCTTGCCAGGCGAAAGCATGTCAGGCTCTAGTATGGCCCTTGATAGGTTGAGTCTGATCTTCTCAATGGTATCATCTTTCTCGTCAGGCTTGGTAATATACGTAGGAAGAGGGCTAACCGGTGCTGCCCCATACTGTTGCAGCTGGAAGTCATTGCGCTTCTTTGTCAGGAGGTGGAGCATTTCATCTTTGAAGCAGCCGAGCGCTGCTTCAGCCAGGTGAGCCACCTGTGGTGGGGCTAGTGTTGTGGCGATTTCAGCCATGAGGTGGGAGAAGGGCTTGTGGGTCACCGGATCAATTCCCATGCCCGAGAGCTTCTTTTTGAGCTTGGTATTCCAGTGATTCTTAACATCATTGTCTGTCCGGCCGGGCAGCTGAGCAGCTATTAGCGACCATCTGTTATGTCCATTAGAAGTAAACCATTCAGTGCCAAATAAGTCGGATTGAGTAGTGGATTTCAACTTGAAAAATATGAGAAGAGCGCTAGCTATACCGGTTGCCAACAACTGCATGAAGCTTAACAATGGTTTGTTCTTCAGCATCCGAGAATTGGCCGTGCTTCAGATCAGGACGGAGGTAGTTGGTCCAGCGCAGCCTACAGCTTTTCCCGCATCTCTGGAGACCTGACACCAAAAAATTCAAACCAACAGGCAAGTGAATTGAGTAATCATCTCGAGTTAAGTAGGCACACACAAGAAAGAACACAAACCGGCATTCTTGGGGATCAGGCGCCAGTTACGGGTGCCGTTTTGAGATATGTAGGAAGAGAGCTTGTTGTCTTCCTCAGGCGTCCACTGTCCCCTCTTCACGTTGTCCTTCTCACAGCACGGAATTCGGCCCATCTCTTGTTCTTGTTGTAAGAAAGCAGAAGCTCTAAGTGGTGAAAAGCCAACACACACAGGCAGAGGATTGAGATGGTAAAAATAATGTGAGAAAAGCCTCTCCAGTGCCTCACTGCAATTAGGTATTGCTGATTTCTAAAAGGAATTTCTTGGAGGAAAACCAATTAGAAATCCAAACATTTGAGCAAAAGTTTTGTTTCTGGTTTTGTGGGTAAATGAAATAACACCGAGTGAGGGTATAAATAAATGGAGGAGATGGTTATATGCGTAAGCCATTGCATGGTGAAGTGCCATCAAAGGTGCATGAGTTGATTAAAGAATTCAACGCCATGGGGCGTGTGAGAGATTGGCCGGTAGCTCACCCACAAGACGCCCGGTCAACTCCTCTCTCTCTCTCTCTCTCTGGTTGACTGCTTGTGGGTTATGGGTGGCTTTCTGCTCTGGTCACACAAAACCAGTTAAGTTTGATTTCGAGCTCAGACTTTTGGAGAAAATTAAGGTTGTTGCACGTGTGGGCTGCTGCTGATCACAGTTCTTGGAGTGCAATCTTCAGTTTGTTTGTTTTTGGACTTTAACTAGTTCATTCTACTTGGCATTACAAAGCTTCCTGCAAGAGTGGCTGGTGGCTATATCCACCAAGATTCAGGACCCATTTCCCCTATTAGCTGTCTGCGCGTTCCACGGACAGACCATGAACTCGTGGTGTTGTGTTTGTTGCACCAATCATTTGCACACCACAGAGATCTGAATCCTTTTTGTCTCTTTTTATTTGAGTGGCGATTGTTTATTTTAACCAGCAAGTCTCTAAGCGTTGGTACTAAGAGACTTGCGATCGATTCTGCCTATGGGGCATGGGTTAGGGGAGGGGACTATCAGATGGACAAAAAAATAAGATCCTTGCACTCGAGTTCAACTTGGTATTGTCTATAGGTCCGTCGTAAAGGGTATATTTCACTTCCATAAAGAGATTTTAGTAGAAGACTAGGAGATTTCAAAGGTGTTTTTCCTTACATTCACATCCTTTAGCACATGACAACTTTGTCATATACGATGATTGACGATCGATGATCGACGATGACATAGAAGGGAGGCCACTTTAGGCTATTTTTCCCCCCTTTTCATTTCTGTAAAACTCTATAAAATGTACAACTGATGACATATAAGGGATTCGTTAAGATTCAAGCATATTTCTGTCCAGAAGTTACATGGCACCCCTCAGTAATCCCAACAATTTGGCTGGACTCCTTCAAACTTAGAGACCCCCAACTTTGAGATTTTGAGTAGCTGAATTTCTCTGCTTAGATTCTTGACACAGTGGAAGAGCATGCAAGTGTCAGCCAAATCTTACGGTTATAAGCCCTTCAATTGACCCAACCATGGCAAATATTGCCAGAAGCAAGCAAACAAGCTTATAAGCACGAAGAAGAACCCATTTGGCTGTCCAAGGTCTAACATTTGCCTGTACAAAGTACATCTCCACAGGGAAATATATAACCAAGGGCCAGAAGGTGAAGGCTCCTGCCACCGCGACCACTTGGTTGAAGTAAGGGAACATTATGGCGATTCCCGTGGTTGATGCAACATAGGCAGTACGGAGGCACAACCTAAGCATATTTAATCTCAAAGTCGGCAATAATGGAAGTTTCAATGCGTGATTATGATTTACGACTCCACTGTTGGGGAACAGCTGAACGAACCATCTTTCTAGAATTGCAAACTGCGGCTGACTGAATACCTGACAACAATAAGCATGCAAAGAAGAAGTGCCGTGAGTTGGAAAAGAGATACTACTTCAGAAGTCTGCAATCATATATATAGATTCATTTTAACTCCTGGCTCGCAACTAAAACTAAAATCTTTCTTTTTCTTGTGTCTGCGCAATTAAAGGTAAATATGAAATCATTTCATCTTATCATTGATCTTCGATAAGTACGCCTCCTTTTCTAGTGATGTAAGATAAAGGCAAGTAAGTCGTCTAAAGGGACAGAAAGAGAATTAACACATTAAGAAAGCAGCAGCAGTCAGCCATAAAAGCGATAAACCAAGCAGTTGGAATTCAGAAAATTTTGCAACCAATTATGTATTGCTCCTCCCTGTCCATGTGGCCAATGAGCTACTTACTAGGAGCAATATGTAGCATTTGCTCCTTTGAGTCCAATTGGCCTAACTCAGTCAAACACCCACAGAAGTCCTTAAAAAGGTCAAAGGACTTAAATTTTGGAATGGAAGTTGTATGATCATGTCGTACCTGATATCCTCCAATTAAATGGAGGACAATGCATGCATTAGTGAAGTCAATGAGCCAGTATGGCTCATAGAATCCGGTCAGGAGGTTCCCTGGAGAAGAACTTCCAAAAGCTGCATAGCCAAATCTACCACAGCAGAGGTAAAAGAAGGTGGTTATGCATATGGCCATTGTCGAGGCCTTTTTCATGGTGACCTTTTCTGGTGGAGGTGACTTTAAAGTATCCTTCATAATCGAAAGTTCCACAATTTAATTCACGATTGTTGATGTCATGTCAGAGCGATGATTGTCAAAATGGAAGAAACATTAACGAACCTGTATTTCGAGAAGGATTATAGAAGATGGAAAGGCAAAAGCATGTCCCCAATTGCTTGAGAGACCGACCATACTTTTTGAGGCACAGTAGCAGTTTGAACTCCTCCAATGCTACCTTTGATTTGTCCATCTCCTGCAATTTCAGCTTCAAGGGTATAAATCCAAGATGATCAAACTTAATACCAGAAGTAGAAAAATAAGAAGTATGTTCCTCTGTCAGATCGTTGTCAGGATTAGATTCGAGATCAGTCATAGGTCCCGAGAAAGGATTGGAATGTTTGGTGTACAAGACTACTATGGCGCAGGACATGAGTTCAACTATACGTCTATACCTATTGCTTTTGCTAAGCTAAGTGCCGACCCAATGATAGAATAGGTGAATGACATAGTTGCAGCGACAATTGAGAGCCATTTTGTGTCATGAAAATCAGGTATTTGAGACACCAAAATTTGAACACTTCCAAGCATATACAAAGTACTTCCATATTCACAAGCAGCTTCATGCCCTTCTTTGTGATAACAGTTTGACTTCTGGATAGCTCTGCATCCATTACAGTAAGGGAAAGGTTAAATTGAAGACTTCTGAGCACGTGGGCATCAGCGAGAGAGAAGTAATAATGTCTGTACAGACTTACCAACACGCCTTAAGCTGATTGCATTCATAATGGTATAGCAACATCCACGACAAAAACATTGTTTGGAAACTTCGTTAAGAAGAGTAAATTATGGTAGGTTGGGAGAAGCTTATTAACATACCGCATGCTGATTGCTGAAGTAATGGTATAAACCACTGCGATCTTGAACAAATTCAATTGTACCACAATACCACACAACGAGGCACTCCTCTTTCCTGAAATGCCAGGTGTATTACTGTTATAACTACTTATCCCAGTCTAAAACAAAAGATCTGCGAGCTTCAACCATTTTCATGGGATCATTTCTGAACCTTCTACCATGTGGTAACCTGCATATGGTTACTGCACCATGTGAAATAACAAAACAGATTGCCCCATAACCTCTGAGGTTGGGATGGAGACCTTAGCTGCAGGAAACATCAACAGAATTATCATGAAAAGTGATATAGCTAAAATATCCACCTAACCAACTTATGACACGTGGCAGGATGACTTTGAGCGGATTAAGGAATCTGTATCGGGACAGAGTCTGAGAGAGGTGATAGAACCCGTTTAAGACTCAATTGCTAAAAGGATAAGTCCTAGTAGGGCTCTAATACGTGAAGGATCAGTGAGAAAAGAATCCTAAAGGAGAGAGGAGTCTGGAAATGGCCTACATAATGGGAAAATCCTCAGGTACACGAACAAGTTCACACACAAGCACCCAGTGCATTTTTACGCTATTCAGAGCTCTACCCTAGTAGCGACGTTCTGACTTTAGCATCGGAGCCGCCTCCACCGGAACATCCCCGGTGGTCACTCCGTGTTCTATTTTGCAGGTCCATTTCCTAGCCGTGGATCCCGATCAATATTCTAGCAGCAACATTTTGGCGCCATCCGTGGGACCGACAGGGAACATGGCGAGGAAATCACCTTCAGGCACCCCCCAAACCAGTCGCTCCGTCCAAAATCAGCGAACGAGATCGAGAGGCTCCCGTCGAAGACAACAGCATTCCAGTAACGACTGGATCAATGTGACTTCAGTCACCCCGAGGAAGACTGACAGTTCCCAGGGAACTCGTTCCCCGACCCCTCTTCTAAAGAGGGGAGATTTACGCCATCGCCTGACCCTAAAGCTGTTTGATACTCCGAACGCAGATCTGACCAGAGAAGTCCATGAACTTAAGGGCGTGGTAACTACCTTACAGAAGAAGCTCGAAGCGGTGGCCCCGACGATTTCTACGAACCAGACACATCTGGATCCCAGCGACCTTCGCCTTAGACTGACCTCAAGGTCCTGCTATGGTCGAAGTCATAAATCAGAGACTGATCCCAGCTATCAGCCAGAACATGTCGCCAAAAGCGAATCATATCTCCGACGAGAGAAGTCAATAGAGGACAGCACGAATTCGCCTCCCGCGGTAAGCGGCAAAATTCGAGGACGACGCTGCGCGGAGCGAAAACATTGTCCCCAAGGACGAGTTCATGGCTCCGGACGAAAAGTCCGTCCCCAAGGGTGAACCTCTCGCAAACCCACCTCCGGGCCATGCCCGGAGGAATTCACTCCTCCCAGGGATGATTCGGGATACCCCCTGTCCAAAGGAATTGAGAAGGCGAAACTCCCTCCTAATTTTCGGATGCCGCAGTGCGATTTATATGATGGGAGCGGAGACCCTGGAGAGCACGTCTACCAGTTCCAAACAAATATGCTGCTCCTCCAAGTCTCGGATGCCGTCATGTGCCGGGCATTCCCAACCACTTTGAGGAAGGCGGCGCATGCGTGGTTTAAGTCTCTACGACCCAGGTCCATCCATTCCTTCGCCCAGCTATGTGACTTGTTTCAGAAACATTTTGTGAGCAGCCGAACTCGGAGGAAGAATTCGGCTAGTCTCCTCAATGTAGTCCAAGAAAGGAACGAATCCCTGTCGCGGTATTTGGGACGTTTCAACGCGGCGACATTAGAAATAGACAACCTGGACGAGTCAGTAAAGTACACAGCTTTTATGCGCGGGCTTCGTCCTACAACCAAGTTTGCATTTGCGGTAAATAAGAGCCCCCCTGGAAACATGAGCGGCTTGTTAGATAAAGCCAACAAGTACATCCGGGTCGAAGAATACTTGGAAATCCACAAAGAACACAGAGGAGACAATGGGCAAGGGCAAGAAAAGAGAGCCCGGGAAGATAGTCCAAGAAGTTGACGGAGTTTTAAGCGTTCAAGGAGAGACGAAAGGCGCCCAAAAGAAATGTTCGACATGAAGAATCTGACGCCATTGAATGCTAGACCATCGCAGATTCTCCATGAGATAAAGGATAAAGAGATACTGGAAAGACCAGAGAAGATGAGGTTGGCGCCCAGTCAGAGAGATAGGAACTTGTGGTGCCATTACCACAATGACCATGGTCACACTACTGACAAGTGTGAATCGCTCAAGCGCGCAATAGAGGCTCTTATCAAACGGGGACATCTGCGAGGGTATGTCAATCGAAGAAATGAAAAGAGGGAAGCCACCCCCTTAGCAGGAAGAGAGGAAGTGCGAGAAAATGCGGGCGTCATCAATACTATCTCAGGAGGAATCGCCGCAGGAGGCTCTTCCGGACAAGGACGAAAAGCTTACGTAAGGGAAGTCCTCACAACTGTGGGACCGTTAACTAAAAAGCAGAAGAAAGAACCGGCCCCAACAATATCCTTCTCTGATGATGATGTGGGAGACACAAGAATACCTCATGACGACCCCCTGGTAGTCACACTTCGGGTGGGAAACTTCGACGTGAAGAGAATCCTCGTAGATAATGGAAGCTCAGCGGAAGTACTCTTTTATGAGGTGTTTCAAAGAATGAACATCCCATCCGACCACTTACGGAAGATAGATACGCCTCTATACGATTTCTCTAACCACCCTGTCGTTTGCGAAGGAATTATTGCATTACCAGTGACTGTAGGTGCCCCTCCGAACCAAGCTAAGCTGATGCTAGATTTCGTGGTGGTACGTGTTCCTTCTGTCTATAATGCAATTTTGGGCCGAACAGCATTAAACCAATTAAGGGCTGTGGTATCAACATACCACATGAAAATGAAATTCCCCACGGAGAATGGAGTTGGGGAAGTCAAGGGAGACCAGGCGGTGGCTCGGCAGTGCTACATGGCGTCATGCCGAAACAGAGCCAATGAAACCCTCGTGATTGAAGATTTGAGGGATGAGACCAAAGACGAAAGAGGTAAGCCCGCTGAAGACCTCTTTGATATCCAGCTATACCCAGGCAACCAAGAGAAAACAGTAAGGGTAGGGACAGGATTGTCAGACGACCTCAAGCTCAAGCTTGTGGACTTATTGCGGAGCTACTCAGATATCTTCGCACAACGAGGCACTCCTCTTTCCTGAAATGCCAGGTGTATTAGTGTTATAACTACTTATCCCAGTCTAAAACAAATGATCTGCGAGGTTCAACCATTTTCATGGGATCATTTCTGAACCTTCTACCATGTGGTAACCTGCATATGGTTACTGCACCATGTGAAATAACAAAACAGATTGCCCCATAACCTCTGAGGTTGGGATGGAGACCTTAGCTGCAGGAAACATCAACAGAATTATCATGAAAAGCAACCACATTAGTTAGCCCCTCTATATTGGCACATAGCTTCATATTTAAGAATACACAATTGAAGTAAACTCAATAGCTTTCTGGGCCGAGTTAAAGTGGTTTCCACATTCATTAAGAAAAGGAGTAGAAGAGAAACGGCAGTAGAACGTAAATAAAAATGAGAGTACATAAAAGTAGAAATGTGGCAAAATTAACAAGGTTTGAAAATATTTCTCATGAACAGGAACCACAACACAACACAACAGAACACACAGCTATGCAACTTCACTCAGCTAAGATTAACTTTTTTGATTCCTAGATAATAGCACAGTGCTCGTAATGTTTACTTGTGAAAGAAAACATGATCCGTTTTTTCTCTTACGAGGAATTGGGGGTGGGGCTAGCTTTGTAATATAAGTCGGTAGAACCAATAACTGATGCATTGTGCAGAATCTAATGCATAAATTGGTGAGTGAGATATTTACCATGCCATCACCATGAAATTAAAGCAATAATCAGTTTATGTATAGATATACCACTGCAGATATCAACTCTTTTACTTCTTTATTTACATGGTTCCTCCAACTCGCTAGGATAAAATATGTTGCAGCTTCTCACCAAGAATCATCCGAACAGCTTCCAAATAGGATCCATTTCTGGAGGGGCCGTAATCAGAGTCAGGCGACCGGTAGCAATCGCAGATAAGTAATGCAGAAACAAGGCTGAAGGATGCGAATAAGAACATGCTCAAGGGACCTGCAATCCACCCTAGCTGTGCCATGCTCCATGACAGGGACAGTACCCCTGACCCAATCACCCCCGTTATAATATGTGCCACGGCAGTCCATATGATCCCTTGATCATCAGAGCAAGTGCAGATGTCAGTCAATTGTCCCAACTCCCAAAGACAATCCGCCAAATTGAAGTATAAGAGTTCACTTTAGGAAAATCAAGGCCTGTTGCAGTGCATTTGTACCTTGTCAGAGGTGCATATGTCACTCAATTTTCCCAGGTCCCAGTGACAATTTCACCAAATTGAAGTATTAGAGTTTACATTAAGAAAATCAAGGCCTGTTGCAATGCATTTGTACCTTGTCCTGTAAATACTAGTAAAGCCTTTGAGTGAAGATTTTTTTTTTCTTTTTCTTTTTTTTGAGTGCCTATTTCCTCCCCGCCATATATGTTGTAGCTAACTAGTCAACATCTTGTCTCTCTTTTTCTTCCACCCTTTTGATTAACAAAATGACTTTTGCAGGGTGTTGGCCTGCATATTTCTTGTCTTTCCCAAAATACCTAAATTAAAACAAAAAGATCTAAAACAACCCAAGTAATATAAATGACTTCTTTTAATTCAAGCACTCCAGTTAAGGATTTGAATGACATCATCTGCTTCTTGTCGGAAACTGTTGTGTACCATCTTTGAGTAGCTGAAGTCGAAAATGGAAACCCAACAAAAATAAAAGGGCAAAAACAAAAAGAAAACGAAAAAGAAGAGATAGAGAAGAGAGCATGAATACGTTCTTCGAGAAAAATGATACATAGAAAGACAAACCAGAGCGCTTGGATGGTTGAGTAGGTGATGAAGGGAAGCTTGAAAGCTGCAACAATGGAGTCAGATTATCATCTGTTCCTCTTCCTGCCAGGGCTTTTATTCCTTAAATTTGGCCAAAGAAGAAGTGTTTTTACATCATATATGTTCAATCTACACGTTGGATTTGGAGGGGGTTCATACCAAGAAAGACAAAACTTGGTGATTTTCAGTAGGATCATTTGCACATAAAACCCTATCATATGGGGGTGGGTGCGTGTTTCACCCCACTGTTCAATTTTGGCTCACTTTACTTCACTGTTTCTCAATTTGAGCGCAATTTACCAATTACCAATTGACGATCTGAAGTCCAATTTTTTGGACGTCCGTCAACCTCTTATGGGTAAAATCGTCACTTCGCGTTATTTACCACCATGGCAGCCAAGTCATCGCCATTAGCCAATAAGGGATTGACATGTGCATTATATCTTCTTCACCTTCATCCTCCCCTACATGATCAATTGATCCACCACAACACCCTCAACCCACTTCTGCACAACAACCACCCAACACCTCTACACCATTTCTGCGGCAATTACCACCAACACCCCTTACCCATTTCTTCCGCAACCACCACCAACACCCCTATACCCATGTTTACCGCAACCACTACCCAACACCCATATCCCACTTCTGCCGCAACCACCACTTAACACCTTCAACCCACTTCTATCACAACCACCACCCAACACTCCTATACCCAGTTTTGTCTCAACCACCACCAACACCCCTTTACCCACTTATCTTGCAACCACCACCCAACATCGCTATCATACTTCTGCCGTAACCACCTATACCCCTGACCCAATTTTTCCGCAACAGCCACCAAGACCCCACCACTGCAGCGCCGTCTAACCCACCTCCATCACAGAGTCATTCCAACCCCCCACCATCACAGAGTCATCCAACGTTTCCCCCCACCAGCCCTCTCCAAACCCCCAACGGCGCTAGCACTGTCCAAACCCAACATTCGAAGACTACATCAAACTCCGTCTTCTCCCCGACGATGGCAGGCACCTCCACAGCAATGCCTGGAGCAGCAATGGTAGTGGCGCCGAAGGCGGTGACGGTTATGTTCAACTTGTCCTCTAGGTACTCGACAAGCTTCTGCGCGCCGGCGAGGGATAGCTCGGAGATATCATTGCAGAGGAAGACCGCCTTCTCGGGGGCCTCAACGGCAGCAATAGGGCATCAACGGCGGTAGTGCGATTAGGAGGCACAATTAGTTGAGGCGAGAGATGTCGAAGGAGAAGAAGGCGGAGAAGGCGAGAAAGGGACGGAGGAGGCGATGCCGACATTGGCAGAGCTGAAGCTGCCTTTGGGGCTAAGGAAGGTTGGGATCGGGTTGGACAAGAGGTTGAAGTGGGTGATTAAGGCTGATGTGGCTGCCAATGTGGTTTGGGGGTTGAATTGACTTTTTTACCCTTAAAAATTTGACGGCCATCCAATAAATTTGATTTCAGCCGTTTAATTAATAAATTGAACACAAATTAATGAACAGTGAGATGAATTGTGTCAAAATTGAAAGAGCAAGATGAAATGCGCACAAACCCTCAAATTATAGGGTTTTATGCGCAAATGATCCTTTTCAGTATTATAGAAGAATATTCAGCCACACCAAGCAACCAATATCAATTATGAATATATATAATATACAATAGATCATAATAATATAATAATCATTATAATAACAATAGCGATAGTTATGATAATGATAATTGTAATTGTAATGGGAATGATAGTGACAATAATAATAATAATGACAATAAGACGAGTCTATCACCTATTATGAATTTTCGCGTATAATCTTATACTAATTTTGATCTCGTGTGTTGTACATAAAAAAATAACTATCAAAATACTTATTAAGAAATCTCGTATTTGTATGCCTAATGACAATTACAACATTGATAGTGACAATAAAACAATCAAAAATTTATTCTTACCTTTTTAAAGGAGTTTGCCTACCATTTTTTATCGTTAGAAATGAATTTGAGTAATAATTCTTTGTTTTTAGTGACAAATGAAGATGAAAAATATTGTATGAAATAACAAAAATAGTCTCTCCTAACTAATAACAATTCCAGTAATAATACTAACAATAATAACCCGTGTGTTGAGGTTGTATTACTCGAGACCACCAAGAAAAGAGTAATAATACGTAATAAATGATTGAAAAAAAAATGAGAGCGAAAACTATATAAAAAACTTGTAATGAAATAAAAGGAAGGAGATTATGATAGTTTAAGAGAAAGATTGATGGAGAATATTGTGTTTTCCTAAACAATAAAAAAGATTTAAGATTAAAAAAGAATATATAAAGAATTATTTTTGTCAAAATATCTTTATTAATGAAATTGTAAAGATGTAAATAAACTTTTGAGTGGGGCATGTTGAGAGAGAGAGAGTTCAAATTATAATTACCAAGGTCAGTAAATTTAAAATATTTAAAAATTCAAAATAGGAAAGTCCATATGGTGAACTAAGAGGGTATTCAAGTAAGCGATAACTGGACAATATTTTCTCAACTTTGGCTTTCATATATATATATATATATATATATATATATATATATATATATATATATATATTGCACTTAAATTGCACAATTTATTAATTTAGAGATTTTAATGCTCATAATTACAAGAAGTCAAACAATCTGTATATCTATTCAAGAATAATCGTTTGTTGAAACTTTGTCATTTCTTGTCATATAGATGCAATATATTTGTGAAGAATCACTAATGCAATTTGTCATTTCTTTTGAGCCTCCCGCTCTCCTCTTCTTTTTTGTCTTGAGAAAATAAATTGGAAACTTCGCTGTCTGCATTTGTTTCTGCGAGTTCTTATGCTTAAACACAACAGGAAGGCAATCCTGAAAGATGCCTTTGTTTTCCAAAGACTGAGAGAATTAATGATCCAGAAGGAGCTCAATCTGGGCAACACTGGGGATTAGAAACGATAGAGCTGATTCGGTCAATGGAGGAGGTTTATTCAAGGCCTTCCACACAAAGGGCAATAAAACGAATCATACCAAGCCTCTTCAGTATTACAAGCCAATCTTGCAGCATTGTCTAGGTCACTCAAACTTCCATGAAAGCTCGTAAGTGGAGTGCTGAAGAACTTTGTCAGTGTTACATTATAATGGCAAGGGAACGACAAGGTGCTTATATAGCGTTGTCCTTTTTTCTTTTAATGCTTTCAGTTTGTCTCTCCTCTCCTTTTTTCGTGCTTTCACTTGATCAAGCTTGAGAAGAAGAAAGAAACAATCAGAGTTGTCCAAGGGATTAGAGTTTCTGAGATGTCGAAACTATGTGGTCGATTCAAAATCTTGGCGGGGTAGTATGTACATGTGTGTTGTTGGTGGAGAAGGGTGAAAATGGCTCACATAAGAGGATTCATGAAATCTAAAAAATGATAATGACTATGAGAAAAGCACTTTGATTCGCTTGTCTTAGCTGGGGTAGTCTCTTAGCATCATCATACTAAGAGACCTGCGATCGATTATGCTTACGGGGCATGGGTTAAGGGAGGGCAGTATCCGATAGACCAAAAATGGGACCCTTGCACTCAAGTTCAACTTGGTATTATCACTTCGGTAGGTTCCTCGCAGAGGGTGTTTTTCACTTCCATAAAGAGATAGGGGATTTCAAAGGTGTTTATAGAAGAAACTCCAGACTCTAAATGTAGAAATGATGAAATAGAAGGGATTCATCAAGATTCAAGCATATTTCTGTCCATAATTTACATAGAACCCCTCGGTATCCCAACAGTTAGACTGGACTCCTTGGAACTTAGAGACCCCCAACATATGAGCTTTTTGAGTAACTGAATTTCTCTGCTTTAGCTTCTTGACATACTGGGAGAGCATACAAGTGTCAGCCGAGTTTTGCGGTTATAAGCCCTTCAAGTGACCCAACCATGGCAAATATTGCGACAAGCAAGCAAACAAGTTTATAAGCACGAAGAAGAACCCATTTGGTTGTCCAAGGTCTGACATTTGCCTGTACGAAGTACATCTCCACAGGGAAATATATAACCAAGGGCCAGAAGGTGAAGGCTCCTGCCACTGCCACAACTTGATTGAAGTAAGGGAACATTATGGCGATTCCCGTGGTTAACGCAACATAAGCAGTACGGAAGCACAGCCTGAGAACATTAAATCTCAAAGTCGGCAGTGATGGAAGTTTCAATGTGTGATTATGATTTAAGACTCCACTGTTGGGGAAAATCTGTGCGAACCATCTTTCTACGATTGCAAACTGCGGCTGACTGAATACCTGACAACATAAGCAAGCAAAAAAGAGTGCCCTGAGTTGAAAAAAGAGACATTATTTCAGAGTCTGCATGCAATCATATAGACTTATTTTTACATCCTTAATTTTAATTCCGGCTCGCAACTAGAATCTTCTTTTCTTATCTCCTTGTAATTAAAAGTAAATATGAAATCATGACATCGTATCATTTATAAGAAAAAGGCAAGTAACTCTTCTAAAGGGATGGAAAGAGAATTAACACACCGAGGAAGCAGTAGCAGTAAGCCATAAAAGCGATAAACGAAGCAGTTGGAATTCAGAACATTTCAAAGACCAAGTATGTAACATTTGCTCCTTTGAGAACACTTGGCCACTGAGCGACTTACTAGGAGCAGTTATGTAACACTTGCTCCTTAGAGTCAAATTGGCCTAACTCAATCAAACATCCACAGAAGTGCTTATAAAGGTTAAAGGACTTAAATTTTGGACGGAGAAGTATGAACATGTATGGTATACTAGTAGTACCTGATATCCTCCAATTAAATGGACGACAATGCATGCATTAGTGAAGTCAATGAGCCAGTACGGCTCATAGAATCCGGTCAGGAGGTTCCCTGGAGTAGAATTTCCAAAAGCTGCGTAGCCAAATCCACCACAGCAGAGGTAAAAGAAGGTGGTTATGCATATGGCCATTGTCGAGGCCTTCTTCATAGTGACCTTTTCTGTTGGAGGTGACTTTAAAGTATCCTTCATATTTGGAAGTTCCACAATTTACTTCACGATTGTTGATGTCATGTCAGAGCAGTTTTTGTCAAAATGAGAGAAAAAACTAACGTACCTGTATTTCGAGAAGGATTACGGAACATGGAAAGGCAAAAGCAATGTCCCCAAGTGCTTGAGAGACTGACCATACTTTTTTAGGCGTAGTACCCTTTTGAACTCCTCCAATACTACCTTTGATTTGTCCATCTCCTGAAATATCAGCTTCAAGAGTATAAATGCTGAGATAGTCAAATTTAATAATAAAAGTACAAGGATTAGAAGTATGTTCCTCCGTCAAATTGTTGCAAGGTCAAGGAGGACTGTACTCGAGATCAGTCATAGGTCTTGAGGAAAAATTGGAATGTTCGGCTTACAAGACTACTATGGCTCAGAATATGATTTCAAATATACCTATTGCTTTAGCTAAGCTAAGTGCCGATCCAATGATAGAATAGGTGAATGACATAGTTGCAGCGACAATTGAGAGCCATTTTGTGTCATGAAAATCAGGTATTTGAGACACCAAAACTTGAACAATTCCAAATGCAAGCATATACAAAGTAATTCCATATTCACAAGCAGCCTCATGCCCTTCTTTGTGATAACAGTTTGACTTCTGGATAGCTCTGCATCCATTAAAGTAAGGAAAGGTTAAATTGAAGACTTGTGAACACGTTGGCATCAGCGAGAAAGAAGTAATAATGTCTCTACAGACTTATCAACACGCCTTAAGCTGATTGCATTCATAATGGTATAGCAACATCCACGACAAAAGCATTGTTCGAAAACTTCGTTAAGAAGAGTAAATTATGGTAGGTTGGGAGAAGCTCATTAACATACCGCATGCTGATTGCTGACGTAATGGTATAAATCACTCCGACCTTGAACAAATTTAATTGTACCACGATACCACACAGCCAAGCACTCCTCTTTCCTGAAATGCCAGGTGCATTACAGTTATAACTACTTATCCCAGTCTAAACCAATTATCTGTTAGGTTCAAGCGTTTCCATGGATCATTTCTGAACCCTCTACCATGTGGTAGCTGCATATGATTACTGCACCATTTGAAAGAACAAAACAGATTGCCCCATAACCTCTGAGGTTGGGATGGATACCTTAGCTGCAGGAAACAACACTACTTAGCCCTTCTCTATTGGCATCTAACTTCATATTTACGAACACAAATGATGAAACTCGGTAGCTTTCTGGGTCGAGTTAAAGTTTTTTCCACAATTCATTAGGAAAACTCATGGAGTAGAAGAAAAACGAAAATAAAACCTAAATAAATTGAGAGTACATAAACTAGAAATGTGGCAAAACTGAAATGGTTGGAAAACATTTGTGATGAATAGGAATCACACCACAACACACACATACACAGAGCTATGCAACTTCACCAAACTAAGATTAAATAGCCTGTATTGTTTTGATTCCTAGATAGTAGCACCACTCAAGTAATGGTTACTTGTGAAAGAAAGCAAGATTGTTCTTCTCTTTCTGGAAATTGGCGGTGGGACTAGGTTTGCAATATAAGTTGGTAGAACCAATCACTAATGTATGGTGCCGAATCTAATGCATAAATTGGTGAGTGAGGTATTTACCATGATATGACCATAAAATTAAAGCAATAATCAATTTATTTATAAATATACCACTGCAGAGATCAACTATCACAGGGTTCCTCCAAATTCGCTAGGATATATAATGTTGCAGGTATGCCAAATTCTCACCTAAAATCGTCCGAACAGCTTCCGAATAGGACGCATTTCTGGAGGGGCCGTAATCAGGGTCAGGTGACCGGTAGCAATCGCAGAGAAGTAATGCAGAAACTAGGGTGAAGGATGCGAATAAGAACATGCACAAGGGACCTGCAATCCACCCTAGCTGTGCCACGCTCCATGACAGGGACAGTACCCCTGACCCAATCACCCCCGTTATAATATGTGCCACGGCAGTCCATATGTTCCCTTGATCATCAGAGCAAGTGCAGATGTCAGTCAATTGTCCCAACTCCCAAAGACAATCCGCCAAATTGAAGTATAAGAGTTCACTTTAGGAAAATCAAGGCCTGTTGCAGTGCATTTGTACCTTGTCCTGCAAATACTACTAAAGCCAATTTTTTCCCCTTTCTTTGGGTGGGCTAATTCCTCATCCCTCCAAAAACCTTGTAGCTAACTAGTGAACAATCAATCTTGCCTCCCTTTTCCTTCCCCCAATTTGATTAACAAAATGATTTGTGAAGGGGGTCTACCTGCATCTCTCTTGTCTTGCCCAATATACACAAGTTAAAACAAAAGGATCTAAAACAACCCAAGTAACATAAATGAGTTCTTGTACTTTAAGCACTCCAGTTAAGGATTTGAATGCTATCTTATGCTTCTTTTCGGAAACTCTTCTGTACCATCTTGAGTAGCTGACGTCTAAAATGGAAACCCAACAAAAATAAAAGGGCAAAAAGGAAAAGAAAGATAAAAGAGAAAAAAAGTAGTTCTTTGAGAAAAAAGATATTTTGACAGACGAACCAGAGCGCTTGCATGATTGAGTAGGTGACGAAGGGAGGCCCGGAAGCTGCAACAATGGAATTGGAATATCATCTGCTCGTCTTCCTGCCATGGCTTTTATTCCTTAAATTTGGCCAACAACAAGTGTTGTTCACATCATATATGTTCAATCTACAGGTTGGGTTTGGAGGAAGTTCATATCAAGAATGACAAGACCCGGTGACCTGGTGATTCTAAGTTTCGTAAGGAAGAATATTCAGCCACATCAAGCAATATTTTCAAATTTGATGTCTTTAAAGAAAGAAATGGCTGTGCTTAATCTTTAATGATGACGCAAAAAATGCAAGCATAAACTTGTCTAGCAATCAATAAAGCAAAAAGCGTGGCACTAGCAATCATGAAAAACAGTAATACATTTTCAACAAAGAAGCCAGAACTATTATTGTAAGGTAGTGCATTTAGTAAAAGTTCTTATTTATCTCAATTTGATAAATCTGATATTTTTGGATAGAGACATATAAAATTTATAGACACTAAAAGAGTATGTTATCTGGAGTTACTTCTGAAATGAAAATTTTTAATTTAAATTAGAATGAAATTTTTTAATTTAAATTAGAATAAAAATTAGATTTTTAGGTGACAAATGAATAAACTGATTGAATCAATTTTCAAAAATTAAAAAAAATTGATTTAGATTTAATATAAAATCTGTTTTCGACTATCAACCACAAACAAACTCTAAGCTAATTTTGTTTTTACTTTTTTTTTTTCCAAACAATATGAAATATTTTATTAAGCTTGAAAAACTAACAAAAGCGAACATCTCTTGGAGAGAGTTGATCAACCACTCCAGTAGCACATTGCACCAGCTAGTTTCGTTAGGTGTCTCCCAATTTGTCAAATAACAAGGGCAAGTTACAAGGTAGGAGCTTAGATCTTCTGGAAAGGTAAATAGTAACTTTTTTTTGCATTTATTTGACCTTATAAGAGCTTAAATTGTCATTTGAGCCCAAAGATAAGTTTTATTTCCTTCAAACGAGTTCAGAATTCAAGTGATACTGCGATGGCCAAAAGATGTATAGACTTCTTCACAGACTTCTATGCTTATCTGGTGCATATGGAGCGCCAATTTAATATTTCTTCTCAGAAAACAGTGACAAAAAATCGCCTGTTACGATACGCGCACTGGTGGTGTTGGCTTTGACTGAAAATTAAACTGATCCGTCAACTTCTGGTAAATACACTTTTACCAAGCAGCTCTTTGTAATTTGGTTGTCAAAATAAAGAACAGAGAGAGAGAGAGAGAGAGATAAAATCTGGTTCTAGTGCCCCTTGTAGAGATTTTCAACTTAATTTAGCTTCTATAAGTCCTTCAACTGAGCCAACCAAGGCCACAACTGAGACAAGCAAGCAAGAAATGTTGAAAGTTTGAAGAAGAATCCACTTCCTTGTCCAAGGTCCAATCTTTTTCTGCAGTATATACATTTCCACTGGGAAGTAAATAGCCAAAGGCCAAAGGTTGAAGGCCCCTAAGAGTCCCAGAATTTGGTTAAAATAAGGGAAGATGATCGCAATCCCCGTCGTGGATATAACATATGCAGTTCGAAAACATAGCCTGAAGAGGTTCAACTGAAAAGCCGGAAACAAAGGGAGTTTGCAGCTATAGGAAATCTTCATCAATCTACTTTCTGGGAACTTCCGAGTGAACCATCTTTCTGAAAATGCAAAAAATGGCTGACTGTATAGCTGAAACAAAACAAGAAGCTAATGGTGTTAGTTATACATTTTGGTGCTGGCAAAGGCACAAATGAAACTGAAAAATACAATGGAGGATCAATGTACTACAAATTTGGATACCATTACAATTAATGATGTGAAAGTGTAGCACCTGATATCCTCCAACTAGATGGAGAATGATGCAAGCGTTAGCAAAGTCAATGAGCCAGTATGGCTCGTAGAATCCAAATCCGGTCAAGAGGTTCCCGGGTGTATCATCCCCGAATGCTGCATATCCAAAACAACCACAGCCAAGGTAGAAGAAAGTGGTGATGATGATTGCAGCCACAGAAGCCTTCTTCATGGTCTGGTTCTCTGGTGGAGGTGACTTTATAGTGTCCTTCAGGAAATTATAACAATTCCAAGAATTCTTACATGTTATCCTTTTTATTTTAACATAGTTTCAGGTCTCTCTGTAACAAGAAAGGAATAGAATTCACAGCTGTATCTCAAGGAGAATGAGAGCATAGGGATAGGCAAAAGCAATATCACCAAGTGCCTGAAAAGTTAACCATAACTTTTTAGCTACACTATCAGCTGGGACTCCTCTGATGCTCCCCTTGATGTTCCCATCTTCTGTGAATTGAAAGAAATAAATATCAACAAAGAGAACCTTGTACTACTTTCATCTGGACAGAGACATTTTCAACAGAAATGTATTATGAGAAAGGAAAAAGAGGTCCTTAGTTCAGCTTTTAATGTGGCTTGAGTTTTGCCAGAGCATATAGTTTGGACTTTTCTTCGTTGTAAATGCTGAAATCAGGAACCAAACTGAACACTCTCTGTCCATGAACAGATGCAGCTGTTGCTCGAGTATCTCTTTCAAGTAGAAGACCACCACAATTTGTTTGGGGGGTTGTGGGACTGAAAGGGACTGAGAGGAAATCTAGAGCCTATACCTATTGTTTTCGCCAAACCAAGTGCCAACCCAATAAAAGAGTAAGAGAAGGACATGATAGCGGCAACAACAGACAGCCATGCCATGTTATGGAAATCTGGTATCTGAGACATGAAAATCTGGATAACCCCAAATAGCAGCATATAAATAGTATCCCCATATCTGCAAGGAGCCTTGTGCCCTTCTTTGTGGTAACAGTTTGATTTTTGAATCGCTCTGCATCAGCATCATATTATATACACACAGATATCGCTGATTTTGTGAAAGATGTTGTTTTAACAGCTTCGTTAAATTCAGTGTTAAGAACAGAACCATAACTTCTAGAATTCAGCACTACAACTACCTCATGCAGCTTGAAGTGGTAACGACATAAGCAACACCAGTTCCATAAAAGCTCAGATACTGAAGCAAACCACATATCCATGTCTGTTTCCTGCCTGAACTATCAGCCAGCTGAATCAGGAGGCGAGCTAAAGAGTTGTATTTAAAGCAGACGCAATTTAAAACTCAACTAATTACAAGAAACTTCTTTAAATTATTACTACCAAGATTAACTCGAACAGCATCAGTATAGGAGTAGTTTCTCCTTCCGGTTACAGGGTCGGGAGACCTATAACAATCGGATAGGAGGAATGCAGAAATGTAGGTGACAAATGCGAAACACAGCAAGGCAACTGGCCCTGCAATCCATCCTAATTGTGCAGTGCTCCAAGCGAGAGAAAGGACCCCCGATCCAATGACAGCCGTAATTATATGAGCAATCGCACTCCATAATGTTCCTAGGGAGAAGAATATTATTCAGCCACAAGACCCTGGTTTCAAGATTGAACTTCTCAAGTAACAGATTGAAGACTTGAATGCACATAGTTTATGATCCTGGAAAATAAAGTTTACCAGTTCTAATTGCATGCCCATCATCGTCACGGGGATCAGCTGCTGGTAGAGGGTGTTCGACCTCCATGTCCGTCGAATATAAGGTAGACATGAATTTGCTTATAGTATAAAAGCAAAGAAATCCCCAAGAAATTATTTTGGCCCTGTACTTCTGATGCCTATAGTGGCAGAAGCGAAGCACAGCCACTGGATTTCCATCTCAATGGAATCTGCCGATCATTAGGTAGTGAGTAGAAACAAGACAACTTTTTCAATGAAGGGAAGTTCGAACCCACAAAGTTTGACTTGGGTGGAAACGTCCAAAGACCAACTCCAACTTGGTACCATCCAAATACCAACATTGACGAAGTATCTTCATTATACCATCTCATTGCATGGCATTGCAAGCACCAGAACATAACATCCGGCTATACCTATTAGAAGATATGACATTCCCTCAAGCTTCCATTAGTCTGCACCTAATCTCCAACACATCCTTCTTCTTTGTTCTGGAATTTCTTTAGTTGAAAAAAGAAAAAGTAGCAATGTAATGCCTGGTATAAAGAACTTGGTATACTCATTCCAATTTGTCAAAGATTCAGGAATCAATATGGTGAAAGCGAATCAGAGTCTATTGCAAGTATTAAGAACTGAAAAATACACAAAGGAATTTCCGGTGAAAGGACTTGTCGTTCTTATGAACTATGGTGAAAATAATTATAAAGCATGAAATTTAGATGTTTCTTCTGATTGCCAATAAACGACTCAAAGAAAACAGGCAGTCAACCTTCAAGTAGAGGCAAGATGTAGAAAGTGTGACACAGAGGCAAGGGTCATAACTAGACAAGGGACTATTACAAAAGATATCAGCTCAAATTAACAGGTCCTTCACCTGGTCCTGTAGGTGCAACTACCTAGACAAGTAACCAAATTGCTGATAGTGTGAAGAAGAAGCCATCTTCTTTTCCAAGTTCCAATCTTTCATTGCGCCAAACACATTTCCACGGGCTAGTAAATAGCCAAAGGTTAAGTTAAAGGTTCAACGCCCCCCAGACTCCCAAAACTTAATTGAAATACGGGAAGAGCACAGCACAAAGTTAGTTGATAAAAGATGTACTTCCCTGTGGAACGTATATAATTAGAATCTGATCTGAGTCCTTCAGGGTTGAGATTAACGATCTTAGGCATAGAAACATCATAAAGATACCATTACAATATTGAAATGGTATGAATGGTTTAACTTGATTTTGCTTCTGAATCTTCAAATATCGCAATAATTAAAGGAACAAGAAGAGGACACGAGCAGCAATTCTACATTGAAGAAGAAAGATATTTTCAGCTCAATTTTGCTTCTATAAGTCCTTCAATGGATCCAATTAAGGCTATCACTGAGACAAGCAAGCAAACAATGCTGAAAGTCTGAAGAATAAGCCACTTTCTTGTCCAAACCCTAATCTTCTTTTGCACAAGATACATTTGCACTGGGAAGTATATAGCGGAAGGCCAAAGATTCAAAACCCCCAAGAGTCCCAGAATCTGGTTAAAATATGGAAAAACCATCGCAAATCTCGTAGTGGTTACAACATATGCAGTTCGAAAACATAGCCTGAAAAGATTCAGCTGAAAACCCGGCAACAATGGGAACTTGCAGGTGTAAAAATTCTTCATAAATCCACTGTCCGGAAACTTCTCAGTAAACCATCTTTCTGCAAAGGCAAACAGTGGCTGACTGTATAGCTAAACCGCCAAAACAAAGTGCTCGTGGTGTTAGTTCCATTATTTATACTGGTAAGGATGTGAACCTAAAGCAACAAAATCAAGTGAATATCTGGGAAAGGTAAATAAAGTGAAATTGGAACACCTGATATCCTCCAACTAGATGTAGAATGACGCAAGCATTAGCAAAGTCAACGAGCCAGTAAGGTTCGTAAGATTCAAATCCAATCAAGAGGTTCCCTGGTGTATGATTCCCAAATGCTGCATATCCAAAGCATCCACAGCCAAGGTAGAAAAAGGTTGTGATAAATATTGCAGCCATTGAGGCCTTCTTCATGGTCTGCTTCTCTGGTGGAGGAGACTTCAAAGTATCCTTCAAGTGGAAGAAACATCCATAATTCACTATCTCGTATACGTATCCTGTATATTCTATTTATAAATGCTTGTTTCCTCCTAAGTTTGAACTTTACGCTGCTTTGAAGTAGCAGCATCGCACCTGTATCTCTAGGAGAACGAGTGCGTATGGATAGGCAAAAGCTATGTCTCCAAGTGCCTGAAAAACTAACCATATTTTCTCAGGTACACTGTCAGCTGGGACCCCTCCGATGCTTCCTTCAATCTTCCCGTTTTCTGTTGGTCGAAAGAAAATTGATCCATAAACAGAAACAATAAGAACTCTCATCCAGAGAGACAGGCAGTAAGCCTTTTAAACAATGACTTGTCAACCATTTAAAGCAAGTAAAAAATCCATATCCACACCAATTATCTTTGTAAAGCCAAGTCCCCAGCCGATGAAAGAGTAACTGAAGGACATGATTGCGGCAACAATAGACAGCCATGCCATATTATGGAAATCTGGTATCTGAGACATAAAAATCTGAATAACTCCAAATAGCAGCATGTACATGTTATCCAGATATTTGCAAGGAGCCGTGTGCCCATCTTGGTGGATACAATCTGCTCTCCAAATTGCTCTGTGAGGCAAAAGGAACTTTCTATGAGCACCCCTCTAGTGGCAAATCATCATCACGTTTATAGGACACTAGTTTCATTTGATTCAAGGAATTACATGAAGTGAATTGTAATGAACTAGCTTGGCATGTTCTAACGATGTCACGACAGTAATTGGAGAATCTCCATAAGGATTACCTCATACTAGTGGAAGTGGTAATTGTATAAGCAACACCAGTTCCATACATGCTCGAGTACTGAAGCAAACCACAAAGCCATGTCTGCCTCCTACCTGAACCATCACAAGAGTAAATGAGGAAACAAGCTAAAGAGTTTCTATATATTTTAACTGAATTATAAAAATTATTCTTCTCTAGTACCAAGATTAACAGCAACAGCTTTTGTATAGGACGAATTTCGTGCTCCAGATACAGTGTCTGGGGACCTGTAACAATCGGATAGGAGGGACGAAGAGATGTAGGTAACAGTCGCAAAACACAGCATGACAACTGGTCCGGCAATCCATCCTAGCTGCGCAGTGCTCCATGCAAGCGAGAGTACCCCGGATCCAATGACCGCGGTGATTATATGAGCAATTGCACTCCACATAGTTCCTGGTAGAACGAAATGTTCAGCCACTTTTCAAGATTTTACTAGAAGTGAATTAGAGACATCAAAATCTTCTTGATCCTGTTAAAAAAGGGTTTACCAGTTCTTATTGCATGCTCATCTTCAACAGATGGACCATTTTGTGGTAAGAGAGAGTCTTCTACGGCCATGTTTACTCAATCCAACACAGACGACGATGAAGTTTGCTACCACCTCTGTGCATAATATATAGTACTATATATTAAGGGTGGTTTTCAGGATGTACGAGCAAATCATATTGTATTAGTGTGATGAAGCGTGCAAATCATTTCGGAGGTGAGCAGAATCATGACCATGACACACAGTTGCCCATTTTAAATTAGCCGAGTCAAATTTTAAAAGTACTTGCCAGCTACAGTATGTATATGGAAACCAAATTCTGCCCTTCCACTGTGCTGAAACACTCCAAGAAAAGCTCCAAAGCTTTCATGCATTCCCCATCATCACAAGACAAGATAAATGCATTCGAACTCTGCGTTGTTGCTCGAAGCCATGGAAAAGAATGCGTGACGCAAACGACAATGGTGATTTCACATCTGCAACGGCTGGTTTTTGCAGAAATAGCCTGCCAAAGAAATGCAAAGCTGCATATAAAAATATGTGTTATGGCAAGTTCTCAAAGTTAAAGTAATACCTTTACTCATTGCTACAGCTGTGACGACGGTCATAGGTGATTCATATGCACACTGACCAAACTCCTTTAATTATTATTATTATTATTATTACTACTACCAGGGGTGATGGATGGAAAAGTGTCCTTGCAAGGGCCCGAGGTTAATTATGGCACAACCGATTAAATTTCTTTTGTTGATTATACCAAACGTCTTTAGTTGTTAGATAATATTAGTTAAGGGACGAGACTTTTTCTAATTTTTTAAATATTATCTAATATTTATTTTTGTAGATATTTTATAACTATTAATTTTCTTAACTTTCTCAAAATATTTTTTAAAATATGTTTTATAAATTGTTTATAACTGTTATTGTTTGTATTGCAGGTAAGAAATTTACTCTATAGAAAATTATCTTTGAATAGAACTTTTGAAAAAATTAACATTATAAAAGCATACCTTAGCAACAAAGATAGAATGCATGATTTAATATGATCAGTTTTTACCCACAAATATGATGTGAACGTAATAATTAAAAGAAAATCGTTTTATAGACCTAGGAAGCCTTTTCATTAACGTTTCGCGACGACATATGGTGACAATCTTGTACTAATATTTTACTGAATTTAAATTTTTTAGTTTAATATTTGGAGCATTGTAGATATAATTCCCTAGTATGTATCAATGATACATCCGGAACCAATATGATTAAAAAAAATCAGTTATTTGTACTATCACTTCCGATTTTTTGTGAGTTTAATCTAGTAAAGAGTCTTATAACTTATTTATTGGTGGTGCATATGAACCTCAGTCTTCCTATAAGCATAAATGTCAAATTCACTCACATTTTTTCTTAATGAGAAACTCTTTACGTATGTTATTTGTCTCGTACCTAATGAAAAGGAAAAGTAGTATTAAAAGTATTTCTATCTATACTTAGGCCCTGTTTGACACATTATTTTTTCAGTTTTGAAAACTGGAAAAAAAAAATTACGTTTGGTAACCATTTTCCTTTTTTTTTTTCCTTCAGTTTAAAAACTCAGTTATTAAATCAAGACTGTTTTTAAAAAGTCCAAAAACAGGGTTTTTTTTTTAAACCACCACCACCCTCCCACCATCGGCAGCCACCGCCGGTAACTACCGGCGGCCACTGCTGGCAGCCGGAGATCACCTCCGGCAACTGCCTCCAGCCGGCGACCACCGCCCGCGGCCAGAGACCACCGCCGGCCACCACCACCGTTGGTCACCGCAAACCACCACAAAAAAAAACTATGTTATCAAACACCCAAAGAAAAACTAAAAAAAAAACTGGGTTATCAAACATCCACTTGTTTTTGTAAAAAAAAAAAAAATTAAACTGCTCTTTGATTTTTTTATTTTTTATTTGAAACATAAAACAAAACAAAAAAAATTTGTCAAACAGAGCCTTTACTTGTTAAAGTTTTGCTAACATGACTTAATGAAAATACCATTAGACTATTATATTAGTGTAGCTAGGGGCTAGAAAATGGTTAACTAATGGTGTCAAATGGGCCGGGGCTTGGGCCGACACAGCCCAAGCCCATCGGGCCTCGAGCAAAACGGGCCGGGGCCAGGCCAAGGGGGCTGCCAACCGGGCCGGGCCTGGCTCTGGGGATATCTGGGCCCAGTCCAAGCCCAGGCCCGAGGCCCAATTTCTAGGGCCGGGCTTGGGCCGGACCCGGGCCCTTTTTTTATTTTTTTTAATTTTCTTATTATTCAATTTTAAATTTCATCTCTAGGCATGTCCAATATTTAAAATTTAACAAACCTAATTTTCATCCTTTTATTTTGTTATAAGTAATATACATATATATGTATGTATGTATAGACATTTATTTGTCTCTCATTTTATTTTTTGTCATATGTTAAATCTTTTCTTACTCTTCTTGGTGACCTTTATTAATAAAATCTGAACACATAACAATTATTACTATTTAAGAGAGATTGTTTCTACTATTTGATATTTTACTTCAAGCTAATTGGCCGGAAACTCGGGATTGATACATGTTAATTTTCGAGACGATCTTAAGTAATAAGTATAGAAAAATAAATGTGTTCATAGGCCCTCCTCCTTTTATCCGGGCTTGGGACCGGCTTGTAAACAAATAGGCGAAGTTATCTATTTTTTATATATATGGAAAAATATATATCTTGCTTGTAAAAATTTATATTATATATATGGAAAAAAAGTATATTTTGTAAAAAAATTTATTCTTAAAACTTAAGAGAAGGAAAATAAAAAGAAATTACCTAATCATCCGGAAGTACTTCAATATCCGAGTCACTGCTCTTCCTATCATCAATCGGTTTATCTTGCTCGCGGTATTTCGCATCAAGATAATCCTTCCAACATACACATAGCTCGAGCGACTCGGGGTTAAGACGACTCCTCCTGTCATCCAAAACCCTCCCGCTGGCTGAAAATGCCGACTCTGAAGCAACCGTGGAGGCTTGCACTGGCAGTACATCCCGTGCAATTTGGGATAAAGTTTTATACATGTTTTGATTTTGTTTCCAAAAATTTAACAAATTAAAATTAACCTGTTCTTGCATTGATAAATCAGAATAATGATCAGTATTTGCATATACACCAATCTCATTAAAAGAGGAAAAAGTAGACGAACCTGCCGAATTAGAAGTACCTTCACCTGGTATTACTAGATGTTCAAAGCCCTTAAGGTATGGCGCATAATACCTCTCAGCAGTGGATGATGTAGCTCGCCCGCGCACGTCAGCAGAATTACGATAGAGGTTGAACAGTTCCTCAAACCTCTTGCTCACTTTTGCTGTGAGTGGTTGTCTCCTCTACTGTGTAGCACATTAATCTCGATATCTCTTGTATCGAGACGTTCACGCCATGCAACTTTAACCTAGGATCTAAACAAGTAGCCACAGCAAAAACAACAGGCAGTTCACTCCAATATTTATTAAACTTTTTATCCATCACTTTTACTATTTCCTTAAAGGGTCCTATATATCTCCATTTTGTTAACATTGTAGCCATCTTGAGAATTTCTATTACAGCGAGAGGAGAGGTGGGATAGTACGTACCAGACAATAAATTGGTAGACGTGTAGAATACCTCCAAAAATTCAGCTAGGTATGTGGCCATCTGCCATTCCTCTTGAGTTGGCAAGCCGGCTGGGAACTGGGTTAGTAGAAAATGCGTATAGACTTCTCGGTATGCCAGAATGTGTAAAAGCATATGGTATGTAGAGTTCCACCTGTGGACCACATCTGTAACTGCTCTCCTGCGAGGCATATTATATTCAACACACAACGTTTTAAATTGTTGTGTTCTCGGACTCGAACTATTAACATACGCTGTCATACCCCTCATTTTGACAAGAATATCTCCTGCAGCAGCTAAACCATCTTGAACAATTAAATTAATTATATGACAAACACAACGAACATGAAATAATTGACCAGAAAGTACAGGTTTGAAGCTCTCCTGTAAAGCATCAACAGCAGCTGTATTGTTAGAAGCATTATCAAAACTAATACTCATAATCTTATCCTTTAATTTAAATGTGGTACATGCTTTTAATATAAGAGTAGCAATGTTCATTCCATCATGCGGAAAAGGAAAGAGCTCGAAAGCGATGATTCTCTTGTGCATAACCCAATCTGCATCAATCCAATGGGCCGTCACACAAGTATAACTAACAAAAGTAAATGGAGATTGCCAAATATCAGAAGTAAGACTAACTTTACCGTCAAATTTATCGAAATAATCGATAAGGCGTGCTTTAGCAGCATTGTACTGTCGGAGTGCATCGGATCTAGTTGTGTTTCTATGAACCTTTTTGTACAAAGGTTGAACGTATGTGTTCATATATCTAGAGTGCTTAGGATTATCGGCAAAAGAAAAGGCTTGTTCATCGTGAATAACAAATTCAGCGAGACCGTCTCTTTGCTCTCGCTGATTATAAACAAATAACTTACCGTCAAAAGATAACTGCGTTTGGGTAGGTTCGACGTGGCCTTGTCGAGGTGCACACTGAGGGTAATGCCTGTTAAGATGTCCATTACCACTACCAGACGAAAATAATTTAGCGCAGTACTTACATCGAGCTTTTCGGATGCCGTCCACCGTAACTTCATCGAAATGATTCCAACACTCGGCTTTCTTTTTTTTCCCTTTTGGACTTCTGGCTCATTACCGGAGGCATTGCTCGGCCCTTCTTCATCATGACCAGGCATAGGGTTGAGATTATGCCACGGAGTAGTAGCTTCGCCAACCGAGCTGCGTCCTTGACTATAATGCGGGGGGTCTTCATCAGGCGTGTATTCAAAATCTGGAATGTTTTGATTGAACTCCCAATTGGCTTGGGTATCTATCATACAGCCTGTACTCATTCGTCCAGGAACGAATGGTTGTGTTGGTGCTTGGATTGGTGTTTGTGATGGCCGTGGCGCTGGCGCTTGTGCTGGTGGTGGTGCTTGCGATGATGATGATGTTTTTCGTGATGATGATCCACGCTTCAATTTCTTCAATAATCCAGCCATATTTCACGCTAAACTTTTTTACTAGATTGGAAATCAAAATTCGTAAGAGTAACTAAATACACAAGTATAAGAGTAGTAATTAGTAATAAGAAATAACAATTAAAAGAATGAAAGAGTAACAAATGAATCACTGAGGGTAATTCTGATCAAATTTGGAGAGAGTTAGTAATTAAAAAGAATTTAGTAATAGTAATTAATAAATAAAAATTCACTAATTACTAATTACTAAACAAAAGAATTAGAGAGTAACAAATTAATAAGAGGAGTAGTTAGTAATTAGAATTTAGCAAGAGTAGTAATTAGTAAACAAGAGTAATAATTACAAAGAGTACTAATTAGTAAATACTAGTAGTAATTAGTAAGAGTAGTAATTGGAGAGGAAAATAGTAGCAAAGCTTGTAAAAATGTAGAATGTTTAGATAAGAGAGAGTAAGAAGATTTGTGTGAAAAATTAGAGAGAAATTGTGCGAATTTATAGATTTCAGAAACTTCACAAAAGACCAAAATGCCCCTAAAAACTATCCGTTTATAGTTGTTGGGGTGGGTAAGAGTGTAAAAACCTTTAAAGGAGTTGGAAAAATTAAGTTAGATTAAAATACCCCCCAAAGTAGCCGTTATATAGCTGTTGGGGCGGTAAAAGTGGAATTTTGGAAATGAATGGGGAATAAATCCGTTGGGAGAAAGGGGGAAACCAAAATTTCAAACAGGTGGGGCCTGCTAAGGGGGCCGAAACCAGGCCAGAATCAGCCCCCGAATCGGGCCTAGCCCAGGCCTGAAATTCGGGCCAAATTCGGGCCAGACCCGGGCCTCTTTTCGGGCCAGGCCAGACCCAGGCTTTTTCCCAGAATTGTTCGGCCTGGTCCAAGCTTAGGCCCTAAGCCCAATTTTTTCGGGCCTGTACTGTTCATGCAAGGGCCGGGCCAGCCCGGGCTTTTTTCGGGGCCTGGCCCGTTTGACAACTCTATGGTTAACCACAAAAATATCGTCTTGCCTAATTAACGAAATTTTAAGGAATCAACATGTGGGACCAAAATCAAAATCGAAATTTAAAAGTCATTCTTTGCTGGTAAAACTAACCTAAAATCATTATGTTTTTATATAAGTTTCTTATATGGTTAAGATTCTAGGTGTAACCCGTCCACAAATACTACACTGACACTACCTCCAAATACCTCCAGCGCTATCATTGCCACTACAAATGCAGTTACCTTCACCATAGTCATAATTTTTGCTCGTCAGTACACTTTCATGTTTCTATCATCAGCTTTTTTAGGTTCATCACTTGTTCAATCCATATTTAGATCATAACTTATCAATCAGTACTATAGTGTACATTAATATTACCGCGAAACACCTTAGTGCTACCACTATAACTCTAACAACAACCATCACCTCTTGCACTACCACCATTTAGTTATGACTATCATCACCACAAGTATTAGCATACTACACGCCAACACTGCTACAAGCACATGTTGTCACTGCATAATCCAAATCTCACTACCAACACTCTAATCCTAACACAACAATTATCACTATCGTAATTAGCATGGCTGATCACTCGCATAATTATATATATTACCACCCTCACACTCTCACATCTAACACCGACATTTCGGTTATACCATTACCACCCTGGGGTCACCCAGACTTCTCCCCTTTTTGTAGTTTTTTATGAAGGGTAAATGATTCTTTTATCTAATTTATCTTTTCATCTCTTTTATTCTACAAACTTATTCTCAACTCAGCTTGTCACAAATTATTCTTCAATCGATTTTAATTTTTCTTGGAGATCCAATATAATTGATTCTGAATATTTTGTTCATATTGTGCGTAACATGTTAGATTTTAAAAAGATTGGTGCAAAAGACGAAAGATACAATAAAGCTTATGGAGAAATAAGATTTCTTTAGAAAGGAAAAAAAAAACAAACAAATAGGAAGATGTTTTGCATAAATAAAAGATCGAGGTAAAAACAAAAATATACGCTATGAAAAGCTTACCTTATAATTTGTAAAGATTAATCATTAATTTCATACATGATTTTCATTGTTTACATTTGTAGATTTTATTTATATTTGCGACATTTTATGTTATTTGTTTTAAGTATTTTTAAGAAGTTAGTAGTCCAAAACGAAGCCTTTTGGATTATGTAGAGCTGTAAAAGAAGTAGATTTGATTTTTTAATTTTATAAGATTTACAAAAGTCGGGCCAATGATCATACTAAAGAATTAGTAAGTAGGGTATGATTTTTACATTTTTGAGATTTTATATTGTTATTTTAAAGTACTTTTGAGATTATAATAATCAAAATTAAGGCATAATGTATAAGCATATTGATTAGGTAGAGTTTTAGAAGGTGTATAATTAGTTTCTTAGTTTTATAAAGTTTAAAAAATTTGCATAAATTATACTACAAATTTTTTAATAATAAACTAAAGTAAAGAGTTAAATAGAGTAGAAAGAGAAAAGAATACAAAAAAAAACAAATATAGGATTCTTGAATCTTGGATTCTAAATAAAAAAGACCAACTAAGTTAGGGGACTACCACATGCAAAGTTGAAGTAGGTAGAGTTTTAGAAGATGCATAATTAGTTTCTTAATTTTATAAAGTTTAAAAATGTTGCATAAATTATACCTACTAATTTTTAACAATAAATTATAATAAAGAGTTAAATAGAAAAATCGGGCCAATGATCATACTAAAAAAATAGTAAATAGGGTATGATTTTCGTATTTTACACTTTTGAGATTTTATATTGTTATTTTAAAGTACTTTTGAGGTTTTAATAATCAAAATTAAGGCATGTTGTATAAGTATATTGATTAGGTAGAGTTTTAGAAGGTGTATAATTCGTTTATTAGTTTTATAAAGTTTTAAAATATTGCATAAATTATATCTAAGAATTTTTTAATAATAAAAAGTTAGATAGAGTAGAAAAAGAAAAGAATACCAAAATAAATAGGATTCTTGAATTTTATATATCTAATTCAAAAGAGTCGAATTCTAAATAAAGAGACCAATTAAGTTAGGGGACTACCACACGCAAAGTTGAAGCTTACATGTCAGTAGAAGAAGGCTCTTAAAAAATCTTACTTGACGCAAAGATAGAGTTTAAAAAATCATACGTGTCGCAATTTTAAGCAAATGCTTCAACTATATATATATATATATATATATATATATATATATATATATATATATATATATATATATATATATATATATTATGTATGTATATAGATTATATGTATGTAGATAGATAGATCAAACTAGAATAGTCTAAGCTTTAAATAATGTGAATGAAATTCTGCTTTTATATTTCAATATTACTATAGTTGCAATGAATATTTTCTAAACGAGGGTATTTTTTATTTTTCTTTTGTCATTTTTGCTTTCATGGGCTTCAAATTTCTACTCAGCAAAATCAACCAAAATTACAGTTGGATCTAGATATAATTCTTTGAACGGAAGATGTACCACAATTCAGAGATTTGGACGCAGATTTGTAGGCAGAAAGACTTCATTTCTGGAAATCAACAGAAACCCTATGTAAAATCTAGGCCAAGGGCAATAGTCATAGAACATTAAAGATGTATATAGTCCACGTATAACCTTCAATAGAAATATAATGTCTTTTAGCTGAATTTCGCAGTTATAAGTCCTTCAATTGACCCAACAAAGGCAACCGTTGTCACAAGCAGGCAAATGATGCTAAAACACCGAAAAACAAGCCACTTCGTTGTCCAGGGTCGAATTTTCCTTTGTACAAAGTACATTTCCACTGGAAAATAAATTGACATGGGCCAAAAGTTGATGGCTCCCAACAACCCCAAAACCTGGTTGAAATAAGGGAAGATAATTGCAATTGCAGTTGTTGACGCGACATAGGCAGTTCGGAAACATAGCCTAAGAAGATTCAATCTTAAAGCCGGCAACAAGGGGAGCTTCAACATGACTGAATTATTCACGAATCGACTGTTTGGGAACTTCTCGGCAAACCATTTTTCCACAACCGCAAAAAGTGGCTGACTGTATACCTGATGAGATGAATATGGAAAAACAAAAAGTTATTGCCGGTCAAAGATATGAGAGATCACTTAAGCTGCATTAATGCAGCAATGTGCATCTCCTGGTGGTTCTGTGGTGGTACTAGAAAGTATAAGCAAAGGAAAGCTGTCATCAGCTATCACAAAAACAGGTGTACAAGGACAGAAGGAAATTAATCAATTACACTGGAGTGCCACTCTAATAAGAATACTGAAGTACAGAACATAAAGGTTTGGCAAGATTATGGCTTAGAAGTTCTACCTGATATCCTCCGACTAGATGAAGAACAATGCAAGCATTGGCAAAGTCAATGAGCCAGTACGGCTCATAAAATCCGAAGCCAGTCAAAAGATTCCCAGGAGTTTGATCACCAAAGGCTGCATATCCAAAACCTCCACAACAGAGGTAGAAGAACGTTGTAGTACAGAGTGCCACGATTGAGGCCTTCTTCATGGTCTCGTTTTCTGGTGGTGGAGACTTCAGAGTATCCTTCATGTTTTGAAAGTTCCAGAAAGCTTCTTCAGCCACTTCATAGTTTAACTTATAGAACAACACTTTTGGAAAGGGCTTTCATCTCTTGATAGAAGTCTCATACCTGTATCTCGATAAGTATAATGGCATATGGATAGGCAAAAGCAATGTCTCCAAGTGCTTGAGAAACCAGCCATCCCTTTTGAATTGCGCTAGAAGTTGAAATTCCTTCAATGCTTCCCTTGATTACTCCATTTCCTGCAATTAAAGATTCCAAATGATGAATAAGGAAGCAACATAGATGCTCCACAATCTGATAATTTTGTGGAAACTGGAAAGGAAGGCATATACTGCTTATACAGTTTTTATACCCTGCATTTTTGTATTAAGATATAAATACTTAGGTCCAGAGAGAAACAAAAGAACAGAATGGCAACCATACCTACGGTTTTTGCAGCACCGAGTCCTAATCCGATGAAAGAATATGTGAAGGACATGATTGCAGCAACAACAGAGAGCCATTCAATATTATGAAAATCAGGTATCTGAGACATAACAATTTGAACAACTCCAAACAGTAGCATGTAAAAAGTATCTCCAAATTCACATGTAGCGTTATGTCCATACTTGTGGTAACAATTAGATTTCTGTATGGCTCTGCACTCATTAAACAGACAACCAGTATACCAAAATGTTAGAAAAGCAATTGCAAATAGTAGCACCTACAGAAATGACCAAATTCATCTGCCGCAACTCTGCTCCTTGATAATTTCCAAACATCTAACGTGCAAATGATTCCAAAGATGAGGATTTTACCCAGTTCACCCTTCCAACATGGCATCAGCCACGGTTTACAGAGACCAAAGTTGGAAGGGCCCTGACCAGGAGAAAAGAAAAAAAAGAAGCAAGAAAGAAAATTTCAATGATTACTTAAAGAGAAATTGATGGACCTGGCAGATTAATTGATGCATAAACTTTAGTGAAGAAAAGAACGTCAATTTCATAAAGCATTTAGCCTGTGAAACTTTTTTCTCAAGTCTCCCAGCTTGCATTTGGCCGTGAGTGGGAGTCCTAACGCATGATGTACATTGTTGGTTATATTCTCTGGTAGCTTAAGTTAAAGTGACTGGTGACTTAGTATAATAAATGAAATATGTCAAAAGACCACATACCTCATACTGATTGCAGACGTAATGGTATAAGCAATTCCAATCCCGTATAAGCTTATCTGCAGAACCAGTCCGCATACCCACGCACTCCTTTTTCCTGAAAAGCTATGTAAAATGTCAAACTGTCTTGACTAGTTTATTTACAAGAGCATTAAACAAGAAGCACATTCGTGTAAGCTCAAGAATACTACAGGTATGGGAAGCACATAACTAAGCCCATAACTCCCATGGTAAATTGTTAAGGTAGTTTAGACCTGGTTCTCTATATGCCAAAAAGAATTGAGCACAACAGGAAGGTCCATATAATTATGTTGTTTGACGATCCCTTGAGATCTTAGAGATGAGAAGGGCAAAGTTTTTAGCATGTGCTTAGTCTGGAAAACTATGGCCATCTCCTTCAGGTTCTCATTTTCCATGATCAAAAAATTAAGCTCAAAAACTGTGTCAGCGATCTTCTCATTTATGACTTAACTTGACAGTTATCTCAGGGAATTCAAGAAAGCTCCTTAGGCGATGATACAAAACCTGTTAACTAGCCTTAACATGGTAGATGCAGGCAATGTCTTTTCTTGTAGAAGCCAACTAGGCTACAATACTCAGGAGTTACGACGACCGCTGTGTTGTGCATAGAGAGTAGTCTTGCTGACACACTTTTTATATATATATGTTTTTTGTCAATTTCTCTTTCAGAATGTGAGTTTCGGATTGCAACTTATGCTCAGTACCTATAATTCCACGTTCCAATTACTTGCAGTTTTAGCGAATCTTTGTAAATAATAATTGTAATTCCAACCATTTTTAGTTTTTGGGTATTTACTGCAATTTACGCTCACAACTGGTAATTCCAACTATTGCCCTATAGGCCTTCCTGCCCCTGACCCTCTCCCACCTGTCACTGCTGCTGCTTCGTGCAACTAAGGTGGTTTATCTGGACCATTAGAGATGAACATATTTCAGGAAGCATGATCAGTCCTGATGGTGATACTAGAAATCTATATTTCCTGACCCAGGTGAAGTATTTAAGACTTGGGTGCAGAACCCTCAAATTCTGCAACAGTCTGGCTGGGTTGGACTTGAACACCTTTAACAACGTATCCAGACTTCCATTTGACAAGCTCTTGAGTTCAAGTTCCTTTGTTTGAATTTAAAAGCATGAAACTCAAAAAGAGAGAGAGAGAGAAACGTAACACAATGAGATTGCTCAAATGCATCAACATTGAAAGGTAATAGAAAAGAAAAAAGGACAAAACTATTTACCATATTAAACAAATAACACATGGAAGTACTTTTACCATATGATCGGTCGATATGCAACAAGTGACAGCTCAAAAAGGAAAAGGGAAGCAAAACCAATTTAAAAGGCTCCAGCACCTGAGCATGTAAATTCACCCAACTAATAAAGAAGTGAATTCTCTCGTTGTTTTAATCAAATAGCAAAGATCCAGTCGAATTACCCTCATTCAAGAATGGTATCCTAGCACACTTTTCAAAGAAGCTGCTAATTCAGATAATTTTCAAGGTATTGTCTTGTAAAAGAACTGGTGACAGTAAATTCTTTCAAAAAAAAAAAATTGCTCGCTGAAATCAACGGAATTTTAATCAGGTTAGTTGGGAGAATCCAGATCTCTTTATATGCTAACGTTATGCACTCATCTATATATTGT
Source organism: Escallonia herrerae (assembly GCA_033070095.1). Classification (NCBI taxonomy): domain Eukaryota; kingdom Viridiplantae; phylum Streptophyta; class Magnoliopsida; order Escalloniales; family Escalloniaceae; genus Escallonia; species Escallonia herrerae. The sequence continues at coordinate 150,824 of JAVXUP010001626.1, read as the reverse complement.
TTCAGCCTGCAAATTATGTACTACAAACCTCTCAAAAGGTAAAGGGTAATCAGGTGGAGCATCAAACATTTCCTATCAAATAATTAAAGAAGGCAACAACAGATTAAGGTTTTTCTCAACAACAAACGAAAGACAATAAAAGAGAATGCGGGGATCGCATTTATTACCTAGATTCAGCTCCACAGCTTCGAGGTAGGAGCGATTCCTGGTGGGACCATAGTCAGGATCAGGAGATCTGTAGCAGTTGCTGAGAAGGAAGGTTGAGATAAGTGTGATTGATGCAAACATAAGCATGGACAATGGACCTGCTATCCACCCTAGCTGCGCCATACTCCATGCCAGTGACAAAACCCCAGATCCTATCACCCCTGTTATTATATGCGCCACCGCCGTCCATAAATTCCCTTCAAGACATACAATTTCCCAAACATCAAACACAAAAATTTACCAAAAAAATCACCCAAAAGAACAAAAGAAACTACTAGTACATTTGGGTTTCCTTGAATCTGGAACCTTTTTGAACCATTATACAGAAAAAATGAAGAAGGAGAACAAACCAGTTCGTTTGAACGGGGAGTGCAATAATGGGGTATCCTGATTAGGATCCTGCGATGTAATCACCATGGCTGCCTGAAGAAAAGATTGTTTGAGTTTCCCAGTTTAGGTGCGTGGAGTATATGTAATCTACATATGTGCACACAGTTTCACAGAGTGGAAAAGTTAGGCATCGTGATTAAAGTGGAGACGGTTCTTCTAGAGTTGCAGAGTACTTCTGTGACACGCAGTCAGCGAGAGATTATTCAACACGAGAGAAAAGAGGAAGTCATTGATGACGACCATCAAGATTGTTTCTTGATGAAGTCTGAGGATCCTGTTTCTTCCTTAATCGCAGCTGGCGAAACGACAGCGCCCCGTGCTCCAAATGAGGAGACTGTCAGAGAATTCCATCCTCTTTGGTCAGTTTTCGGAACCTTTGATGGACTTTCCGCTGGATTAGCAACAATTCCTTATTACCAAATCCGTTAGAATTATGAAGTTGTCTGATAGAAATTTTGTTTCTTATTTTTTATTCAGTTTTATAAACTGAACAAAAAATTAACTTTAGATAGACAGTTTTAATTTTTTTCTCCTCAATTTTAAATTAATTGATAATTTGAGCCTATTTCTAAAAAACTACTTTTCAGTTTTGAGATCCGACCTTCAAATTTTATTAAAAACAAAAAAATGAACATCATTTTAACAAAACTCCCGGTACACATAGAGCACCAACTCCACCACCAGTGGATATGGTATCAGATGGCCACCAATCCCCCTCCTCCACACACCACAATTGTTACCACCATGACCACTATCAATTCATCCCGTTTGCAAAAATAAAATACTTAAAAAAAAACTCAAAATCAAAAACTTTCAATCAAATATCAATCTCTTTTTGCAGGAGTTCTATTTTTATCTTTTTTTAGAAACTAAAAAACTGAAAAGCACAAGAATTTCAAGCAGAAAGCGTTCGTAAATCAGTGTTGGTTGCCAAAACTATATGGAGCAATTTATAGTCAAACACAAACCATGCATCCCACTCATTTTCAGCAAAACGTGGCCAAGAAGCTAAGGCTCTGTTTGAATTCATTTTTTTTTTTAGTTTTTTCTCCAATTTACAAAACTGTTTTTTCATTTTTTTTCTTCAGTTTAAAGCGGGGTTGTTTTTTAAAACTCTCATTTGGAGTTTTTGATTTTTAATTTTGGTTTTTATTTGGAGACCACCACCACTACCTCCCACCACCACAGCCACTGCCCACTGCCGGCCGCCGGCACCTGCCAGCCACCACCGGCGACGGCCGGCAGCCACTGCCACGCCCCACCACTGCCACCGCAAAGCACCACCAAAGAAAAATCAAACACTCAAAATAAAAACTAGGTAATCAAACACCTATTTGTTTTTGTTAAAAAAATTAAATTAAATTAATTTTTATTTTTATTTTTTTGAAAACAGAAAAACAAAATTGGACGTGTTTTCAAACGTTAACTAAATTGCTCAAGCCTAACTTTAGAACTTCCTTTTCACCTAATCTTCCGTTAGTCTGACTTCTATACCAAAAAAAAAAAAGGCAATCGAAACAGTATTTATGGGCAATTAGAAGTTTGCTATGCAGGTTTTGGTACCAACTATTTTAATGTTATCAATGGCACAGGTATCCATGAAATTGATAAAGAAGTTTGTCGTGGAACAATGCAATTTGCAAGCATAAAACAAGAGCACGAGCTCTTGGGAAAGATGAGCCTATCATCCCTAAAGTAACTTTTATCCCTTAAGAGACGGCCATGTGCTCTGCCAACTACCCCCAAGACACTTGCAATTTCTTCTTAGGGTTGATGTTGATTACATTGAAATCGCACGAGATTTTAGTATGTTATTATGGGTTTTCAAAAATTACACTATCCTTGTAAATCTGATTCGGAAGAATCTTCCTCCTACCTTCTATCTTGTGAAAATTAATTGTCTTTAAATGTTTTTAGTAACCCTAAAAAAGTGCTACTAATAATTGTCGTTGAAAGTGTTAGAAGAAAAGTCACTAAAAATATTTAGCGACTATTAATTGTTACTATACACGAAATTGGTACAGCCCGGAAAGGAGCCAAAATTTGTTCGTTTTTCGCGGCGCTGCCGCAACCCTCGCCCATCCTCTCGGTCTCTCTTCTATCACCACCGAAACAACCAAGCAACGGACCCATCTCACAAACTCGACATAAGTGAACCCGTCGTTAACGTGAATCGTTGTTGAGATAACATGAGCAAGAACGCCTCTGGAGGTTGCATTCGTCTACAATCATGTAGAGATCTTGGGTGGTTGCAAGATAACGAGGACTCGTCTAATTTTTTTATTATCGTGATTTGAGCAATTCTTGATGTGAATTTGATTAGAGATGCACTAGTTTAAGAGATTCATTAGTTTTGTGGTGGGGGCAAGGCTGTGGATTGAAATATTTGTAAGAACATTAAGGACATATCCAAATAAGGATGGGTTGCATATAATAAGATATCAAACAACATGCGGGTGAATGTAATTTTAAAAAATCTGGTAGCTGAGTTTAATAATATTAAACGTCATGTGAGTTCACCTTTTAAGAAATCTTTTAGTTTAAAAGAACTAGTTTGGATCGTTATGTGTGTCTGATATTAAGCTTGTCCTAAACTGAGAATATGATTATAGTCAGGAAGAGTCGTTGATCAGTCAAAATGTACGGAGTATTCGTTTTAAACAAATATTTTACCATTGTTATTATGAGTTATACGAGTAATATTTCAAAACTTGTCTAGTCTAGCTGCGGAAGCTAGTTGGCTACTAATTAGATTTCAGAATTTTTAACATTTCAAGTGAGAAGTATTGTCAGCAAGCTAGTTTGGAATTGAGAAGGCAATCGAAGAGCGGAGAACAATTAGCTATTTGCACATTGACTCTAAATTTTATTAGAGAATTAGAGTTGTACAGTAAGTTAGCTTTGGAATACAAATGGGAGACTATGAACGGAATTATGGTTTTTAAAATTATTCTTGCAGATTTGTTGGTGGATTAGGCCTTGCAGTGTCCATGCAAGGTGTCAAATGAGCTTGCGGTTGGTCGAACTCGAACCAGTTGGGCCCATAACGAGTTCGGTCGTGACAGTTGTAGTTGTTAGCGAAGAATCGAGAAGGGAAGAGGTAGCGGGGATATATTCATTCTTTTAAGAGTTGAAATTTAATATTACACTGGTAGCTGTCTCCGTTGCTTTGACAACAAGAATAGTTTTGTATAAATAACAAATTTGCTAGTGAAACAAAATAACAGTAAAAAAATAATAAAAAAAGAAGCACTAGCGTACCAATAAACTAATTGGTAAGTTGATGAATAGTTGCGTTTTTCTGGTAAAAGAAGTACATAGGGTCTATGTTACATGGACTCTTCGCTTTGCGTGAAGTACCCGTGTCGGACACTCGACACTTGGACATGGGTATGTAATATGTGTCGGACACATCTCATAGGATATGCCATTATGATACTATCTTATAATCCTTTGTTTAATTAGTTATTACTTTGAGACAAGACAAGTTGTCAATGAAAACCAAATGTAACACATAAAACACCTTTTTGCCTTCGAAATAACTAAAAAGTAATAACAAATATGAACATTTTGCCGTGTCCCCGTGTCCTGTATTTTCAAAACTAGACGAGTCCGACACTTGGACACGTATCCGATCCGGACACTCGTACCGAGTCCATGTAACGTAGCATAGGGTTTACCAAAAAGGCCCTACCACGGTGTATAAATATTTGGTATAGAGTTTTAATCCAATGCTTTTCATGCATATCATCTGGGGAAGTAAATTTATAACTACTAATAATAATAACTAGTTTCTGGTAATTTCAGCTCCATTTTGCTATTATAAGTCCTTGCATGGACCCAATCAATGCCACTACTGAGACAAGCAAGCAAAAGATGCTGAAAGCCTGGAGAACAAGCCACTTCCTTGTCCAAGCTCCAATACTGCTTCGCACAAGATACATCTCCACTGGGAAATATATGGCCAAGGGCCAAAAGTTCAAGGCCCCCAACAGCCCCAAAACTTGGTTGAAGTAAGGGAAGATCATTGCGACCGCGGTTGTGCATACAACGTATGCTGTTCTGAAGCATAGCCTGAAAGGGTTCAACTGAAAGGCCGGCAACAATGGTAGTTTGATAGAGTAGAAACTGATCATGAATCCACTGTTTGGGAACTTCTCATTAAACCATCTTTCTGCAAATGCAAAAACTGGGTGGCTAAATACCTGCAAAAGAAAAAATGTTGCTGGTAAATATTGCTCCTTATATCTCACTAAACCATCTTCCAAATTGCTTAGTAGTCCCTCCTTTTAAACTGGAAAATTGCACAGTGGTCATGGAGTATTCATGATGCAGTAGTTTTAACTGTTGTCAAGTTTAGATTCTTACTTTGCTTTTGTTAGTTTTTGGAAGGATAAAAGGTTTCTTTATTTAACAAGTCGAAACAAAGAGCATGATAGAAGTAAGTTTAACCTGATATCCTCCAACTAGATGTAGAACTACGCAAGCATTAGCGAAGTCAACCAGCCAATAAGGCTCGTAGAAGCCAAATCCGGTTAAGAGGTTCCCTGGTGTGCTGTCCCCGAATGCTGCATATCCAAAGCAGCCACAGCAGAGGTAAAAGAAGGTGGTGACAAAGATTGCAGCTGTTGAGGCATTCTTCATGGTCTGGCTCTCTGGCGGAGGTGATTTTAATGTGTCCTTCATTCACGAAATTCGCATTTCAGCTAATTGAAAGCTGCTTCTTTCGTTTTGCACTTGCTTAATTAAAATATTGATTGTCTATTTTCCATTTTTTTTACAAGGCTCTCAGGTACCTGTATCTCGAGGAGAATTATCGAGTAGGGATAGGCAAAAGCTATATCTCCAAGGGCTTGAAAAGCTAACCATAACTTGTCAGCTACATTATCTGCTGGAACTCCTCCAATGCTCCCCTTTATCTCCCCGTTTTCTGTGGTCCAAAGGAGCATGATATATGATCAGGATCTGCCAAGTACTGAATAAAAACATTTTAATTTGATGGAGCGTACGTGTAGGTAATCATCGAAATGAGAGGGTACAGGCTACCAACTATACTTGGCCTTGAACCCAAAGGATTAGTTTAAGTTTTCCAGTTTGGTTGCTGGGTTGGGGGGGGGGGGGGGGGGGGGTTGTTTAAGTACCAATAAGTTTTGCCAGACCAAGTGCCAACCCGATGAAAGAATAAGTGAAGGACATGATTGCGGCAATGATAGACAACCATGCCATGTTATGGAAGTCTGGTATCTGAGACACAAAAATCTGAATAACACCAAATAGCAGCATGTAAATGTTATCCCCATATTCGCAAGCAGCCTTGTGCCCTTCCTTGTGGTAACAGTTTGATTTCTGTATTGCTCTGCAGTCATAGTAAAAAAGAAATACAAAAGCAATTCTCACATCAATTCAGCTCAAGGGGAGGAACATCTGTTCTACTTCCATTAGACCATTTTTCTTGGCTTGATCAAATCAAACCATTTGCTAGAAAAGTTAACTTGGAGTTTAATTCCAAGTGTCATGTTGCATTGCAAAACTCTAATCTTGTCGGCTTATCAATAACATAGTTGTCATTAAAAGTATTTTGGTGACTATGTTTGAATCGTTTAGTAACAAGTGAGCAGTAGACTAACATAGAGAATGACATTTTACGACTAAAGCAGTCTACCTGATGCTGACGGCTGCTGTAATAGTATATGCGACTCCACCCCCAAATAGACTCTCATGCATTATTACTCCACAGATCCGTTTGCTCTTTTCTCCTGGACATCAATAATTTCAAGAACTTTGTTAGTATGCTTATGATGTGATGTACCTCGCACAGAAGAGATTTCAAATCAAGAGGGTTCTGGAAAACACAAGGGTTGGGCCAGCATTCATGAATTCTAGCTTACAAAGTCAATGTCCACCATGAACAAGCAACATTTTTTGAAAAGCTCTCTACATCACCGGGCCTCGCAGGTCCAATGATAAAAGTGTCACGTTGTAGGTCAAATAATGCGCAAATGTCCCGCACTAATTTAGTTTCATTTTTATTGAATACTTGAGCGATAATCGTGAACACTTGAGCGATAATCGGAAGTGCTAGCAATGAGCTTAATTATGAATTTTCATGTAGCAGTACTGCAGGAAACTTGGACAAAATATATCAATTTGTACAATCTCCAACCATAAACAAAGAAACCAGGCTCTAGACATCCTGAAAAACTTCCCAATTCACAAAAAGTACGAGGTCTAATTGAAGTTCTGATTGATTTTTGAAAAGGTAACGAACAGGGTACTCACCCAAGTAGAAATTAACAGCTTGCACGAAGGAAGGGTTTCTGGTGGAGCCGCACTCGGGATCAGGAGATCTGTAGCACTCGCAGAGGAGGAAGGTGGAAAGAAGGGTGATTGCTGCAAAGACTATCATCCCAACTGGACCTGCGACCCATCCTAGCTGTGCCGTGCTCCATGCAAGAGACAATACCCCTGCCCCTATTACTCCTGTTATTATGTGCGCCATTGCCGTCCATACCGTCCCTTCACATGCAAAAAATCAAATGAGTTTTTCTCTTGGAAGCTTGGAATATGCAAACCTAAGATAAGCCTATATATTGCATATAACCTAGCTATATATTATGCTGAGCAGCAAGATTTGCACACTCCTCTTGATCCAAAGTTCCAGGGCAACCGATCGCCATCACGTGGCCACGGTAACGACAATTGGCGGCAGGCTATGATCCTCTAAAAATTGCCCAACAACTCCACAGAACCGCGAACTATCGAGTTTCAATGACTTTAGCCAAAGAATCTATATTACCGTCGGTAGAAGTGCCTTCAGTATAAGTTTGTTATCAACTAATTTAGTAGCAGCAAAACTACATTTAGTCTCTGAAATTCATCTGGATCTAATAGACAAAGGCCACATGCCTCTGTGCACAACAACTGGCCTCGATCACTGCTTATATGAGGCATGTATCTGTAGTCAGTGGCATATTGCCATTAGAAGGGACGGTCATCCCGGCCACATGGATCGCGTGACATGGTGGTGCAAAACTAGTTGAAAAATTTGTTAGTACCAATTTGATATCAAAGAAACCATCCATATTCGTCTCTACAAGTCCTGATTCTACTTTAGATGAATGCTACTCTTTATCTGGCCTCACTGCTTATAAGGTGCATGGGCGTGTATTTGGAGTCAGAAGTCTTCTGCCGCTAGCCGTCATCACGGCCGGCTGATGTGGTGGTGCTAGCAAAACTACCTAGGAATTTCTTATAGAGAGGGAGACCTTGAAACAGCTCTCTAGCGGGTGTCACCTACTAACGCGAAGTACCAAGCCTCAACTGATAAAATCGTCCCCAAAAGTATCAAAAAGGATAGAGGAGACACAATATAAAAAGGCAATTACAACTGAAAGCTTTAGGAATCAATCGTCCACCAAAGTATCAAAAAAGATAGTAGAGACAAAATATAAAAAAAGGGAATTACAACTGAAAGCTTTAGGAATCACAATCATAGAGTCCAGTCAAAAATAGAGGAAAGAATTATTAACCTGTTCTGCTGGAGAGCCCCGCATAACCGTCTTCAGATGGATCATATGAAGCTCTCATTAGAGGAGTATCCCGTTGTTCTTCCCCTTCATGACCCATATATGCGCGTGACTTACTAACTCTTCAAGTATCTTACTTACCCTCAAATTGCTCATGGCTACGTGCTATTTATTGTAAAGGGCCAAAGTCAATCTCAAAATGAACAGAGCCAAAATAAATAGTGGGGATTTGACGTGCCTACATGCTTGTAAATCTGCGTTCTCTAAACAGTTTCGTACTTTTGGCTAGCCTGGCTTCATCAATTCAAAAGGGACTACTCCAGTGAGACTCGCGTCATCTTAGGATCTGTGGAGGATAATCGTTGTACACTGAAAGCCTTCCCTTACCACTATTACCAGAGTGACGTTTTGAACTCATGGAGGGTGGTGACTGTTTAAATACGAGTACACCAACCATTCGTCTTCAAACTCCAAACTTGGACGAAAGGTCTTAGCTTACGATTGTTAAGGTATCCATACACCTAATAGTCGTGTATTGCCAAACACCTAACTGGAAAAGCTACCTAAAACGTCTGGATGGTTACATTGTATCTATTGCCAAATATGCACCAACCATATACGACTAGTAGTAATCAATTAATGAAGAAATTCATGAAGACTCGAGTGCCAAACAACCTACTAATCTATAGTTGGCAACTGTATATTTATCTTCATACCCTTCCCATCATTGTTACCATGACTTCCAACAGAAGATCCAAAATGGTCGTTCTCATTTTTCTTTTGCGTGTGCCTTCGAATGAATCGATGGTATCATTGGGTCCAATGAATGACCATGGGAGCTCCGGCCATCTCTATGGGGCCACCGGCCACGACGGAGGATAGAGACTATTTTTAACATGTTTAGGCGAAGGAGGTCCAACAAACAGAAGACTTACAACTAAGGCTCCTTTTGATAACATTTAGGCCCGTTTGACACTCTTTTTTTCCCTCTTTTTTTTTCAGTTTTAAAAACTGAAAAAAAAGGAGCGTTTGGTAACCATTTTTTTTTCAATTTAAAAAAATCAGTTTTTAAACTGCAGAGTAAAAAAAAAAACTCCAAAAACTGGTTTTTTTTTTCACTTTTGGTTTTTTTTTTCCGACCACCACCACCACCCTCTCACCGCCGGCAGCCACCTCAGGCGACCACCGCCGGAGACTGCCGACAACCACCTCCGGCCGCCGGCGACCACCGGCAGCCACCTCCGGCCGCCGGCAGCCACCGCCGGAGACTGTCGGCAGCCATCTCCGGCCGCCGGTGACCACCGCTGGAGACTGCCGGCAGCCACCTCCGGCCGCCGGCGACCACCGCCGGAGACTGCCGGCAACCACCACCGCCGGTGACTGCCGGCAGCCACCTCCGGCCGTCGGCCACCATCACCACCACCGTCGACCACCGCTACGCCCCACCACCGCCACCGCAAACCACCAAAAAAAAAAGTCAAAATAAAAAGGGTTACCAAATACAAAAAAAAAAACCTAAAAAAAAAAGGGGTTATCAAACACCCACTTGTTTTTATAAAAAAAAAAAATTAAGCTGCTCTTTAAAAAACTGCTCTTTAAAAACTGAAAACAAAAAAAAAAATTTGTCAAACGAAGCCTTAGTTTTTTAGTTTTTTTTTTCAGTTTTGTAAACTGAAGAATATACAAGTATTTCATAGAGAATTTTTTTTCCTTCAGCTTTAAAAATCAGTTTTTAAAGCAGAGCTATTTTTGAAAACTCCAAATTGATACCCTTTGACGAAGACTATTATATAAATTTGAGGTAAGGGTTACATGTATTATATTTGCTTCCATCAAATTGATACCCTTTGATTATTTGTATTCAATTTCATTCATGAATTAATAATTCTTGCATCGATTGGCAATCGGTTACTGCTTCATTGAGAAACTTGTTATTCGTCTCGGTCAACGGGAAAAAAAGCTGCATCTTTTATTAATTGCAGTACTGTACAGCTTTGTTCCATAATCCTTATACTGTTGGTTCACGGTTGAAAGCATTAGAATAATTACTTGTTGCTAGGGAATGGTACAACTTTTTAGTCAAATTCTTTGATTTATGTACCGTATTGCAGTTTTATCTTATCGTCAATCTTCACTATTGAACCCAAAACCAATTAGATGTGGTTTGTTCCCTGTCCGCGTAGATATGGGTTGTTGAAAGCCAACATTATGCCAGCTTATTTTGGACGTGTAGTTTCCTTGTGGTGCTGCCACATGTCAACTTTTTAGTGGTACAATTATACTTTGTTTAACTTTTGCCCATATTTCGTTATTTCAAGATTTTATGATCGTCCGAACTTGGATTAGAGCGATTCAACTTCTATTGAACTCGTCAGTTCGTCCTTTTCGATTCAAGTCTAATATCGAGTATTTTCTAAAATCGTTAAGTTATCCTACTTGAAATACAAAGTTTTGATATTTTGCGATTCTTATGCGTTTGAGATATTTTGAAATTCATTGAACCCCTTTGAATTGAGCTAATGTTTAGAACATTCACGTACTTAGGTTAACGTAATGCCATGAACATGATATGACAATTGCTACCGGTATGCAACTTTGAACTTTGAACTTAGAACCTCCGCGTGTTTAGGTTAACGTGCTTTACAGTCACGTGTTACGTGATTGTATTGTTTTGATTACTAGTTCACTTATTTGATTATGACCTTTTGACTTTGATTCGATCTTTGATGGGTTAATATCCCGTAATGAGATTTGTCGTGCCAAGATTAACTATCGTCTTTGCACCTTGTTTTCATATGTTTCGTTTTGACTTAGTTACATATTGGATACCTGCGTGGTATGTGGGTGTGTGTGTGTGTGATCTTTACTGGGCTTTGTGCTCACCCCCCTTTCTCCTCCCATTTCAGGTAAGTAAGCTGAGACATCAGAAAATGAGTTATCTATAAGCATGAGTCAGAGTTGTTCTTTAATTGTAGACTCTTTTTAGTGACTTGAAAATAAAAACTTGTAATAGTTTGATTAAGTAGCTTTTGGGAACCCCCAATGTTTTGGAAGTGACTATTGTTATTAGATTTCTTGCATTTATTAGACTTTGAGGATAAATACAAATGCTTTTCATTTAGGATACATTTAGAGCTTTGATTATCATTTTAAGGTTATGTTCTTAGTAAATTTTTGGGTATTTTATTTCTGGTAAGCTGGAATATTTGAAAATAGTATGTGTAGGTCCGCCTCTGGGTCGGGGCGTGACAACTACAGGCAGCCACCGCCCACCGTCACTACCCATCGCCAACCACCGGCGACTGGAAGCCTCCTCCTGCCGGCGGCCTGCAGCATTAGAACCGATAATATGCCACGTCACGTGTCAAAGTCTACAACCAGCCTAGTTGCATTTGCACTTCAATGTGTGGTGGCAAGTTCTAGACTACGAGTAAACATTTTGAGGCATCTGCCTAAGAGTTACTCGTCTATGCAGTATGTGTTGCATGAGGTCTAAATCAGCTCTCTTGCAGTCAAAGTTTCGATCGCTCCTTTTTAGGAAGGATAGATAAAAAGAGAATGGACGTTCCCTCCAAATTTTTTTCTTCAAGAAGATATCATGTCACGCAAAACTCTTCTTTTCTTTTACCAAACACTTGCCCCCCCCCCCCCCCCCCCCCAAACCCCAACTAGTAGGCTATTCCATTGACATCATTGTTCTACTGAATTATCCCGATCACCCTGATTTCTATGAATTAACACGTTATTCTGCTTTTTGTACATAGTATTTGTTTTATACTAATACAGTCGGAATATCGTGTCATGCATTTCGTATTATTTTTTTTTATACCAATACACTTGGAATATCGTGTCATGCACCGATCCTAATTTGATTATTTCATTTAGCTACTAAACTATTCATTAATTCTGTTTTATCTCACCAAGATATAAGGGCAGTTCCTTAGTTATGTGAAAAAAAGCGAGAAAGCCTCCGTTATTTTAATATACAGAGCTGCTGCAGGAGAACACTTTAAAACAAACAAGTGAGAAAAACAACGTGCCAGCATTCATCCGAGATTCTCCTGTGGATTCTGCACCTCCTGCTGCAAATGCCCTGCCCGGTCTTCCCCGTGCTCCTTCACCCTCTCGCCGGACTCCATCATTGCGTGGAATAGCCTTTTTCTGGATCATCTGGTTACGAGAATACGATAACCTTTGGATCGAGATAAGATCATTGTATGGGTCCCACGGGGTACCTGTTTGTTTATTTATTTATTTATTTTATTTTTCTTTTACTTCGGCCCGGCAAGTTTTTTCGAAGTCCATAATTGTTTAGCTGGGCTTGTTGTGAGGACCTAAGCTTTCGGTCTAGCTGGACCGGGCCAAGTTTGAACACGTTGGGAAGACAGTTTTATTGGCCACCTTTACGTGCAAAGTAGGATTTTGTGTATTTACTATATAGACTCTTTTGGTGAAAATGTGGGTCCCAACCTGATATGGGTAAAAATATACACCTGTGGGAGAGCGACACGTGTCGCAATCAGAGAGGCCTGAAACTGCCCCATGACTCTTGGAGAGGTAGGAAGTGGCGTTTACCCACTCTCCCACTCCCCATTAAGGGTAAATAACTACCCATCAATTTTGTTAACTCCCCATTAAGGGGACGTAACCGACCATTTAATACTTTCCTATAAAATGAAAGTGAAAAGGAGGAAGATGGTAAGTTCTGACGATTTATAATATTATCAGATACTCTCTCAAGATGACTTACTGACTTAAGCATCGGAGACTCCCCGCCGGAGCCCCCACCGGGGGTCCTGGCGCGTCACCGTTTGCTCGTGTTGTGCTTTGCAGGTCTGTTCGCGTGCTCGTTCGGTCCCAACTAACGCTCGTTCGGTACCGGTCAAATTTTGGCCACAACATTTGGCGCCATCCGTGGGACCGACTAGCTGGGCAGATCTTGAAGCAAAATGTAAACCTCCGACAGCACTGCCGGCATACGACCAACAGTTAATCACGTGGTAGCCGACAGCAATATTCAGACCAAGTCTCACGAAGACCAAGCACCAAGACCGACCTTCAAGTCCGACGAAGTTCTGCCAGTGGGCACGCACCACTGCCGCTGTTACAGGAACCGTCTCCGGTCGCCCACTACCATGGGTCATCAATCTGGCCATCATGGCCCGCCACCACAAAAAATAGCAGCGCCAACGGTGCTACAGCAACCAAGAACAGTGGCGCTGCAGGAACCCTGGGTCCTTAAACCGATCTCGGCCCTACCGCCGTCGCGACCAAAATCAGCACCGCCGCAAAACGGTCGGCCGCCGCTGCCACACCAACGTCGCGCCGCCGAGGGTCTGCAAAATTGGGGTCGCCCACAATAAAAAGAAGAAAGAAGAAAGAGACTGGATCAGCGGCAGCACCGCGCCGCCCAGGCCAACGTCTCTGACGATGACGCTATAGCGAGACACGGCGCCGGTTGTCGCTCCTGTCGAGATTGTCTCTTCGTGTCTCCGCCGTTACGACAAAGAGGACAAACACATGCCGAAGCAGAGCGTTGGCCGGCCGCCAGTTTTTCGCCCAAACTCCGGTTACCGGCGCATTCACTGACCATACCAAAAGAAAAGAAAAATAAAATAAAAATAGAAGACCGGCACTATACACCACCGTGGCCACTGTCGCCAACACGGGCTTGACAACTCCCCCTCCAACTAGCGACGCCACGGAAACGTGCGGTAGGCTACCGTCACCATTCCGGCCGACTCCTCATGGTCGCTTCAGTCTCCGGCCAATCAGTGACACCAATCACAATAATCACTGCAATCCGCCAAATAAAGACCTCAGCCCATGGCGACGTAGCAATACCAACCACAGGCCTGCCACCACCGCTTCTTCTTGACCAATAGCAGAGCCGCAAAACCATTCTGTTCAGATCCAGGGCAACCGCCCGCTCCACCGCACAACCGCTACGGCCATGCGCCACCGAATTACAGTGCCGTCGCCAAACGGCGGGCTACCACTACCGCACTAAACGCCATTGCGAGTTGTCTCACCGCCCCTACTTCCTATCGCCTTGGGTCTGCAAGCCAGTGGGGCCCATTCATCAGCCGCCAACCCACTGTCAAAATTAACGGCGGTGGCCACAATCTCGACAGATGTACGCTATCGGCAGTTGATCGCCGCACATCTGTCCAGATTTGTGTCGCCACAATTGACTACCGCGTCGCCAAATACCGGATCTACCTCCCTCTGCGCCAAACTGCCGGCAGATGGCACTTTTGATGGCGGCGACGCTTCGGCAGTGCTCTGATTGCCTCCTTTGGTGAAAGAGAAACTGACTTTTATCAGGTGCACTCTTTCTTTCTTATGAAATTATGTTTTAACCCATAAAGCCTGTATACATAGAGTTGTTTGTACACAGCATAATCGTAACGGCTATGATTTTAAGCACGATACTTTTGGCGTACACCTATGTATTGCTTAAATATTTTAGCCAAAAACCTGTTAATTTTTTGGTCTAGCACCGCCCAATTGCTTCAATTGGCAAAGCACCTTCATGCCATCTGAGTGCTTGTAAATTTTTATTATGCCTCGCTTGCGTCACCTAATACGACACATCCAAACTGTCTAAACCAACATGGGAGTAATGGTGTAACAAAGCATGATTATTAGCCTTATTTTAGCGTTTAAATATAGTTGCCTTAATGAGCTCATATGCCCTCTTGCTATATTTTCCCGTGACATGTTTTTCCTGTTACGAAGTTTAACAGTGGCATGCACGCCACTTCATAATTGAAAAACAAGTTCATAGCCCATGTGGCTTTAGTTAAGCTAAGAGCTTTAATGGCAGCATCCTGCCTGCTTAGCATCACATATAGACTTGTGAAATGGAGACGCACACGCTACCACTAATCTAATGACCATGAGTGCGACAAAGCCAACGGTTATTACTTTGCCAGTATGCCTGGCGAATTTGAGATCTCGGGCCCGTATTCTCACTTGCCACATCGCTGCACAGCGTATCGGCAAAATGCTGCAACATCTTTGTTAGTTATCTAGTGGCATCTTACTCTGACGGACTCCACGTCTGCTGCTTGCTTGGACAGACCATGGTCCTCTAACTTTATCTACTTATCTCACCGAGCTGGCAAACAAATAGTTATGAACATGCCCTACTCAATGACTAAGAAGCCGTCGTTGCGTCTATGCCTTATTTTTACGAACATGCCCTACATAGTGACTAAGAAGCCATCTTTGCATCTATGCCTTCTTAGTCAGGGGGGCTACATATATATGAGACTACGACCAGCCTCGCATGGAGCCTACATTCTCCTTTATACGATGGCTAAGCAGCACAAACTACTTGCCACCACTCATGCCATATATATAAAATGACAACCACTCTCGCCCGGGGCTTATGATGGCTAAGTAGCACAACCTGTTCGCTCTCTATTTAGGCCGTGCAAAAATATGTAGAGCAGTTGCAAACCTCAGTCAGTCAGCCCTTTAAAATATGTCAAGCACTACAAACCACATCCTGTCAACAACAACATATTCAATGATGCCTCACCTAACCTCCTCATCATGATGCTGAGAGCTTTTATAACCAACGTCCAAGGTCAAGCAAACGCCGAATTCAGAAATAATCTCTCCTTGTGCATCACGAGAATGACCAAGACTATTACAATGGCCACATCACTTGTTCTGAACGACGAGTAGTATTGTCATTCAAGGAATAAACCTCAGAGATATTACGAGGCTTACTCTTAAGTGCCTCAACCGTGCTCTAACCACTCTCACGACCAACACCTTGAGAAGCTCAGCATCACAATGCCTGTCATCATCTGGTACCCCTTCATTGAGGACATTTATGATGGTCTGCCGAGCACCCGTGCTCATCTCTGTAAAGAGTCGCCTAAACCTTGGCCCAGCTGAGCACTCATGCTCCTTTCTCAAGAAGTCACGTCAGCCTCGCAGAGTAGAGATCCTTCGAAATCCTAGCTTACTACTCGTCGAGCCGAGTTAAAGAACTCCGATGGACTCCTACCTCGCTAGTCCGAGCAGGCAAGCTCCTTTAGGCCTCTCGAAGTCTCTCATGCTCAA
This sequence comes from Escallonia herrerae, assembly GCA_033070095.1. Classification (NCBI taxonomy): domain Eukaryota; kingdom Viridiplantae; phylum Streptophyta; class Magnoliopsida; order Escalloniales; family Escalloniaceae; genus Escallonia; species Escallonia herrerae. Next base: position 134,619 of record JAVXUP010001626.1, on the reverse strand, counting down.
ATAATATAAAGTTCTCCTTATATAGAGATATTATTCTAATCCAATAGCCAGGATCTCACGAGCATTGGGACAACCAACACGTGGCGCCAATCAATCAGCATAACAGGGGGGCAAGTTTACCCTTCTAACCCTTGATGGGAATGACAAAATTGAATGGACACGCTACTTCACTCGAATCCTCTATAAGGCCTCTACTCGCCCAGCCAAGTAGACTAGCTCCTTTTGGGTTTGCGCTTTTGCTCGCAAAGCCGAGCAGACGAGCGCACAGACCCATGCCTCTGCTCTAGCCGAGTAGACGAGCGTATTTGGTCTTAGCCTCTGCCGAGCAGACGAGCGCACAGACCCATGCCTCTGCTCTAGCTGAGTAGACAAGCATATTTGGTCTTAGCCTCTGCCGAGCAGACGAGTGCACAGACCTATGCCTCTACTCTAGTCGAGTAGACGAGAACCTTTGGTCTTAGCCTCTGCCGAGCAGACGAGCGCACAGACCCATGCCTCTACTCTAGCCGAGTAGACGAGCACATTTGGTCTTAGCCTCTGCCGAGCAGACGAGCGCACAGACCCATGCCACTGCTCTAGCCGAGTAGACGAGCACCTTTGGTCTTAGCCTCTGCCGAGCAGACGAGCGCACGACCCTTGGCTCTGCTCTAGCCGAGTAGACGAGCACCTTTGGTCTTAGCCTCTGCCGAGCAGACGAGCGCACAGACCTTTGCCTCTGCTCTAGCCGAGTAGACGAGCGTATTTAGTCTTAGCCTCTGTCGAGCAAACGAGCGCACAGACCCATGCCTCTGCTCTAGCCGAGTAGACGAGCACCTTTGGTCTTAGCCTCTGCCGAGCAGACGAGCGCACGACCCATGCCTCTGCTCTAGCCGAGTAGATGAGCGCATTTGGTCTTAGCCTCTGCCGAGCAGACGAGGGCACAGACCCATGCCTTTGCTCTAGTCGAGTAGACGAGCACCTTTGGTCTTAGCCTCTGCCGAGCAGACGAGCGCCCCTGCCTCTGCTCTAGCCGAGTAGACGAGCGTATTTGGTCTTAGCCTCTGCCGAGCAGACGAGCGCACAGACCCATGCCTCTGCTCTAGCTGAGTAGACAAGCATATTTGGTCTTAGCCTCTGCTGAGCAGACGAGTGCACAGACCCATGCCTCTACTCTAGTCGAGTAGACGAGTACCTTTGGTCTTAGCCTCTGCCGAGCAGACGAGCGCACAGACCCATGCCACTGCTCTAGCCGAGTAGACGAGCACCTTTGGTCTTAGCTTCTGCCGAGCAGACGAGCGCACAGACCCTTGCCTCTACTCTAGCCGAGTAGACGAGCGTATTTGGTCTTAGCCTCTGCCGAGCAGACGAGCGCACAGACCCATGCCTCTGCTCTAGCTGAGTAGACAGCCTCTGCCGAGCAGACGAGCGCACAGACCCATGCCTCTACTCTAGCCTAGTAGACGAGCACCTTTGGTCTTAGCCTCTGCCGAGCAGACGAGCGCACAGACCCATGCCACTGCTCTAGCCGAGTAGACGAGCACCTTTGGTCTTAGCTTCTGCCAAGCAGACGAGCGCACAGACCCATGCCACTGCTCTAGCCGAGTAGACGAGCACCTTTGGTCTTAGCTTCTGCCGAGCAGACGAGCGCACAGACCCATGCCTCTGTTCTAGCCGAGTAAACGAGCACATTAGTCTCTCCGCTCTCCAAGCGAGCAGACGAGCGCCTTTAGAACCTCTAAAGCCTCTACTCGCTAGGCTGAGCAGACGAACACATTAGAGTCATCTCACTAAGCCGAGCAGACGAGCACCTTCAGAGTCTCCTAAGCCTCTGTTCGTTAGGCCGAGGCGACTAGCACATTAGTCTGTCTCTCTGCTTGCGCAGCCCAGCAGATGAGCTCCTTTAAGACTCTACTCGACCAGCTAAGCAAAAGACTACATCCATGCTCTCTACTCAGCTGGCCGAGTAGACGAGCATGCTTAAGGCCTCTACTCTGTCAATCGAGTAGGCGAGCCCTTCTAAGCCTGTATTCGGTAGGCCGGGTAAACAAGCCCGCCTTTGCCGAACCAAAAGTTTCTGCACTCTACCAATGAGAGAGATATATCACTTTTTGGTTTAAATTCCTAACGCGGAGCATCCCTTAATAGGGTCCAAAATTTGATGCTAAGTCAATTATCCTGCTTCCACATTCTTTCTCAGAAAGAACATGGAATGAGGGACAAATGATATGGGTAAAAATATACACCTGTGGGAGAGCGACACGTGTCGCAATCAGAGAGGCCTGAAACTGCCCCATGACTCTTGGAGAGGTAGGAAGTGGCGTTTACCCACTCTCCCACTCTCCCATTATGGGTAAATAACTACCCATCAATTTTGTTAACTCCCCATTAAGGGGACGTAACCGACCATTTAATACTTTCCTATAAAATGAAAGTGAAAAGGAGGAAGATGGTAAGTTCTGACGATTTATAATATTATCAGATACTCTCTCAAGATGACTTACTGACTTAAGCATCGGAGACTCCCCGCCGGAGCCCCCACCGGGGGTCCTGGCGCGTCACCGTTTGCTCGTGTTGTGCTTTGCAGGTCTGTTCGCGTGCTCGTTTGGTCCCAACTAACGCTCGTTCGGTACCGGTCAAATTTTGGCCACAACACAACCCAACACAGATTGCTTGTTTCGTCATGGCCATGAGAAAACGGTTACTCGTGTGCTCTTGGATTGGAGTGCCTTATGGTTCAAACGGTCCGGTTTCGATCCGCTTTAATCTTTAAGTTTGAATGCAGTGTTGCCCTGCTGTTTCAGGGATGGATTTTTAGTTGACTCGTGAAACCCCTTTCAAGAAGGACCCCTTTATACAAGTGATTATCATTATTTTCTCTCTCCCGTCGCACATCAAGGAGACGATTGAGATAATTAAGTAGTGTTTGGATGAGGAGAATAAAAGCAAGTTAGTATTTTTGGTATACTACAGAGTTAAATTCGTCTAAGAATATGATAAATTTATCGTTACCCACACTCACACACACACACACACACGTGGTGATATGTTTTTTTCACGATAATATGAGAGATCAAGAAAAGCCTTTTAATGAAATTTAAGAAACTCGAAACCGCCATGACCTTTAACATCCAAAGCAAATCCTCCAATGGTGGGTGTATTGTTACTTCACCTTCTAGTAGACAAGCGGAACATATGTCCTTCTTGGTCAAAGCTCTATCTAGAGATTTGATGCTGCTTCCTTTTTTTTTTTCTTGGAACGAGTCTAGGAATAAATTCCTACCTGAACAATCTCTCAAATCAGCTTAGCTCCCAATAATCGTATTGTATGGGTTCTCGGAAATTTTGGAAAAAACAAAATGAGCTCAATGTTTGAAGATGGGCCAAACTGGGCAGTGTGGTAGTTGAACCTGTCACCTAGCTAAGTTCCTGGTCCCTGTGATCACAAAGTTTTGTCTCTGTCAAAGAGTGAAACTTTGGTTCGATTTCTTTTTGTGTTGACAAAATCTTATCTAATGTTGTAAAACTGAAATAAAGTTGAACATATTAGGAAGCAAGCTGTCGCTTGTTGAAGTAATTTCACTCGAGCAAGATTTTGTGTTCATATAAATTTTACAGTTATAGGCCTGTTAATTTGGATAGTCAATAGCTCTATTTATTACGGAGTACAATTTTTAGTTACTTTACATTACCAATATTAAATTGCTATGACTACTCTTGTAAGATTTTAATAAATAATTCTTTTATTTGCTTCTACCAACCGAAAAAAAAAGTTTGAACATACTTTTAAAACTCGTCAGCTTCGCGTAACTCAGCTTATACAAATGTTTATCTTAAACAATTCAATAAGTTTAACACATCAAGATTGACTCATATTTTAGGGCGTGCCAATGGCGATTTAGCCCGTCAATCTGTCTATGAAAGTCAAATTCCGGGCCTATCGGCGGGTGAAAAAAGTACTAGACCGTGAAAGAATTCTCGTCTTCACGACATCGTTTTCAGGCACGACGAGTTATAACGAAACCTTGGTGGTGAAAAGTAACTACACAAATTTTATTGCCGTGGTTAAACGGACCTTATTGTGGGGATCAAAAGGTCTTTACAGCAAGAGTCCTGCTCTCCCGCTTCCCCTCACTGTACTTACTTCCTTTCTGCTTCGAATCGAAGCCCTAAAATAACCGGCCGCAGTTTCCTGCCAAACAACAATGAAGCTCGTTAGGTATGCTCTTTCTCTCACATCTTGTATCTTTTGTTTAATTGCTGAAACAGTGATCTAATTCCTCTGTATGTTTGTGTGGGGGGTTAGGTTTTTGATGAAGTTGAACAACGAGACCGTCTCGATCGAACTCAAGAACGGCACCGTCGTACACGGCACCATTACAGGTCCCACTCTCCTTCTAACACGCTCCTTTCGATGTTTTATTTGTCTCGAACGAGGCCTAGGGTCTTCTTATTAAACCCTAATTTTGCTTTTTTGGTTGTAGTTTCTTCTTGAATTGTAGCTCTTTTTGCCAACACTGGGTGTTTAGTTGGTCACAGCCAAGCCTATGCTAGATAGGTATCACGTGCGATTTCTTAGTTTGGGGTGATTCAGATTAGGGTTTTTTTGCGACAAACTTTTGGGTGTTTTTGGGGTTTTGGAATTATTCAGAAGCGGGTTGTGTGATTGTGATATACATGTACTTCGATTTTGGGCAAATGGGACTAACTTACGGACCTTCACTTAAGAGTGTTACCACAGTTTATTACATATCAAAACTTATACTTGATTTAGCGAAATTTTACTGTTTCTTGTTGAAGGTGAGATTTTCCTGGGACTTGATTATCGTATTACCAATTGCATATATTCTCTTTATCCTAGGCTGAACATTAGGCACTTGGGCTTCACATTCGTGTGATTGGAATGTTTCTACTGTATGCTATAATTAATAGGCAAGCCCAGGGTTGTTTTCTGTATTGAGATGATTCTCGACATTGCTACATAAATTTCTCCCTTTGTTGTTGAGATTAGGAGGATTTTACTCAATATTCTAGTTCATTTATCCCCCTTTTTGAGCTTACCTCTTCAGAATCTGAATAGCATCTCTAAGGTTGAGCTCAGACTTTGTTTCTCTTTACATGTGTGTATGTCCATCCCCCGTCAAAACACATCGCTAGGTTTATATGCTTCTTTTTCCTTCTCTGTTCTGTGAAATTTCTGTGGAGCAACACAGGCTCCTATAAGGCAACTTATGTCATTCCCAGCTAAATGATTAATAAGAAGAAACAAGGTCAGTGCAAAAGCACAGAGACTAAAATACGTATAGGAAGACTTTCAACTGTATTCCCTGAAACAACATCTTGTTGTCTTTATACTAATAACCTTAGTGTTCACGTCAATAATTAGCATCTTCTTCAGCTATGCGATTATCCTACTTCTTGATAATAGTACATTTTAATCCTTTTTATTCTTGCTCCTATCTAAACTATAACTTTTCAACTTGAATTTGTGACAAATGTATAATGTTCAAAATTTTTCTGCTCCACAAACTGAAACTATGGAGTCATTCACTAGCTGAAGCTAATTATCTTTTTTTCTTGATTTTATGTCATAAATGTTGAAACTATTCAAACTATGACTTCATGACACATTTGGAATGCAGTACTGAATGATTGGTTGTTCCCTTAGCAAGGATATTACAGTTCATCCCAAAGTTGTCACCATGCATAGTCTGCATGGCAGTATTGATTCTTCTAGTAAGTATTCATGTGGGTACTCCCAACTTTTCTGAAATTTCCACAGTCCGCTTAAATTTGATCCTCTTGTGATTCTCCTTTTCTCTGAGCATCAGTACTTGGCTCTATTGTTTTCAACAATGAAGTAAAACGCCATTGACCGGTGAGTGCATGGTAAGAACCTTTCTCTAAAATATAGGAGATTAGGTTAGAATTGACGCTTTTGTTATTCTCCTTTCCGCTGATCTACCGTCCACCATTTTCAGATTATTCTAATTCCCCACAATGCAGTGGAATGCCAATATCCTGCCTATACGTAAGGAAGGTTAAAAGGGGAGTTAAAGAGATCAAAACTATGCCTTCGACTTGCACTATAATTTTTGGGTGGTCAATGTTCTATTTGGTTTTGCTCCTTGTGAATGTTTTTTCACTTGTAGCCTGTGTATTTATGCAAGTCTAGCACAGAAAAGATTATATTTGTATGATATGTTGCTGCTATTTGCTGCCTTCCTCAAAAAATAAAAATGTGAATTTAAATGTAGTTTTCTTGCCAAATCACAAAACAATTTCAAGCATAGTGTTGGCTCGTGTACACTACTATGGCTATATAACTTTTGACTAGTGACCTCACTGATTTATTGTAGGCGTGGACATTAGTATGAACACGCACCTGAAGACAGTGAAATTGACACTGAAGGGGAAAAACCCAGTTAGTCTTGATCATCTCAGTCTGAGAGGCAACAATATTCGCTATTACATTCTCCCTGACAGCATAAATCTTGAGACATTGCTCGTGGAAGAGACACCTAGGGTGAAGCCCAAAAAGCCAACAGCAGGTATTTGCTCATTTCTCGCTTAGCTACATTACCTTTATATTGATGTCTTTTAAAATTTCCTTCATATCGATGTCCTTCAAAATTTCTGTTACTCGTGAATTTTACCTGTATGTTACTCATGAATGATTTTTTTTTTGCCTTTTGAACTTAGGGAGGCCTGTGGGGCGTGGCCGTGGACGAGGGCGTGGTCGTGGTCGTGGTCGTGGCCGTTAGTTTATGCTATGTGCTATGTTTTGCTTGCTCTGTTCAAATAGAAACCTTATGTTGTATGAAGCGTCTATTAATTACTGTTGCGGGCATGAGAAATGGAATTGTCATCTGACTCATCCACAATTTGCTTTGATGTGGTTTAGGCTGTTATTTCAGTGCAATCGGAACTACTTTCTCCTTTTCCTGGGCAAAGTGACATGGCTTATACGTTATCTTTTCAGAGGGTACTTCCATATGTCAGATGGAAGTATTACGGCAATTCTAGCCGCTGCCCAGCAATGGTTCTGAATTACTCTATGGGAAAATTTTTGGCTTTTACTTTGGTCGTAGGAATGATAATTATAATATTTCGTATGGTGACAATTAATAGTTGTTATATGTATTTAGTGACATAACTATCAACACTTGAAATGGTAAGTCTTAGCAGTAATTTTTTAACATCTCTAAGTAAAAGTTATTAAAAACATATAACAGCAATTAATTGTTGCAAAAGAAAAGGTTATAGCAATTTTCTTACAATTCGGATTGTAGCCAAAACTTTTCAATTGAAAATCGTATGACCATATGTTGAGGATCAACTTTCCATATAATTCGTCTAACTTGTTCAAACTTAAGTGAAGATGATATACTTTTACTATACATAACACAATTCTAACTATATCCATCAAATGAACTTGGATCAGCCATGGTGTGACATAAACCTTCCTTACCAGTGAGGAAGGGCAACTAGAATTCGCTGAGCCTCCAATGGCTGACCATCTTAAACAGAACTCACCCTGACTTTAGGTTATTGCTACAACTACCCTTCGGGCCCTTTATCTGTACAAGTTTTGCCTTTGAGGTCAACTGATACCATATCAAGAAAGTACAATTTTTGTACTAAAAACTGAACACACTAAAGAAAGAAAACAGTTGGTCTTAATTCACGGATAGTTAGAGCGCCAAAAGTTAAGAGAACAAAGGCGCCACATGTAACTAAAAGGGGTTTGGATCCCCTGCTACAGCAGGGATGCTGTGATGGGTGCTGTGAGAGAGGGAAGAGAAACCATTCGATGAATATTGGCACAGGTAGCGTTAAAATACAAACTCGTCATAAGCCAGAGCAAGAACGTGTGCCATATCTCATTCCTAACAACAATGGACCCATAGTGGACAATCTAGTTTCCAGAGAACCGATATCTGAGTCCTCACAAAATTATGAACCTGCAAAACAATTAGGCTGGTTTTCCAACTGGTAAAGATTTGAGAAGTGATATTGAAGGTCGTCGCACAGTATGATTGAGCAGGATCATGAGTGTTAAAAGAGTTAAAGCTCCGGCCTGGTGAGCAGTGCCTAGTGAAACAGGCACATACGATAGAAGAGTCGATATTCCCAAAGTCACCTGCAATTTGGACAATATTCAGAGGGATCAACATAGTTTCCATTTTGGGCTTTCGAGACAATGGTCAAGTACAGAATGATCATATCTCAGCAGAAACACTACCATACGAAGAATATTTATAATAGCATGGAGACCTATATGATAAAATAGAAATACCTGAAGTGCAGCCATGCCCAAGGTGCTACCAATTAAAGACTGTACAGTGGGATGGATGTCCAGCTTTCTTATTGTCAACCATAACCCACCAATTGAAGCTAATGTTGCAGTTGCAAGGATACGATGGTCAAGCTGTAAAAATCATCAAAACAAAGGATGAATATCTTTTAAAAGACTCCTCAAACTTGGTGATAAGAAAACCAAATCACAATCAGCGAGCTTTCGGTACTTTCTTGAAGAAGGGAAAGCAATTAGAAAATACTGTATGCATTATTGATACTCTATCCATCTTTTTGCAACACGGGAGAAAATAAAGAAGCCACGATCTAACCATATACATAATTTCCTAATAGCATCTTAGTCTACAAAGATATAATTCTGTTTTGATAGTTAAGATTCTTTTTGCTTTTAGTTCGTATAAGTTGAACATCAGTATCTAGGCATTGAAGCGGGCTGCTGATACTTACGTCAGAAGCTGGAAGAGAGTAATAATTTGGATGCATAAACTCTTCGGTGAAATTGTCCACCAATTCTAATAATGTCTCTCTTCATAAATAAAGAGATCCGGGGGGAAACAAATGGAAGTAAGACTTTGATCAGCACTTCCTACATGGGATTATTGAAATTCTCCTCTTCTTCTTTCATCAACTCATGCACATTAATGTCTAAAGATTTCTTGTCCTCGGCTTTCCATCTTGTTTTAATATTATTGCCTTTTGACCCTTTTATCTCTTGTCATTGCCGCAAACAACACGGATCATTCCACCAGGAAACCTACGATGATCTTTTGGCTGAATTACATGCAAAATAATTAACTTAATTCTGAACTATACCTGGACGGTCGATGTATTTTCAAAAAAATTGCGCATAAGTGGCTTCATACTAAATATATCATCTGGAATCCATGAATCACCCACCTTAGGGAAAGTATTGAATGCATGGCCCTGACAAAATTTTGCAAGAGATGAAATTCACAGCACAATCTCCATTAAAAAAATAATTAGTAGCGGCGATGTTAGACAATTCTGAGATATATAAAAGCAAGAAAAAAGTTTAAAAAAGAAAAGAAAAAGAGTCACATACAGCGTCATTTCCTGCAACAAAGGCTCCTGAGATAGCAGTGATACCAACAACGATGCTTACAGGAAGAGCAAGTCTCTTGACTTTTGCAGCTCCATGAACCCAAGTAATTGATTCAGCAGGAGGTTCGGGCATAACAACAGAAAGGGCAGTCCAGAAGAGGCCACAGTAAATAACAAAAGCGGAAGTTAGATGAGCTGCAAGGCGATAGGGGCTTACTCTTGGTTGAGCAAACTCAGATGCCGGCTCCTGAAGGGAAATAAAAAATTATGACATTTGGGGACCTTCACATCATAAAGTACATTTTTACCGCCAGCTAACACAGAAGAAAAAGCCGTACCTCTAAACCACTTTTTACCATCCACCAGCCAATTAGTCCCTACCCAGCACCCAGAGCAAATAACCCCGAGAGTCTAACTCCAAGGCGCAACGTGATATATCCCTTGCGAAGAAAATATGAAAAAGGCAGCGCAAACATGATTCCCAGTGTCCTGCCCCACATTCGATGGGCATATTCCATTTAGTATATGAATTTGAAATCTTCAAAACTCATAGCTTTGTTAACACTGCAAAAGTTCAAAATCATTAGCAATTTTTCACAAGAACTCTCATGTCATATAGTAGCCCTTCAACCCTATACCATCTAGTATATAGCATGTTTACAAGCATGAGAATATTTCCTAAAAGCTTTCATATGCAATAATCTGATATTGAGGGAGTTAGCAAATGCAATAAGAACTGTACAAGGCATATCATCAATTACAGAGTACAGATAAAGGTAACATGTACTAACAGATTAAATTCTGGAGATTGCTTATATTTCTCAAACTCAATAAACCAGTCTTCATCTGATAGAGGGGGAAGACTGCCAGTAAATTTCCAGTCAGTCATGGAGAGACCAGATCGGGTCAGTCTCGTGACACCACCAAGCACAACCATGCTAAACACCCAAGCAGCAGATGCAAAAAAGCCATATTCCAACCATTTTCTGAACATGGGGCCCTGCAGTAACTAAGAGCTTCAGTCCCTCATTGTCCTTACAGGCAGATGCTACTGTGGTGGACAAGTTCCTAAATGAAGGTTTATAAAAACCCTGAAAAACCATACAAAAGCTTTTCATTGAGATTACGTACATAAACCTTAAAATAAGAAAATTCGGCGATCTGTTATGAAGTAATAATAACATGAACAAAGAAAACTAACAACATAAGACTTTTAAGCATAGTCACTGAAATAAAGTTATTCTAATTGACAGAGACAAAGAGTTCGAGGAGGAAAGAATGAGATTGACACTGCTGAGAAAGAAACCAGAGACAGAAACAGATACATGGGGGCAGTAAATATTCAAAGGATGGGTAGCACGGGTCTGTGGTGTTTCAAACCTTAAGATTGTATTTTACACCCCTCCCATAAAAACAAATTAGATTTAACATCCAAGTTTTGACAATGCAGAGTGGAAGTCGCATGGAATTGGCAGGCCATATTCAGGTCACCTTCCACAAATGAGAATACATGTAGTTACTTTTGTACAAGTCTTTTATGAAGCACTGCTTCGTTTCTGAGTCTTGTACTGGTAAAATTTCCCCGTGTGTGGATTTGAGAAAAAGCCAGCAAGGAGCATTTTTGCATTTTAGACTAACTATATCACTTGAACTCCGCAATAAAATGCTTTGGTGAGACTTCATGGGTAAACAATTGTTTTGATGATAGAAGTGAATGAGTTGGAAGGCCTAGTACAAATCAAACCAAATTTTGCAACAGATGCAACTTCTGACTATAATTGTGTGCACTTGTATACCAAATTTATCTTTTTGACTAGTTGCAAGGTAACTCTCGGGCATGCCCAGACAAGCCAAAGGATCACTCCTTATGTTATCAAAAGGGGCAAACAGCAATCAACCTCTACAAAGTAATGACCACAATTAACTCAAGAGACAACATAGTACTTCACAACAAAACCCACCAAATTGATTGCCCCCATAAATTTATTAAAAAAAGGGCAAAGAAATAATATAAAGTCAATTCGAGAATTAGAAAGGAAAAAGGAATATGGAGGAAGGAGTGAGAACCTTGTGGTGATGGGGAAATGATTTAAAGCAATGGATGATCGAATTCCTTGCAGCGAAAGTACCATTAATGCTGGGACAAATTAGTTTGGCTATTGAAGAAGAGGAGAAGAATCTTGAAGGGTTGCGCAATGAGGCTTCCTTCAAAACCCTAGATGAACAAGAACCTATCTGATTAGCATGCGATGGAGATGCCGATAATATCGCATTTAAGGATTTGTTCCTCCTCAAAATCGAAATCAATCTGCTCTCGAACATTTCCAAGTCTTACGTTTGCCTTTCTCAGTGCCAAACTGAGGTTTGAGGCCTTTTTCCCTCAACTGTTCTAATAGCCTGCTTAATTCTCGGGTCATGTGAGGGGTTTTAAGGCATTTAATTGTCTAAGTGCGAGCCGGCCGGTTCAGTCCTGACAAGCGTGGACCGTGGATGGCCGCATAAAGATGGGCCACACTCAACTAGGAATGGCAATGGAGCGGACATGTTATGAAATCAGTATCCGCGCTATTAGTCATGAAACCTCACTCCGCCCTGCCCCGCCACCGGGTCAAAAGAGTGCAATAGCTAGTTTAGAAAACCCAACTCCGTCCCGCTCTTTCCTTCCCCCGCCACAGCCCGAGTCTCTTAGAGACTTGAATAGAAGAACAAGGTAGAAAAATGCCTAAACAAGCCACACTTTGATGCGATTCAGCACTTGTAGAATAAAATCAAGGATTAAACAGCCATCATGGATCTCATGACAGATTGCGTACTTCTCATCAAAAGTTTCAGATCTGAAAAATTAGTGCGTTAAAGAGCACTGCCGGCACACACTCAAATGTAGCATACTCCGGTCGCACTTAACAAGCTCAGCGAGCACCCCGGCACCCCCTACCCAATCGTAGCTTTTATCGACTTTGATCAAGATCTGTAGCTTGAAGCCATGGTGGAGGTGGTCGTTACAGTGAACCGTGGATGGTGGAGGGGGCGGCCGGTGGAGGACAGATGACGCTGTTTGGTCGAAGTGGACGATCTTTGGTCGACTGTTAGGTGGTGGGTGGCCGGTTAGGTGGTGGCAAGGTGGCGGTGGTACATGGGGGTGGGGGGTCGATCGCTGGCGACGTGGGGGAGAGCAGGCAGCGGCAATGGCTTTGAGTCGGCAGAAAGAGGAGTTTTGTCAACAACTATATATATGTTAAGGTGGACGGCTGAGATTGGCTGATAAGTAATAGTTTAGAGTTAGTATAACGGGGGGAGGGGGGGTTGTTTCTACCAATTAGCAACAAGAGAGTACATTTCTCTCATTATTTGGATCAACAGCATTTGGTGGTAGCAGTGGCATGAGGCGCATCTAACCCGGTGGTAATTCAAATCTCAGGCATGTTTGACACATTATTTTTTTAATTTTAAAAACTTATTTTTTTTTCCCTTCAATTTAAAAACTTAGTTTTTAAATCAAGACTGTTTTTAAAAAGTCAAAAAACTAGTTTTTTTTTTCTTTCAGTATTGATTCTTTTTTTTAGACCACCACCACTACCACCCTTTCCACCGCCGGAGACCACCGCTGGCAACTGCTGCCGGCGGCAGCGACCACCTCCAGCAACTGCCGGCGGCCACCGCCGGCAGCCGGCAGAGTCTTGAAACTTCATTAGCACCAAGAATCAAAAGAATCCCAGTTCATGTTTCGTCCTAAGCCTCGATCAAGAAAGAATAAAGGCCACATGAAATTACTGTATGCAAACTTTAATTTTCCCTCTTCCATCTCCATAAGAACTGGATGGACTTATTTTCTCCTTTGGCAGAACATATAGGAGTTGCAGCATATGAACAATGCTTTCATGTATAATATGGCTAAGTTGCTTGTAGGAAACATAGGTGTGGGAGATCGGACGACGACAATTCAGTAGTCACATAACGAACTAAAATTTGGAAACAAGAGTACTCATGCGAACTAGTATTATTCAGATTTGTCATTTCTTACAACACAGTAGTCGCCATTGCAGACGACCATGATTTTTTTTCTAAGGGTTCCTGGACTAGATGGATAAATGACCTACAATAAACATTAGATGTCATGGCTCTTCCATTGTGCAAGAGATGGGATGACCTTGCGGAGGATAGAAAACCCGCTTGCAGCCATGCCTTGACACTTCTGTGTTTGCATAACGCATACAGCAGCAAGCTCTCAATCATATCGACAACAAATCTAATCAATAGAAGTTACTCTCACGGGTTTTGACGAGGCACAGAATCGAATCACACTATCTGTCCCTTCAATGCTACTAGAAGATGATCACTCTCTTTCAGTTCGATGGTAATCTGCCAAAGGTACAACTCTTTCTCTGGAACTTCCAAACTGAAGGTAATGAGTCCGGATTGCTCTCCATAGCGAAACTCAACATCCATTGTATCCACCGTTACCCTATTGGGTCTAATTGACGAGTATGAACCAAAAATGCCACAGCCACGAACCTTCATGTCAACAGTGGCACTTCTCTCAGGTTCATATTTTAAGTCCTTAATTGCTCCTCCAGAGTTAAACATCTTTATGAGCCCAATGGGAGCAAAAGCTGCCCCAGTCGACAGTCTCTTGACAGGGACTACTGTGAAAACTTCATATTCTCGTGCCTTAAGTGTAATTGGCAGAGATGTACTGTCGGGGAGATAGACCAGGTCTCCTGCAATAAGCATCACAAAGAATCTATCAAGTGAATCAATTTGGGACCACTTAAGTTGCAACGCTCAACATCACCAAATAAATAAGTAGCTAGTACACCATTGTGCAAGATTAGATGCAGTTCGATTATATTGACACAACTGACACAGCAACAAAAGTCAGACAAACTTGAAGGCCTGCATGACATACCTCCCAGATGGGAATAGATAATGGCATCCCCGCTCCACCCATCGTTGACAACTTTGGGCAAGTAATCAACATCTTTAGCTCGGATAATCCCTGTGATTGTATCAGGTTTTTCATTATGAATCAGGTTCTTCTTTCCAACTTTACACCACCCAGCTCCTTGGCAGTTAAAGACCCCAACAACACCATTGAAATCATTCAGATTCCAAATCTTAAGGAGACTGCATAAAGTAATCAAGAGTATATTAACTGAAAAACCGTTCTCAGCAAAACAAATGAAAACTTTAATACAAAGTACGGAGTAGTAAATAAATTTTTAGGTACCTTTTACCATCTCTAGCAGGATCAGAAAACAAGCAATCCCTTGTTGGTCTCCCTGGGAGTTTCGCCCTCAATATGGAGCCATCAGGAAGTACAAGCTTCTTCAGTAGCTTAAAATCATGCTGCCCTGGCTTGTCACTGCACATAAGAGAAGATATTCATCATAAGTAAATTGATGTGGAAGTCGTCATCTCATCAAGACAAACTAATATATGATGGTCACACCTGACATAAATAGCACACCCTCCCACAGCACGAGCAGCCCCATGGTATTCAGCCATTGGATGTAAGCTCTGCCATTTGAGATTGTGTACAGGTCAGGATCATAACTCAATTTTAGCCAAAGAAAGTGATTTAGAATCTGAAAGCATACAATAATTTCTTAGGTCAGCTTACATGAAACATATCCCAATCCGGCTGCATAAACTCCCCTAGGAAGATTGTATTATATGCCACAGATGCAATATGAATTGTGTGTGATGCTGGATCTCTGGGCCAGAAATCATCTGACGCTCTTATTACGGCTGTTCTCTTAACGCTAAATCAATGAATTTAGAGTTGCATCAAATTAGTATCAATAAGAAGTCTAATGGTTTGCGTACTTGCATTTAGTTACTAAAGTATAATTCTTCGAATACATAATAAGATGAAGTACTTAGTTACCTGTATAAACCATCGGTGTTGTGACTCATGCAGGAAATGATCCCATTACCATGGAAGTTCCTGGAGATAGATGACTCTAATGCCTGATGATATTTTCTTGCAAGTTTCACTCTCCCACCATGTCCTGCCCCAAGCGTTTCAAGGATGTTCTGAACATCTACCTTGACCCCGTCAATTCCAGCAGAGGCAAGATAAGAGTGCAATTCATTGTAAAAATCAAACACTTTCTCAGGGTTCACAAGGCCAAGGCCATTAGTGGTAATACTCTTTAAAGCATCACAATGTTCGTTTGACTCCACCCCAGGCGATGAAATGGGGTAAGCCAACTTCGAATCATACTGATTCATTTCCGCCACGTCAGGTCTGACACCGCCCCAATACCCGGTTATCGCGTGCCATACATAAACATACCTACACATTACAGGGGTAACAAAAAAGCATAAGTGCCTGGTCAACAAATTTTGTTGGAACCAACCAGTTTCTGGTTTTAGTATATCATACTTAAGAGCGTGATGGTCCTTGATGTCGGAAACAATATGGCGAAGTCCCATTGCGGGATCCTCCACCCTTTGACCCTCTTTGCCATCTTTCTGAAATTTGTGGTTCTCTTTGATATGTGACAACCTGTTTGCAAAGCTGAAAAGGGAAAGACAGAGAAGTTGGAAAAATATTAGCCAATGGTACAAAAACTTCGATGAAAGTGATGATAAAGGATCTGGTTTCGTGTTCTCACTTGGCCGTGTTATCAGCTTTTGCTTCAACACTAGTGGGATCCATATCAACTGACTGCCACCCGTCGTCTATGATAACGAACTTTGGCGGAATTTCACCATTTTCCAGACTGCAACACACAATTAAAACGGCAATTATACCATTCTGCAGATCTAGAACATCTTCAACTTTAAGAAATGTCTGAATGGGTTACTCTAATACCATGATATCCCTTCCTTTACCCCCTCGGCGGTAACATCTGTGTAGAAAGCATCCCATGTGCACCAGCCAAACCAGTTCAACATGTCTGGCATCTGAATTATGATGATTGATGAGCATACAGATGTTAATTCTAACGAGGAGCGAACAGAAACCCTTCATGGCGTACTAATAGAAATTTTAGCAATAGTATATTTTACCACCTTCTTTCTCTCACGGTGACAAAATGTCTGTAAATGCCTCTCTACAGTCCTGCAAACATTTTCTTTCACTTATTTCATCAGATTGTTCGTACAATGCATAAAGAAAGAACAACGCAGAGGTAGTATTAGCTAGTCAAGCCAAATCTCCAAAGTGAACTAGTAGAATAAAATGTTCATGCAAAACTGAATTTACTTCTTCAACTCAGTTCAATAGTGAAAATGAGGAAAAAGGAATTGGCACCTAGATTCAACATCATAGAGTTGTAATGATGGTATGTCCATTTAGTGAATAACCTAAGAATCAACAATCAAGTTACTCTGATCCTGTAAAAGCATCTATCAATCGTGAATTTTCTTAGAAATCCAAATTATCCCGTTGCAAGTGTAATGTCTATTGTGAAAAAAATGCAATTATATATAAAGCTAAGTGTAAGATGAAAAGATTATCCGTACTTTACTGCATTTGTGATGACATCAAATGGGTCTGATCCAGCTGCCACAAAAACCTGATGACTCCCTTCAAACTCTTGCACATCAGGATCTCCTGGAATGGACCAACACCCTCATCATCTCCACAACTATAACAGCAAGATTCCAAGAAAATTTCACGCTTCCAACGAGGAGACATTAAGAAATGGACAGACAAAAAAAGAAAGGTACCACTCTCAAAACAAATCTCCAGCTCGTTATTTGCATTCCCCTGAAGAACAGCCCTAAAACCGCCTTCCAAAATGGGCAAGAAAACAGCGTACAAGGTAGACTGGTCAGCCCCAGCTTCATCCCCTTCACCGAAATGCGATCCATCACGAGCTTCGACTATCAAAAATTGGGTCTCATACGGCACATCTCGCCCACAGTTCCCCATTCTCTGTGTCATCCACCAAAGCTTGAACCGAAAAACACACATAAACCTCAATCCCCTGCAAAAATCAATAACCAAATTCAGCTCCTTGCCCTAAAATAACACCAACCCAGATCATCAAATTTCAGTTAAAAGCTGTAAAATACCAAAACCCAGTTCAAATTAAAGGTGAAGACATGAACATACTCGAGCTTCCCGATGGGAAACACCCGGCGACTACCCTTTTGATCGGACCTAACTCCGACAAAAGCGCCACTCATGAACCCGTCGCCGGTCGCCGGCGTCAGGAAGATGTTGTCACGGACGTCGGTCAAAATGCAACTGCCTAACACATTCAGCTTCCCATCAGCCACAGATATCCCTGCTCCAATCGTCATTTTTCTCTCTTCTTTTGTTCTTGACGAATTGAAAACAAAAAAACCAGGGCAACACCAACAAAACAAAAACACTAAGCACAGCAACGTATACAACACAAACACATCAACAACGAGCGGAGTACGATGTTCTGATTCATGTGGGTCTTTTGAATTAAAAAAAAAAAAGGAAAGGAGCTCAGCAACGAATTGAAAACAAAAAAACCAGGGCAACACCAACAAAACAAAAACACTAAGCACAGCAACGTATACAACACAAACACATCAACAACGAGCGGAGTACGATGTTCTGATTCATGTGGGTCTTTTGAATTAAAAAAAAGGAAAGGAGCTCAGCAACGAATTGAAAACAAAAAAACAAAAAAACCAGGGCAACACCAACAAAACAAAAACACTAAGCACAGGGTAAGAAACCATCTCGGTCATGTCATCAGCAGCAGCAGCGTAAGAAAAATAGTATATGTTTCCCATGGCGGGAAGTAACTCATTCGCTGTACCCCTTGGAAATCATGTTACGGTGTAACGCAGATGCACCAAATTTGATTGTGTACGTTGATTATTAATGTGACAGCAACGTTTGATCTGTCCAGGCTCCCAATTAACGAGGGTGTTGTTAATGTCGTTTTAAATGAGAGCCATCATTAATACGTGCGATGGACGACTCGCGAGAGCCCCATTGGGATGGCAATTTAAATCCGATCCGATGGATATGCGCTCCGCTCTGTCCCGTTAGGAGCAAATTTTTTTGATTTTGACCGGACTATGGGGCGGGTATGATATTTTAAAAAAAAACCCGTAGCGGGTTAGGACTGGGTATAATATTTTGCCCAACCCGCCTCGCCCCGCCCCGGTATACTTGCCCTAATATATCATTTGATCGCAGCCATCCATCATGTACTATATATATGTTCTTTTCCTCCCAAACCTTAGATCCCAACCATCTCTCTGGCTCTCTCACTCTCACTCAGCCACCGACTCTGCCCACTCTCCATTGCACGGCCACGAGCTTGCGAAGGCTCCGCCGAAGGCTACGCCGGCGTCGCTGCCTTCTTCTCTGCCGATGGCTACGTTGGCGCCGCTGCCGTCGAGCCTGCGACGGCTCTACCGAAGGCTCTACCGAAGGCTACGCCGGCGCCGCTGCCTTCTTCTCTGCCGAAGGCTACGCCGCTGCCTTCTTCTCTGTCGATTCAGATTTCAGAGGTTGAAAGCCCTAGCTCAATTGGAGAGACTAAGAATCAAGAGTCAAGAACTCGCTCAGTTCAGAATGAGTTTCCAGATCTCGCTGCAATGTCATGCCGCTACCTGAGTTGCTGATCCGATTTTAGATTTCATTGTATCTGCTTTAATGCTTGAAATCTTAGAGATAAACTCGTGTTTTAGGGGTACATGTTTTTCGTGTGCTACAGCGAGAGCGAGGGGGCGGGTACGGGTTTTCTACATTCTTATAGGATCGGTTATGGTATTTCACATAAATAACCCGGTGGCGGGGCGGGGCGGGGCGGGGCGGGGCGAAGTTCCATGACGAGCAGGGCGGGTTTGGATTTTAGAAGATCCGCGTCAGACCCGCCCCATTGTCATCCCTAGAGCCCCAGGAGGCGCACTGACACCTGGCCCGAAACAAAAAAATATCTTATGTTTGGGTGCACTGAGCCCAAGGGGGCATCAATGAGGTCACGGGTTCTTTCAGGGTGCACGGGAGCTCGGGTGATGCACAAGCACGTGTTCGAAGGAAAGTGGCTATACTTTTCACATTCTTCCATTTCATTTCATTTTTGAATGGCTAGAACTTCAATTCGATAAATATGGCCCTTTCGGTAGGAAGAATCGAACTCGAGATCTCGAGATTATTCATCGATGCCCCTTGCCACTTCCATCACCCTTTGGGGTTCCTTTCATTTCATTTGAAACCATATCACTTCACTTGTTAGAGTTCGAAATTATGCATAAAAACGAATCAAATGCTGGTACATATAGAGTTAAAGTTGCATAATTTTGAATAATTAGTTCCAATCCTATAAGATCATAAGATGGGAAGCTAAGAATGATAGGTATATTATTATTTTATAACGTACCTAACAGTTTAGAACTGTCAAGAACCACAAATGACATGTTATTAACTAGTGAATGAGTGTCACTGAAACGGTGAACATACTCTCTCGAACAATAATGTTCTACCTGATACGTCAAGGAGAGTGATGTGATTAGTGTTGATGATTTTGTGATGTGGCTATCAAATGTGTCACTAATTATCAATTTTGTTTGCCATATTCGGTAGTATTTTTTCGGAAATACACTCTCGTGTGTTTTTCTTAATATTGTCTTTTGGTGAGAAGAAGAATATTGAAAAAGATTATTAAGTTTAAGAATTAGACATTTTCTAATATACGAGGGACATAGATTCTAATAATGGGGTGCTCTTAGAACCAGTTATTATTTGCTAGTTTTGGTGGATAAATGGATCGTTGATCTTGATGTGAAGGGGCCATTCAAAAGTCTGTGCTGGATTGCGTGGACGTGAGGTGGAAGAATTATTATTATTATTATTATTATTATTAATTTGGAATTTATGAGCTAAGAAAGCCTGCGTGTTGCCACATCAGATGGGCCATGTACAGCTCAAATCCTACTAGGCTCTCACTAACAACAACTAGCATTCTTCAAGAATTTTCTAGAGACATTTGTACCCAAAAAGGGGGAAAAAAAAAAGATCCAGAGACATTCATATAGAAAAGTAACAATTTGTCACGCCTAGTAGCAAATAAAGAAGTACAAATAGCTCTTATCTTTTTCGGTGTCGACCGTGTAGTTGGCCACCAAACTCGTGACGAGGGACAAGGTTTTACTCGTTAGGGCAATGCAATCATCCATGAGGCCTGTACAATCACCTTAACTTACTTGTTTCAATTTTTTGTGGTTTGAACTTTGGAAAATTTATACTCCGTACTACATTTCATTACCTCTGAAGTACAAGAAGAGCAGTAGTAAAGATTTTTATTCATAACAATAATAAACTCGGTATCTTGAGCGGCGATTCCATTGTGATGTGTAGTATAATTTTCTCCGAGACGTCTATGATGTTGTTTTAACTTAGCGACGTCTTATTTATATGTAATTGCCATGTATATATTGAAAAAGAAAAAAGAAGCATACCATGAATGTGCTTTCCCACGTCTGATCTGGAAAAATATGAGATTATTCTTATAAGATCTTATTCATAGTCTTATAAGCATCAACATGGCTAGACTATACATTGTTATGTCTTGGGGCCGTGAACCAAATCATTAGAATCGCATCAATGGCATTGCATTTTTTCACATGTCATTTATTGCTACTCGCTAGAAATATCGTAGTCCACAAACTAATAATGTTTTTGAGTACCCTTTCTTACATTCTACTCCCATTTTTCATTCTTAGCATGGAGTACGGTTAGAATGAAAACTTGGGTTCGATTGGATATGGCAAATGTTTTTGGGCCGGATGCATAATTGTGGGCTATGGGCTTTTATACCCTGAAAGGCTGACAATCTTAATAACTTAAGAAAAGACAGAATTTGGATAACCGGGTCGTGCCATGAAAAAGCCCATATCCACTGTTGATGACCATTCCAAGCTATCCATAAAAGCCCGAAACCTGTTTTACCCGAAGCTCATTAGAAAGTTAAATTGCCATATGCTTGGAAACAGATGCTATTCGGACGGATATGTGGTGTGGTATTAAAACCTTGTATCAGTCTTTTGATAACCGAATCTAAATTCAGATACGAATGTGCCCGAATATTTAAAAAATGCATAATCGTGTCCGTGCCCGCGTCTGTGTCTGTGTCCGTGTCCGTGTCCGTCGGATGTGAATCAGAGTCAAATATGATATTCACCCATAAAGCCAAAATACTTGTTTCCTATTTAAATCAATTTCAAGTCTGTAACCAACTTAAACAAACATTTAAGTTCCATATTAAAGCGAGTCCCGATATTAAAAATTAACCGGTTATCCGGCCAAATTTCATAATGTCTGTTTGTGAGCAAGCGCATGATAGTTTTAAGCCTACATATGTTACGTCTGCATTACTTTATTTATTCGTGGTCCAATTTGTCTTTTGCATGTAACCATGATTGGGTCCATATGTTTTTAAGTGTTTAAGTTAAAAAGCAAGACATGCGGTAATCATGCACCATACAAGAAACAAAATATATTTGTATACAAAGTACAGTATATAATTCATTTGAGTAAAAGAATCTAAGATACTTCGTATTCCGACGAATATTTAAAACGGATTGAATAGAGGTTTATCGTATCCATACTACTTAAAGGCGGCGGATGTTTTCTTAACGTACACTGATGTGTACGCTCGAAACGGATAAGAACCCTAACAGTTATTCGGATTTTTGAATACTCATTTACGGCCTTAAATGACATGCACAAAAGTTCTTAATGTTTTTCGCTTTTCATCATCTTCTTCCGGACTAACAATTCGGCCCGCAGGCTGCAGCTTGCCAAGGAACCGAAAGGCTGGCGTAATTGGTTGGGCTCAGAGAACATTTTCCTTGTGGGCCGTGGTCAGTAGTATCCTACTGGGCCTCTGAGATCACAACTGCTAGGAATTCAGTGCCTCTAAGCTCTAATGGGACCAAAGATTCTGACGGCAACCATCCATATATATATATATATATATATATAGAGAGAGAGAGAGAGAGAGAGAGAGAGAGAGAGAGAATAATTGATATGCCATTGAGGTTGTCCATTTAGTGACATTTTATAAATACTGTATTCACAGTTTGTTTTCACGTCATTAATTCATGTCGTGACTCTTCGGAGTACATGGAGTATTCGTTTTTAACTTCAGACACGTGGACATGGGTACGAGATACGTATCTGACACTTTTCACACGATATGCAGCGAAATACATTATCTCATAGCGTTTATCTTAACCCGTTATTGATTTGATACGAGACAGGATTTCAGTGAAAATAATTTACCTTTCACAGTACACCATTTTGCCTTAGTAATAATACAGAGTCATGGAAGATTTAAATGTTTTGTTGTGTCCCGTGTCTCGTGTTTTATAACTTAGACAAATTTGGTATTTAAGCACGTACCCTAACTCTAGGATACTGGTTCAAAATTCATGTAACATTGGTTATAACCTATTTTTGTACTATCTTCTTGTATATTAAGTGATGTTGGGGGGGGGGGGGGGGGGGAATCGTGTGCTGTCAGGTATTTGATCACCTATTGAAGAATCAGACTTATTACATTGAGTTTCACACTTTGGTTGATACGATTCTCCATGCCCCACTGCATACTACATAATAAAACCATGCTACAATAATAAACAAAAATATTCCCCAATTCATAAAACGATGATCTTCTTCTTTTTCGTTTTTTTTTCCACAAGATCCTCCGATGCACATCATTTTTGCTATAATAAAAAATATATTGTAACTTTTGATAAAAATTTTAGTGACAATTGCATCTGTAAAATGTATTTGGCGGTATGTTTATATAATATCCTGATCCTTTTTTTGGGCACATAATTTACCTCATTAGTTTATCAGAAATCACTGTCTGCACCATATTGGACTTCCCCATCTCCGGCAGGCAGCAACCCATGTTCTTAAGCTTTTAAAAAGGTAACTTGGAGACAAGAACCAAACAGATAATTGCCTAAGGGTTCACTGGCGTTCGTCGCGTCACTGTTTGGATGGTAGAGGAAGATAATATAAATTATCTGCAAAACTAACCTGACTGCATTCTTTTTTATTAGTTGAAGAGTAATATAGTGGATGGATAAATGACTAATTAATCGGCTTAATTCTGATTGTTGCCTTTTGGCAGTTAGTCATGATTTCTCAATAATATATGACCGCAATATTATATTCAAGTTCAAGTGAATCCACCTACTTGCATATGTAAACCATTTGCTACTGAAACACCAAGAGCTCGAGCTGTTTTTTTTTTTTTTTTTCCGTTTGATCGGACGAATGATAACAAATTAACTCATTCAACCAAAAAACAAAAATTATAAAGATCTTGAAGATAGTCTTTTCCAAAATCTACCATTTATTTAGTAATCAGCACCGATCATTAAATCACACACTGCATCTGTGATTCCAAGAAAACTAGTTGCACTAACACATAATATGCGATTTCAAAGTTTTGATCTCGTGGACTTTATCGACATAGATAATTATACTCGACGACAGTGTCAAAAGACTGATCAAAATGTACATTGAGCAAGGAATTTTGAAAAAGGATCATCGATGAGGGAGTGTATTCATACGTCACAGCTCGATCGAGCAAATCGTGAAGGTTATTGAGCCCGAAAACGTGTTGATCATCTTGAGACGAGTATGTATGTAATTCTTTTAGTACATTACATATGGCTGATTGACTAACAACCTCTCCATCAACCAAACTGTATCATGAGCCTGTTGAGTTTTAGCTGGAAGAATCTCCAACAGCCACCACCGATTCCTCCGTACGAGAAAATGCCGTGCTTCTGAGACATCGGACCCATCGGTTTTAGGTCTAACTGTCTACACCTAGACATCCCACCTTCCATGTCTCCGGTTACAAGAAAATGCCGTGTTTGCTCTATGAACAGGTGTTGGTTTTGGATTACTTTCCTGCTTTTGGATCTTTAGGTCATGTGGCATTTCAGATTTGCCTTTACACTCCCAAGCTTTCATGGGAGACTGGCTTTACTCACTGACATAGCTTAACGTGGATTGCACCTCACAAGATAGAAGAATAACCACCAAAACCAATCTTGCTCCATGTGACTGCGCTATCTTTGTGTAGAATTATAGTGATCTATCGGGTGATTTGAAACAAACCATGATTGGACGTGGCAAAAAGTTTATATCTTTGATCTTTGTTGATGATTGTTATATGCTTGAAATGTTCATGAATCATTTGTGTCAAAATCGAAAATTAGAAGGTTAAAGGGCTTACTAGGGATAGGGAGGAGCGCAGAATATAAGTGACTCTAAATAATCCATTTGACGACTTCGACCTATTTACAAGTGTCATATTTCATGGAGTTGCTTCGCCTTGTTTACCTGTATTATTACGTGTAGAAATATAGGTCGTGTTGGGAAAGGTTCTGCCAAGACTTCATAGAATTGAAGGTGGTCTTTTTTCATGTTAGAAGGCTTCTAAACCTAAAATGGCAAAAGCTTTTTAATTCCGGGAGAATACGTCCATTTACCTGCCACCATGCCAACAGCCACCAACCCAATCCCGACCGGCCATCATGCCAACGACCATCATCCCGACCGCCAACGGTTAAGGTTTTTGATATGTTTGAAAGGGAGTACACCTTGTGTTTTTATCTTGGATTTAATGTTTACAGTTACTAGAAAAGAGCTGATCGCAACATTATGTAGCGGACAAACTTTTTCGGCCTTTTTCTCTTTCTCTCCCCTTTTCCTCATTAATGCTCTTTCTCATAAATGTGTCCGCTACATTATGTAGCGGACAGAATAAGGGAGCAAATTGGTCATACTTCTCTCTCTTTCTTTCTCTCTTTCTCTGACCATATTTAATAAATGCACCAGAAAGTCTGATCACCTCCATCATTCGTTGAATATACCAAAATATCTGGCTTTGTGTTGTTACTTTTGGAGATTTTTGCTGTTAGTTATTTTGAAGCTGAAGTTCCATTATATATGTTGTTGAATTTTTCCTGCCCCTGTAGGCGTTCGAAGTTCATACGTGGACTATCGATGGAGAACCCACGGCCGGTGGCGTTTGCACTTTTCGACTGTCGGTGCAGTGGACTCTGGTTGAGTCTGGCCACCGCTGCATTGTCCATGGAAATTGCTCTCGGCTCCTTCCACCTGCTAAAACACCGTGGTGCTTTGGGCCAAAATAAGTAAGGATCTAAACCGGAGATTATCGTTCTCCGGCGAGACTTCGGCGTGTCCGGCGAGCTGATCTGATACGAGGCAGTCGTCATCTCCGCCAGCTGGATCATGGAGAGGAACAGTGACATGAGCTTCCTGTCGGAGAAGAGCTCGTCGATCAGGAGAACGTTGACCAGATCTTTGAGCCTGAACGGAGATGATCCAGAGGTCTCTGGATTTGATCCTTCTACCAGATCCGTCGGCTGCCTTGTCAGAGAAGACGGAGATTTGACTGCTCCGACGCCGCTCTTCGACGTCTCTTCTTCACGGTTGAACAAGATCCATGCTATGAATTTCATTTTGGTTACATCCAAAACCCATAAAAGAAATCATGGTGAGAGAAAAGAGAGAGAAAGAAAGAGAAAGTGTGATAAATTGATGATGATGAGAGAGAGAGAGTGTGTGTGTGTGTGTGTGTGTGTGTCAGAAATTGATGAGAGAGAGAGAGAAACATGTTAGAATTTTAATGAGAGAAAGGACAGAAAAAAAAAATAGTGGCTGCCTACTCCTCCGCTAAATAATGTAGCGGATGGAGCTGGAGGGAATTTTTGTCAAAAAATTGTCCGCCATAATATGTGGTGGACGGACTTAAAAAAGTACAAAAAAAGATTTGGGCCGTCCACAGATCGCGCGTGGATGACCAGATCGCGCTAGCAACTTATCCTATTTTGCTAGCGCTCTCAACGGATCAGCTCTCATATATATATATATATATATATATATATATATATATATATATATATATATATATATATATATATATATATATATATATATATATATATATATATATATATATATGGAGCTGATCCATTGATAGCGCTAGTAAAATTGGGTATTTGCTAGCACGATCTAGACCGTCCATCCTGAAAGATGGATGGCCCAAATCGTGCCTTTTTTTAAAACTGTCAGTAGTCCGCGACACAGTATCGCGGACGGCTTATTTTACCTTTTTGCCCCTCCACGCCGTCCGCAATACTGTGTCGCGGACGAGTGAGGGGCCCTGACAAAAAGTCGTCCACCACATTGTGTGGCGGACGACCTCTAGGCTGACACATGTCAGTACCTGTCCCGTCACCCGCCAAGAAAGTCTCCCGTCAGAGGCTCATTCCCCTCGATAGGTATCACGTCAATAGTGTCCGCGACAGTTCTAAATGCAAAATTATATTTATGGACCTTTATTTTTGCACGTGTCAGAGTTGAGTTGTCGGCAGCATTTTCAGCTCTTTCAGCAAAATTCTCAGTTCTTTTAGCAAAATTTTCTACAACTTCGGATTCACTTGCTTCCATTTTCAGCTCCCCTCAAGCTTCGACTAACACTTGCTCCAAGCTTCACTCAAACAAGGTAAGTTTGTGATCTCAAAAGTTTTCTGGGTGGATTGACTGATAAAATATAATTTGCTTTTTTGGACAAAAAAGTATAGATCTTTGTGATGTTCTAGAAATTTGTCACTTTATTCATCAATTTGTGATGTTCAAGAAATTAATTTATTAACTTTAAACTAATTCATTGTAGTTAATTTCTATTTTTTTGAGGTTCACTAACTTCGACACATGCATCCTATTTAAATTCGAATTTTTTGAGATATGTTTGTTGTATTTTGGCATGATGAATTTGTTTGTTTATCTTAGTAATTTTAATTTGTTATGTTCAATAAATTTATAGTTAGCAAAATGGGAGACACTTTTGAGATTATGTATATGGTATATTTGTCATCTTAAATCTGTCTATTCGCCAAGATAATTTTGAGATAATATTTTCAGTTGAAAATGTCATTTGATTGTTAAGCGTAGTCTATTTCTACATAGGTCTTGTTTCACAATGTCTGATTTCGTGTCGAGCTCCAACACCTCCGTAGATGCTAGTGATCCGTATCTAGGACGAATCTTTCAAACATTGGAAGAAGCTGAAGAATGTTTTCGAGCGTATTCATTGAGGGTTGGTTTTGGCATTAGAATAAAGACTACAAGAACAAGCAACGTAACGAAAAAGATATGCTCTCGCTTATACGAGTGTCATAGGGGCAGAAACCCAGTGCAAAATGAGACACGCGTAGGCAACGATGACAGTGATGACGAAATAGGATATTCGCGTAGAAGACGGGACTGCTTTGAACGCACAAATTGCCAGGTCAAGATGTTCGTAAGCTATAAAGCCAAGCAAGATCATTGGCTTATTACCAGCCTGGAACTGGCACACAATCACCCGTTAGTAACCCCTTCTAAGGTGAGTCAGATGCATCAACACAAGAAGATGGGTAAGGTCGCGAGGAGCCTAATTCACACAATGAGCAATGCGCGGCTAGGACCTACCGACATGATTAATGTTCTTGCTGAACAGGCTGGGGGAATTCAAAATTTAAACTTTAACACGACAGACGTTCGTAACGCGGTCCGAACCCATAGACGAGCCGCGTATGACCTCAATGATGCTCAAGCCACAATGAGCCTATTGAAACGGATGCAGATGGAGGACCCACAGTTTACCTTCGATTATAAACTTGACGACGAGCATCGAGTTAGCACAATTTTTTGGGTCGACGGTCGTTCGAGGCTAGCTTATAAGCATTTTGGGGATGTCGTGACTTTCGACACCACATACCGTACCAACAAGTACTCGATGCCGTTCGCTCCTTTCACGGGCGTCAATCATCATTATCACTCCATCCTGTTCGGGTTCGCCTTGTTAAGGGACGAGAGCGAGAGTTCTTTTGAATGGTTGTTTAGGGTGTGGCTGGAAGCAATGAACTTCAAAGCACCCAACATTATCATCACCGATCAAGATTTGGCAATGAAGAAGGCTATTGCTACCGTCTTCCCAGATACTCGACACAACTTGTGCACTTGGCACATAAGCAACAAATACCCTGAACGTCTGCATCACGTGTACGCAAAGTATCCAGACTTTAAACAGGATTTTGAAAAGTGCGTTAATAAGTCATTAACGATTGAGGAATTTGAGGAGAGGTGGGAAAAGCTTGTTGAGGATTACTCATTGCAAGACAACGAGTGGCTCCAGCACTTGTACGGGCTCAAAGAGCAATGGATTGGCGTTTACACGAGGAGGCATTTTTCTGCGGGCATGAAAACGACGGGCAGGAGTGAATCTATGAATGCCACGTTCGATAGTTATGTGGGTACATCTACCAATTTGAAGAGTTTCGTCACATCCGCACAAAAAGCGGTTGCGTCGTTATTCGTGAAAGAAAGGGCTGCAGACTTTGCAACCACGTACAAGCAAAGGAGAAGGTTGCTTGAGACCCCGCTGGAGCTGAACGGTGCCAAAGTCTATACGAAGGAGATCTTCCTGCTATACAGTATAAACAAGGAGGCAGAAAAGTCATCGCGTGAGTACAAGGTTTATTCGCTCGTGAATGACCTCGTCCCTGAGAAGCTGCGCAGAATTTATACGGTGAGCCACGACACATTGACGGACTCGGTGACATGTGTTTGCAAGAAGTTTGAGTTCCATGGCATCCTGTGTAGACACATTCTGCGGTTTTTCACACAGAAGAATATCAGGACAATCCCCGATAAATACGTCCTGCCACGGTGGACGAAAGGTGCAAACAGGTTGCACGGTACCATTTCCTTTCCGGAGCACCCGTATACTGACTTTGAAGAATCAGAGACGTTGCGGTATAATCATCTGGTGACGATGTTCACCCGTTTGTCCGTAAAGGGTGCTGCTACAATGGTCGGATATAAACATCTCCTCGAGGTAGCTCAGCAGCAAGAGCCCATCGTCGACCAGTTGGAAGCAGCTTCAGTCAGCAATGCGGTTGACACCGAGCCTACGACGGGATCAGAAGATGACGAGCCGGGGGAGGGAGACGACAATGATATCCGGCCTTTGGATCCAATTATATCGCAAACGAAAGGCCGCAAGAGATCTACGCGGATGAAAAGCTCTATTGAAACGGCAACTCAACCTAAAAAGCTGAGAAGGTGTGCATTGTGCAACAAAATGACCGACCACGACAAGCGGAACCATTACAAGGCACTGGGGATAAGTCCAGGGGGTTTGCAAGACGGGGAAGAAGATGATGCCGAAGATGAGGACGAACAAGCTGCAGTGGACCTATAATTTTTTTTAAGCCATTAACTATGCTTGACATTTGTAATAATTTTTTGTAATTGTTTTCTAATAATTTTTCGACTGAATACTGTTATATATTTTCTAATGGACCTATGCGGCTGTTATATATTTTTTGTAATTTTTTTCTAATTTTTTAAAACTGTTGGTTGCCAATTTTTAAAACAGAATTTTCGTCGTCTGCTACAATGTCTACATATTCCCAACACTTGGAAGAGATATCACTCTTCATTTGTGACATATAAATCCCAGCCATTGATTTTTATTTTTCTCTCCACGTCCGCTACACTATGTGAAAAAAGAGATATCATTCTTCATTTATGACATATAAATCCCAGCACTTGGTTTTTTTTTGTCTGTCCACGTCCGCTACACTAGGTAGCGGACGGTCCAGCAGAAAGACAACTTTCCAACACTTTTTTTTTTCTTTCATCTCTTTTTTTTGTTCTCTCCACGTCCGCTACACTATGTAGCGGACGGTCCCGCAGAAGGCAACTTTCCAACACTTAATTTTTTTTTTAGTTTTTTTTTGTTCTCTCCACGTCCGCTACACTATGTAGCGGATGGTCTAGCAGAAAGACAACTTTCTAACACTTGGTTTTTCTTTCGTCTCTTTTATTTTGGTTCTCTTCACGTCTGCTACACTATGTAGCGGACGGTCCCTCAGAAGGCAACTTTTTAACACTTAATTTTTTTTTTAGTTTTTTTTGTTCTCTCTACGTCCGCTACACTATGTAGCGGACGGTCTCGCAGAAAGGCCCACTCTCCAACACTTAGTTTTTTTTCGGTCTTCTCCACGTCCGCTACACTATGTAGCGGACGGTCCCGCAGAAAGGCCAACTCTCCAACACAGTTTTTTTTGTTCTCTCCACGTCCGCTACACTATGTAGCGGACGGTCCAGCAGAAAGACAACTTTCCAACACGTAGTTTTTTTTGGTTCTCTCCACGTCCGCTACACTATGTAGCGGACGGTCCCGCAGAAAGGCCAACTCTCCAACACTTAGTTTTTTTTTGTGCTCTCCACGTCCGCTACACTATGTAGCGGACAGTCCCGCAGAAAGGCCCCCTCCAACACTTAGTTTTTTTTTGTCCTCTCTACGTCCGCTACACTATGTAGCGGACGGTCCCGTAGAGAGGCAATTTTCCAACACTTCGTTTTTTTTTTGCCCTGTAGAAAGACAGATCACTTTGTTTCCCAGCGTTCAAAGCAAATCACAAATCAGTCAATTAGCCAAAATGCGCCATCTCTGACCACATCACAAATCAAACACCTCTGACCACAAATCAAACACTTAACTGAATTCAACACAAAGATATCGGTCAATAAAAATCAATCGCATTCAATATATGTTTATTTAAAAAGTGAATATAATGTTATAATGTCAATTGGGACTGTCGAGGAGTGATACCGTCCTCTCTACTGGTTCGTAGCAAACCAAGTACCAGTGGGCATTCCCTAAAAATGGGATTAGAAACACGTCGGCAACACTTGCACTCGCTAGACTATCCTGCCCAAGATAGACTTGTAGGTTAGCGGACGGTCTCCACTGGGCCAGGCCTCTCCCCTTCCTTGATTTGCACCAGTCGTTCCACTCTTGGATTAGGATCTGATGAAAAAAAGCGTCTAAGATAAAAATGCGCGGACCGATGTTTGGATGCTCCCGACCCCTTTGCCTCAGAATTTGGGCGTAGTGCGAGATGACACCGCTATCTAACCAAGCTCCCGGCGCTAGCGAGGCCAATTCTGTCTACGAGGCATTATAATCCAAGCCCCCCGGTGATCTACGTCATAGTTCTGTCCGTCTTGGAGGGCCCGCTAAAATAATGGCCTTGGATTAGCTCGCATTTATGAGGCATTAGGGGCTTGGCTGGATGCCCTTTCGGATATTGCCCTCGGGGGTCAACCGGTAAATCTTGCCCTCCGTCGGGGGGCAAAAGCAAGGGATATTGGCCTCCAATTCCTGGTTCGGTCTGATATTGCTCTCCGGCCATTTCTTCCGCCGACTGATATTACCCCCTGGGGAGGTCAAACAGGGGATATTACCCTCCGGGGGCGCCAACTGGTCCCGCCCACGGGACAATGGGCGGTGCCTCGGAGAAAGGCCAGTCTTGCGTGACTTGACTCTAATAGAGGGGTTGGGGTTCCGAGAACAAATTAAAGGAGGGGCCACTGTAATCATCCTACGATGCTTGAGCCTGTCCCATCCCCGCTATAGAGGGACCACCAACTCCCTGGTTTATCCCTAAAGCCTGTTCGGAGGGATCACCGTATCCCTGGCTGACGCCTGTATAACCGATATCTGGGCTGACGATCGAAGACTGTCCTGATGCTTGGCGCAAAAAATTCCTGCAGCCTAAAGCCAATGCAGCAGCCTGTTGGCGAAGATCCTCACCCATTGCGCTCACTCAACTTCTGGAAGAATGTCAGCGAGGCATTAACCTACATCCAAAGAGATAAGAAAATAAGTAACTTCAATCAGACATTTATATTCATCAAATTCAAGACAAGTCAGACTTGTTGGGAAACTTACGAGATTGTATGCCATACGCTCATCGATCTGACCCCTAGGCACATACCTCTCCCCACGTTCAAAGTTTACTGGGGCTACTCTCCTCCTAGTGATGCGGTAGTACCACTCATTGTACTGTTCGATGTTGATAACGGGGTCAGGCTCCGAGACAATGGCCGCTAGTGTGTCCTGCCAAGAACTCCAAAGCCGTATTTTGGCCGCACACAATTCGTGAGCATTGGCCTTGCCAAACCGTCCGACATTGGGTGGGTTCCTGTTAACCCTCATATCTGGGGGATCGACTGGCAAACCCTGCTCCACTCAAAATGGAGCATTGCTCGGTCTGGCAGCTGCCACTCTGCGACCTCGAAGTGGATCAGGGGTGTGCGCTGTAACCCAGAGAGCGTGAAGACGAACGACTCTCCCACCCGTCGCGCCAAACGTATGTACGGTGCCCAACGCATTTAGCCCAGAGATAGACGGTCGAACTCCCCTCGATAGTACGTAATGTTGTGATGGGGATCGACTCTCCTCTGGTAATGGGTAACCCTCCGGCTGTACTCCCAAGCACACAACCGAGGCCACACTTTATCGGTTCCATCCCTACGCGTTGGTGCACCGGGAGCAAGGTGTTCATAAGACCACACCTGAGAACATCTGCAAATTATATTTATATCGTTGATTCAGCAAAAAAAAAAAAATAACAAAGAAAGGATTTATATGATATACCTGCAATAGCGATAGACATGCACATATGGCTTTGACGTCGGGCCTCGTTGCCTTGTGCAATGCTCGGTACAGATGCGAAAGAACTGCTGCATCCCAGGCATAATCCCCAACCTCCGACAGGTTACCCAACAACGGTAAATATTTTACACTGACCGTGTTCTTCGACGTCGTTGGGAATAAAATTGCCCCCATCACCCACAAGAGGAAGGCCTTTGTGTACAGCACAAGCTCATGGCCCGTATAGTTTTCGGCAAAACCCTGTAGGTATCTACCAACCACTTCAACTTTATACCGCCAGTGCTAAATTGATCCTGGGGTATCGAAGTGAAGAAGTCCCTAGCGGTTCTCTTATTCGTTGCTTCCGACGGAGGAGCAATTACCGGCCGCCCCGTCACCGGCAACCCTAAGATGAACCCTACATCTTCTAGGGTAATTGTCATCTCTCCGAGCGGGAAGTGAAACGTGTTCGTTTCACTTCTCCACCTCTCAACAAGGGCACCTATCAAGGCCCGGTCAAGCTGTTGAAAGATCTGTCCATGCGTGAAAATCCCAAACCCAATTCCACGCAGTATCTTTTTCTGGGACTTGTTCAAATTCCATGATGTGAACTCGTGAGATACTTCTACGGTGGTGAGAAGTTCTCTTTCCTATGAATTAATAAATACAATTTAAGCAAAACAAAAGGTATACAACGTTCGTAAGAATAAGAAAGTTTGATAAATAATGTATCTTACTCCACCATCCCATATGAGCGTACTGATATGGTTGGCTTGGTCGTATAACACGGATGGATCTTCTGGTCCTTAAATTTCATTTTTTGCAACTGAAATTAGGAAAAAATCTTCTCAGTTTGGATTTTGACAATCGTTCGCAAAAATACGACGCTAGCACATGAACTTATACATGTATATATAATAGATATATATACATATAGGGAATCAAATTTTACAAACGCTAGCACATGAACTTATACATACATATATAAATCCTCATCATCACTAGCACATGCTCAATGCATAATCAAAACCATACATAAAACGCAATATTCATCACAACTATGAATTACAAATATGTAAAGGATTGATTTTATGAACTTACGTGATCTATTAGGGTATTAAAGCTGCTCTTAAGAAGAAATTGCGCAGATCTGCTTGCCAACGTCGCTGGGAATATTTGTGAGTAGGAAGAATGGAGAATAGTGTTGTAGTTAGGGTTTTTTGTATATATATTAGCCGTCCGCTATACTATATGACGGATAATATAACGCCCCCCACTGTGTACTTCCAACTGTAGACGTGACAAATAAGGATCAGGACTGACGGGACAGGTACTGACATGTGTTAGCCTAGAGGTCGTCCGCCACACTATGTGGCGGACGACTTTTTGTCAGGATCCCTACTCGTCCGCGACACAGTATAGCGGACGGCGTGGAGGGGCAAAAAGGTAAAATTAGCCGTACGCGATACTATGTCGCGAACTACTGACAGTTTTAAAAAAAGGCGCGATCTGTGCCGTCCATCTTTCAGGATGGACGGTTCAGATCGCGCCTTTTTTTAAAACATAAATTTTCAGGATGTATACAACGATTTGGAACCCATGTTCCTAATATCTATCATCCACGAACCAACATTCCTAATTCTTCACGCTCTCCATTTTGTTACAACAACTGATTATTTTAGAAAAATCAAACTTCATGAAAGCAATAGTTCCTACTCGATCTCCCACGCATAGTTCTAAGATATGATATCATTTGCTTCGATATATTTTGATTACAATTAAACTGAAATTATGATTGTGATTTAGCGTATGACGAATGATATTCCTCGACACGACCTCTAAACAATTGTAAATCCATCTACACCCCCCCCCCCCCCCCCCAACACACACACACACACACACACACATTTACTTTTCCAAAATCTTTTTCAACTCGGTGGAAAGCGCAACGAATGATGGTGCTATACATATCATTTGCAGGATTGCACTAAGACAACACAAAGTTAGTGGCAGACCAAAACTCCCACATCCTTGTCGAGTAGAGCCATTTTGAGGGCTGGTAACCAAGTGGTCCGAGCTAACCAAAGTCCTCTGACAAAGGTATCACGTTTGATTATTAAAGGTGAAATGAACCTTTTTTTTTTGTTGTGGCTTTTGCATGCTTAAATATCAGATCTCCAATAACTAAGCTGATCAAGGAAAGGTTTTCTAGAAGCCCTTTCTACGTGCCAACCCCCGCCAATTGTTTGGACCAACCTTATCTCACTTTGCGATGCTGTCCAAACGTGGGGCCCTCAATGGATCCTGGGAACCTTTCTAGAAGGCGGGGCACGGGCCGTAGCATCTCCCGAGCACAGACAGTGGCTTTCTAGAAGGTTTGGCACGTGCTAAAACTGCTTCTTAATTTCCACCGGAAGCGGCCCGCGGTAAAGGTGAGCGGTCGTTTTCTTGCAGTAGATGTAGTAGACACCAATCTGGCGCTCGGTCTTCTAGAAACGTTGCCACAGCGTGCTTGCCCATAATATCCGTTTACCGGCTCGGCTGCTTTTAAGCCGATAGCCTAAGAAGAATTTTTTGCGATTACAAAGTGGAGAATCATATTTCGTTAACGAAGATTTGCTACTTTATGAGAACGTATTTTCTTGTTGTATTTTTATTCGATTGAGGAGTTTTGCTTGATTGCGACGATTGGTAACATGATAGAAGCGCTAAATTTAGACCAACTTAATGTGTAAACTCTCTGTCTGCCATATTTTTTCTTCTTTTCTTGTTTGACAGAAAAAGTTTTCATCATGCAAGTTCTTTGTAAAATTTTTGAAATTTCATTGTTTTAGCTGAAAAAATTAGAAGGTAAAATTTTGTGTTATTAGGGACTAAAAGAAAGAATTTTGGTTATACATTTTTGGAAATCTAATTTTAAGGAAACAATGTCAAGAACTAACAGAACTATATCCTAATCAAATAGTAAAAAAAAAAACACTCAGCTAATAGTAACTAGACAACAATACTTAAAGAAGGATCATCAATTTGTATTAAGATACAGAAAGTCAATTTACACTATCAACGATAGTAAAAAAGAACCGGTTACGGTGTCATTTTGTAGAGATTGAATCGAACGATCATACAAGTAAAAGAATTAGTTCCTCTTATTTTCCTTTTGCTTTTTTACTTTGCAGTCGCGCATCATCTCGAGCATAAAATAGAGAAAATAAACTGATCCAAGTGTTACGGTTAAAGCGCAAAATAAAGGCTCTCGACTTAGAGCCAAACAATCTCGTCCCATGTGAGCACTGACCACATCCTTGACACCACACAGTTGTTTTCTCCTGTCTGTGCCCATTGGAAGCCCTTCTCAATTTCTTTGGGAACACCCAAACAAAATACAAAATACAAAAAAAAAAAGAAAGAAAAAAGAAAACAGCTCGAAACGCGAAAAAACGGCTGGCGCCCACAGGCCCCCACCACCCAAAGATTCCCCCCGCCTTGACCTTTATAAAACCATTTTTCTCTTCTCTTTCATTCCCTCAAACACACAGTCTCTCGCTCTATTTCCTTTTCCCCAATTTCAAGACCCTAAGCAAACTCTCTCCTGCCTACCCATCAACTCAATGACCGGAACCCTAAATCTTTACACCCGAACGCCGCTCCGATTCTCGCCCGAAAACCGCTCATTTCCCGGCGGAGCCGCCGGATCCGACCGGAAAGTCTCGTTCCTCGGCAACAGGAAGTTGTGCAAGGCCGCTGCGGTGCACGCCTTCGCGGACACGGAGACCGCGGCGGTGGACACGAGGAGGCCGGCCGCGGCGAGCCTGTACGAGGTGCTCAGGGTGAACCGGAGCGCGTCGGCGACGGAGATCAAGACGGCGTACCGGAACCTGGCGAAGCGGTACCACCCGGACGCGGCGCCCTGTGAGTCCGACGGGCGCGACTTCATGCGGATCCACAGCGCGTACGCCACGCTGTCGGATCCCTCGGCCCGGGCGCTCTACGACCTGTCGCTGGGCGGCGCGCGGCGGTCTTACTCGGGAGCGGGGCATCGGTCCGGGTTTTACCCGACGCGGAGGTGGGAAACGGATCAGTGCTGGTAGCTTTAGGTTTAGCGCAGAGATTAATTTAGAAGACCCGCAATTGCGTGTAAATTCTACTGTCCCCCCTAAAAGAGTATATACAAAGTTTTTCTGTCTGCCGATTTGCTTACTCTTACTAGCCCTTTCCGGCTTTTCATCTGTAATGCAGAGGAATTTATTGAATTGACAAATGTTACCTCTAATCACACGATTCGCCCCAAGAATGCTAATCAATTTTGATGGGGTATTGTGAATTTTGGCAACAGTAGTCAGCACACTGGTTTGGCTCAGGGAAGATGAGGATATAATGAATGGTCCATTAGTTGCCTGTATAATAAAAATGTTTACTCGCATGATGCAAGCGATTACGTCAAATTTGGGTCTCTTTCTTTGGGAAGAATTGGCCGCCACACAAAAGAGCACCAGTCAAGATGGGAAGAAATGGAGAAAGTCAGTGAATTTACGCAGAAAAGAGTTACAAAAGTACTGGGGGGATTCGAAGTCTCAAGTTACTGCAGCTCCATTTAGGATCACTTGCTTCAATTCAGTACACGGAGAAACCAGTGGTTTTAGTCCTTTTCAAAAGTAATAGTAATAATGGGGGGATTCAAAGTCTATTCGTGGCGTGCGGCGGGTAAACTTGGTCCAGGCCCAAATATTGGGAATGTCTATGTTCATCGAGCAGGGGCATATCCGCGATAGGAAAACCTTAGGATTTTTCTCTATTTCTATTTCCTTCACTCATTTTTCCTCTCAGTCGCGGTCTTGTCTCACAGTTTGCTCTCAGTCTCTGTCTCGGAAAATTGCTACAATCACCGTGTTAATCCTACCCATCCCCTGGTGCTTTACCCACGGGTGCTCAGAGGTGGTAGAGCAACGCATTTGTAATGCGATGGTCATTGGTTTGAGCCCGGTAGCCGGTTTTTCTCTATTTGCAAAACAATTAGTTCATAAGGACCACCATTGTATAACCATTCATCAACGGATGCTGCTTCCAAGATTGAGTAAAAGTGCAAACTTATAGCTGCAGAAGTGGGAATAATGACGAACGGGTGAGTAACGCGTAAGAATCTGCCCTACGGAGGGGAACAACAGCTGAAAACGGCTACGAATACCCCGTAATCTTTAGCATAATCCAATCCATATATTCGGAATCGGAATAGATCCAGAATTTTATTGAATAGATTTATTTAGAAATAATTTACTTTGAAGTGACTATTCCCCAGATACACGCGTTGTGTTATTTCACAATTGAATCAATCTAAAATAGACCTAAAGTTAGGGATTTATCAATAGGATATGTTGCACGAATACCCAACCAAAGGGCCACCGCTAGGGATTGCAATTTGATTTGCAACCGGTGGATATCCGCCCCGCCCCGATTCTATAAGAGCGAGTTTTCTTGACTTTAACCAGGTTACGGGACGGGTATGAAATATAAAATTTAAACCCGCAGCGGGTACGGGTCGGATTTTGTATTTAGGCTAATCGCTTCGCGCCCCGCCCTGCCCCGCCCTGCTGTCCTATATATAATTAGTTTTTATCCTAACCCTAGATCTAAGCGATCTCGACCATCCATCTTATAGTATATATAATGGGTAAAGCCTCTCTTTCTCTTGCCTCTCTGTTCTGCCGCCCCATCTTCCCTCAAACTCTCCATCTTCACGCAAATCTCACTTCTCTCTCTGTTCTCTCAACGCCGCCCATCTTCTCTCAAACTCTCACTTCTCTCTCAGTTCTCTCAACGCTGGTACGCCATACGGTCATGGCCGCATGGTACAACACCTGTCTTCGCCGCATAATACAAACGCTTGTCTCCGCCAGTCAACCATCTCCAATCCGCCGCTGAAGCTCCTCCACCTCCGATTGCTGCGGCAGTGTACCAGATGCTTCTGTCGTGGACCGCGGCGTCGCCAATTGCTGTTGACTCCAGAAATTTTATTTTTTGGACAATTTGAATCAGAAGCTATAATGAACTTTGATTTCATTTTCTGTGTTTATTATCAAATTTTGTGTTAAAAGTGGTGATGGTGTTTTTTTCGTTTTTCTTTTTGTGCTTCTAGTGATGTTTGAGCTTTTTGTGGAAAGAGAGAAGAGGAAATGAAGCATTTTCATGGTCTTTTTTGAGCTTCTTGGTGAGGTTTCAGAATGTTTGCGTAGTAGTGGGGTTTGAAGGAGTAGATCGCGGGCGGGGTGGGGTGGGGTGGGGTTTTTTGTAATCCATCGGATCGGGGATGGTATTCCCATCTCTAGACCCGAAGGCGGGTCGGAGTCGAAGTCCAAGAATTTAGCTACCGGGGCGGGTGCATATCTAATAAGATCCGTATCCGACCCGCCCCATTGCCATCCCTAGTCACCACGGTACCAATTAAAAGACGATTGTCGCCACTGGATGACGAAGTGGATTTTAAACCCGTATGCTGGACGAGGTGGTAACAATTCACGGGTGAACAAAAATGCAAATATACATTTCGTGCGAAGGCGGTTCATCATTTTTAACGACCATCATAAATAGTAAATACTTTTACCTACAGACAGGGAAGACTAGTACGTTGTGTGCAGATGGTTTGTCTTTTCTAATGACCATTACAAAATAAAAATATTTTTATCGGTAAAAAGGGTAGACTTCCCCAATATAAATTTTATTCCACGCGAGGGAGGAATTATTTTAT
Organism: Escallonia herrerae; assembly: GCA_033070095.1. NCBI lineage: Eukaryota > Viridiplantae > Streptophyta > Magnoliopsida > Escalloniales > Escalloniaceae > Escallonia > Escallonia herrerae. The sequence goes on along the minus strand of JAVXUP010001626.1, from coordinate 95,028 downwards.
AAGAAAAAGGTTACAATCTGATACGTTAAAATAGGAGAACACAAAAACTTGTCTAGCGTATTATTGTGTAATAAATAGAAGAACGCACCAACACAATAACTCAAAAGAGTACCTCATCATGGCCCATAAACAGTTACAAGTATAAGAGCATTGCCTTGTCACAAAACAGAAGTCATAAACCCTCAAGAAACTAGAAATTACAAGGAAAAACAAGTCCTCCACGAATTAAATCAGAACCCCCGACACCAGTGACCAGACCGACCCAGACCCGACTACTACACAGACTTGAAACCCCCCAAAAAAGGAACAGTTCTTCCAAAGAACTCGCTCTACACATACATTTAGTACCCCTTTCCATAGCAATCCCTAAGACTTTGTACAAACATTCCTATTCTTAACAGTAACCCCGTAATATGATATAGATGATGCTTACAGTCGGCATCGTTAACTGTTCCGCAGCGTGGCCTCGATGATCCGTACGATGATACGGATACTTGCAATCTCGGCAGTGGTGGTCGTGGGGAGGCTAAGATGATTGTTTACTATCTGATATACTTGTTCAAAGATGGGACGGACGTGCACCGCAATCATTGGGTTGTCTGCTTTGATGGCCGCCGCCACATCTTGCATCCACATGAGTTTCCGGGCCGAATCCTTGCTGATATCACACGCCAACTGCTGCAGAAGCGATAGAAGTACTCCTTGGCTCAATGGCATAGTGTTTGCCATCAAAATCCGCTGCAGATCAACCTGGTGAAAAAAAAAATGGAGCAAAAATTAACATTATTAAATCAGCATTACAGGGCAAAATATTTTATTTCCTTTTGTACATGGCCAAATACTTTTTGGAGCCCATTAACTAGATTCGAGGATATAAGCTAGGTGGAACAAGGAAACAAAACACTGTAGAGCATAAGATTTTTGCCACAGCGGCTGAGAAAACACTTAAATAGCAAGTGTTAAGAAGCAAGATAACACTTGAAAAAGAAGATGGTTACTTGTCATTTGCTTATCATAAAAGGTGACTTCAAACATCAGCTAGTGTCTTCTTTCCCTTCAGGACAAATGAGTTGCAGGACTATGAAACCCCGGTTTCAAATTATAAATAGACTATGCAGGAACATGTGCACACATTGAATACTAAACTCACCCACAAAAGTGATGTTCAATTTATACTGTACATGACTATCAGTTGATGAAGCGTGCGATTCAATTGCAACTGCTTAGACCAAAATGGTATGCTTTTGAAGTTTTCACATCAGATCCGCGAGTCTCAGAGTGCTAATCTCATATGTTTGTTTTGATTATGAGTGTGGAAGAAAGCCAAAGCATGCTAGTTGCCAATTCTAGTCCATCTCAAAGCTGTACAAATCGAATTCATCCAGAAAGCATACCTGTGAGCATAACCAGGATACAATCGAAACATCACTTCTTTGCAGAGCTGCAGTGAAAGCCTCCTCATATTTATGTTCATATATCAATCTGGATAGCTCTTTAGTTGGATCCAAAGGTGCTTCAATCTATTGCAAGAGAAAGACATAGGATCGATATCATTGTGAGATTAAACAGCATTTTGGCAGCTTACTATCAACAAGACTGATCCTAAAGTAAATGAAGACAACATAATTAACCTTCTCGTGGAAACCACCAAGAGGTCCATTACTTAGTTGGCTAACTAAGGGATTTCCCGCATTCGAACTTGCTCCAGCAATAGCAAGAGCTATCAATTTCCTTTGACCATCAGCCAATTCACTGCTTAATGACTGCGTCATGGACGAAGCTGAGCTGATAGCATCCTGCATATATCAGAAGCTTTAGAAGTCGAAACTCAGATAGACAACACATAACAAAAATGAAGGCAGGAAATGAATTAAAACATAATCTGAACAACTAAAATGACCGTAACATTGTCATGGCTGAATTGAAACTGGCAGACTGTCAGTGTCACCCCTACCTTAAAACAATTGGGTAGCTTTGATGATTATAGACAATTAAAACAACTCATTAACGAAAAGGAAGACGACGTCACTGAGACTCCGTACCCTTAAAGCAAGTGCCAGTGGGGAATGCATTGACTCAAACTGTTGCTGAGTTGCACTTGTATGTTCGAACATCCCTTTCTGAAATGAAGCATCAACTTGCTCAAACATGGCCTTGCACGACATCTCAAAGGCAGGAACCACTGAAGCTTCCAAACTAGATTTCAAAGCATCCTGCATCACCGATTGGTATATAAAGTCATAAACAAATACTGCTTAAATTTGGCGGCACATAAATAAATAGCATGCTTGACACCAATATCAGCTGTCGATGAGGTACAGAGAATAAACGTATGAAAATGGCAGAGGGTCCACTTAACAATACAAAATCAATATGAACAAGTAAACAGATAGACGATCAGTCTAATATGGGAAAATATCAACACAAGGAAAAAAGATGACTAGCTTTTTAGCGTCACTAATATGGAAAATGTTTCAAACAGATTAGCCTACAGTTATAGACAAGTTACTATTTAATGGTAACAAAAAAGAAACGCAATCTTTATAAAACCCATGCTGCTTGACAGCATGCTCTAAAACGCATCATTATTCCTAGACAATATGCAAAAGGCTACTATAAATCTCAGTAACAAACATAGATGTAGCCATGGACTTGCTAAATGCGACTTGACTAGTTATCATACCTGAAGAGCTTGCTTGCCAGAGGTTTGAAATTGTGATTGAATCTGCCTAGCAACAGTAGCTTCAAGTTTAGAATTAACTGATTTCTCCAGCTGATTCACAGCCTTATCACCTACTCCTCTCTGCACCAATATTATCAATTAGAAAAAATCAAGGCCATATTCTAGCAGAAGCTGAGATCTTCAAAATGTTAACCTGGAAGGTCTCAGCAATTGCTGTTGATACTGTTTTCTCAATTGCCGGAGTGACTGCTCGCGCTACGGCTGGCCCAACAGCAGCCACTTCCTTCTTCAAACTTTTCTCCAACATTGCTGGGAAGTCCTTGTTCATACAGTTAGTGATTGTACTTGTTAATTGCTGTGTGCGGTCTTGTGCTAACGTCTCATGTTTCGCATTCTCTTCTTGAAAACGAGCCCATAAAGCATCAGTGTTGGCCTTCACAGCTTTCTCGATGCTCCGCCCTAGGGCAGCCTCAAGCCTTCTGCCTTCTTTGGTAACTGGCACAGAAACCATCGTTGTCATCTGCTTCTGCATTTCTTTTTGCATGCTTGTAAGCTGCAAGAAATGACCACATGAGATAGTCACCTGACATGGGATATCAAAAACCTACAATAACTATCTAGATGCATCAAGGGAAGCTTTTCCCCTATTAACCATCTAAACAATAACAGAAGGACGAGAAGCATGAGTGAACAATTCATAAAAACCAGAATAGTGAAGGTTACTATTGCAAAAACTAGCGAAAATGACAAACAAGTGAACGACAGAGATAATTCCAAAAAACATATTAAGCATGATAAGTTAGCACTAAAAAAATAAAACAGAGGATAACATTTCACCAATTCTTGCAATATTCTACCAGTTAAACCGGAAAATTGGGGAAAAAGTTAAAGGAATCACCTGACTAAGCATCTCCTGAATGGCCTGAATTTGTGAAAAAGAAGCTTCTGCAGAGGGGATACTTGAACTGACACCTGGTTCATTGGAGGAATCTGTTGAGTTGAAGACACTTGGAGATGGTGACGATGGGCTTGATCCTTGAGCATTCTTCCCCTTCTTTTTCCCTTTTGATGCTGGTACAGGCGGTTGAACTGTAGCAGGCATTGCTGAATCAGCAAGCTTTCCCGCGCTATCCACTGCAGAATCTCGGACTTCTTCCAGATCAGTTGAAGGTTGAGCCACTGCCTCGCTTCCAATAGCCCCATCAAATTGCCTACATTCTTTTGAAGTTTCAGCTGGTAAGGAACCACACTCTCTAGCCATCTTGATACCAAGATCAGAGGCCTGAGAGTAAAATGTTTTCTCCTTATTTGATGAATCAAAACTTTGAAGGTCTCCTTCAGAACAGAGTCCATCATTATGACTTAATCCTGTTTCACCCACGACCTTAACTTCTACCTCGACATTTTGTGTATCATTGCTGATGACCGCATCCTGATTAGTTGGCTCCCCCTCACTCCTCTGCTCAGAAACTTGGTTAATTTCAGAGGATGAAGTGGCCATTAATATCTCAGAAGGAGTTACAAGATGAGTTGGGTGCTTGAACTTGATAGGCTGATTTGGAGCAGTGGGTACATCATCCTGTGCAGTTTTCTTTTCATCCCTCCTTGAATTATCATCCAAGGAAGGGACATCAGACAAGTTTCTATGGACAGTATCCATTTCAACTGAACACTGAATAACCTTTTGGTCACCACCATCATTAAATGGATGAGCTGCCTCAAGGTTACTTGATGGACTTCTAAGACCAGAGAGCTTACGAGACAGTCGTGGGCTTAAAGGTAGAGGGGGTGAAGTAATAGAAGCAACATCCATATCTTTACTTACTACCGGCACAGAGATCGGTTTGGATTCCATACTAGAAGTGGGAAATTCGGGAAAAGACACTGCCTCAACAGAAGCAGAACCTAAAGGATGTCTCACATTAAGTGCACTTTCCGAGCTACTTTCAGGTATTGATGGTCTCGGTGCTGTACTAGCCAGAGACATTTCAGTAGGTTTACCTCCGGAGGACTCAAAACTAGGTAAACCTTCAGTAATTGTTGCATCGCGTGAAACACTCGAGTCTGACTTCTCAAACACCATATTCTCCAGAGGAGGTGGTAAGCACTGGGATAAGTCCAATGCATACTGTTGAATAGCCTGCGTTTGGACACAATAAACCTGAACAATTTGTTCGCCATGGGGTAGTAAGTCGCTCGTCCCCGTGAAACTCAAAATTGGCATAGTAACAGTAAACTCCGAAATGTAATCCATACGGGTTGATGCAGGATTAGGACCATATTCTAAGTGGACAGCATATATAGCATTTTTCTTTGCATTTGCTAGTAAGAGAAGCCCTGCTTGAGACAAGGCCACTACTTGGTTAAAGAATGCCTCTTCAACTTGAGGTAAAGCTGAACTCTTTAATTCCAATGTTTGGGTACAGTGCCATGAATCAGAATCACTAGGAAGCAGCCATCCTTCTTCACTTGCTAATGCCCATAGCTTTATTTCCCGATTCAGTGGACCCTGTGAGCATAATTAGACACATTAAGAAAATCTGCAAACTGACTAGAAGTACAACAATTGGAAAGGAGGTCAAACTATAACCCCAAAACAAATCTGTTCTAGCTGAACTTGATGGTGAAATACTTGCCAAATGAAAATATAAAAGAAAAGATAATAGCATGTACCCCTGTGATAAGTATAATGTGATCTGGACGGTGAGGGGCAGTCAAAAATGTAACAGAATTAACAGGTAGGCCTTCGTGTGGCCTCAACACCGCAATTGGTTGCAGCTTGCGATCTTCCCAAATCTTAATCTGTGCACGAGAGTATGAATCACATGCACATGTCAGTAAAATGGATAAAAATGAGTAGGTCTAACAATATAGGTACAAGGGCGCTGCGAAGATATCATGTCAATTAAAGTTATCATTTTTTAACCCCTTCAGTGATTCCAATCTGGAGAAAATCCCCACGTCTGTTATGCAGATTCAAACAGAAGATTCGTTTCCACAAAGGTACGCTCGTTCAACTGGGCAACTACAGTAAAACATGGTTTTTAAAAGAATAAAAGAGAAGAAGGAGCATGCATACGGTGACTCACCAAAAGAGTAAGGATGGGGTAGTGACTCCAGGATTATACTGGAGCTAGCTTATGAGACGTTAAATAAGACCCCCCATACATGAGCATTTAGCCTCAGCTCTCAATTGTAAGACTCTTGGAAATACCTCCGCGAACTGAGCACCTTATCTGGTGCTCTTAATGGAACATAAATTACATTGATCCCGTGGTTTACTGGTACGCTTTGACCCTTTACTAACCGATCTCTATACTTAAGTCAACCTGTTATCATGTTCCACCAGAAGTCCAAAACCTTATCAAGATAACCCATCTTCTTCTACCTTTGCCATAAAGCCCTAAGCAGCCATTAAAGACACTTCTTGACGATAAAGAAAAATGAGTAGTAAGCAGCCATTAAAGACCCTTCTTCTACTTTATCGACTGATAAAGAAAAATACAAAAAGCACATCAGCTCCAGCAATTGCAGGTTCACCCTAATGTAGGCCGCTTATCCAACCAAAACCAATAAGGCGGGCTTTTTTGCCATAGCATCTAAGTTCGCTACTTAGACATCATGAAGCATCTCTTCTTTGTGTGTGTGTGTGTGTGTGTTTTTGCCTTTTTTGTAATCCTTAAGATAGTTGCATTGGGTTTATCACTTTACTTTTTCGTATAAAAATTTTAATAGCCTAATTAGTTCCGTTTTGACCCTTCACTACACTACTTCAGTGTCATAGATGAAAAACCTTACCTTCTTCAATTATTCAATACCACCACAGAAAGAACATGCCAAAAACATCATCACTCTCTGATTAAACCTCAACCACCTACTTTGCGACAACTGTAATTGAATGCTTGAATTGGATGTGCCCTTTGTAGGCCTAACTGACATGGATGGAAGAAATGGATAGATACTGATTTCCATTCACTTTGAGATGGTACTACTAGGAGTACTGCCTTCAGTAGGAGGAGCAATGAATCCATCTTAAAAGTAGAATTTACCTTTCCAAATCCAATCATGCTAACAAAGACTAGTATACCAGTCTCAAAGTATGAAAATAATTACTGCCAAAAGAGATGGAATTGCTAGAAGCTAAAAGACAAGTGTCAGAGAAGACCAAAAAAATAAAAGGGCACCGAAGGTGGCAAATAACTGACTCTTCATTTCTGGTCAAACGGTCAAGACACCAGAAAAGATTGACTGCAAAAACTGCAAAGAGTCTCCCTCTTTACTCGTCCAAACCTTTGCACATGACAACTCAGCACCACAGTAACGAATAAACCATCTCCCTCTCTCTCTCTCTGTGATAGCAAGATGCAGCATTGCTCGACCGCAACTGTTCACGGTTTTCCATACCTTCAAGTAGTCTACTTCTCTCTCATCAAACCCTACAAACCTAGGAATTTTCTTATTATTCATATTGGTGCATATCCACTTTTAATTTAGACAGATCCAAAATGCATCCCATACCAGGATCAGGATCCTGTCAATTGTGCCATGTCAAACGAATCCATCTGGGGTAGACCTAAACAAGGATCTGGTTTGCAAAATTGCTAGTGGCGGCAACATTTAAGACCGAAATACAATGCTAAATAAACCAGAATTCCTGTTAATGAACAGGGCAAAAGAGGTAAAGATAATATAACATGTGGTCCTCTTCCACTGTTCTTAGAGTGATTACTACGAAATAAGGCAACCGGTCATGTTGACATGGACCAACAGACTGGCAAGTTCAAATAGTATAATAATTACGATTATACAGTATATTCTTTGCTATCATCAATCCGCGAATGGCATGTTTGGTCTATGTCAAGGATCTTGTCAAAAAAGGCTTCCATAATATGAAAGCCAAATCATGTTTGACCTATCTGAGCCCTCTATACCAACTCCGCTTAGCTCATAATACTCGCCTCCTAGACCACCAGCCAAAAATTCCAGGACTGGAGGCACAAGAACATCTAAAGGCTCATATAAGCAAAAACATATTACTTGATATTGACACAAACAGCTTCAAGAATTTGAAAGGCAGAACATTAATAAGTAGCACAAACCGTGCCATCCACTGAAGCAGAAACTAAACGAGTGGTCATCCATTGGCACATTGACAGATCAGTCACTTCTCCATCGTGATTACCAACAAACTGGACCCCATCAATCATCTTTTCAACAGTTATTTTTAAGGGGTCATCTGCCGAATATACTTCACCTTTCCCAACCTTGGTAGTATCAATCCTCAGAACACTTCTTCCAATTCCAACTACTAGAACTTCCTGAAAGAGAGGCAATCCATAATGTTAGGGAAAACAGCCACCAAAATGACTCCCACTGCCAGGGGTATCAAATGGAACCATCAAAACACTGAAAGAAAGTATACCTGTTTATGACAGTGCCAACAAACTCGGGGATGAACAGATTCCCCTTCTCCCACTATCTGAATGGCAATAACAATCTTTCCTGTGATTTGTGGTTTATCTTCCTCATCTGGACCTTCAGTGATCTTCCATACATAAACCCGTCCATCAACGCTTGCACTGCACAAACTCAAATTAGAATGATCCAAGGGAAAAAAAAACGTAATTAGCTGATTACACACAGATAGAGGCTACCTAGCCAATAGGTGAACATCCTCGGCAAAGAAAGCCATGTCTGTGACCCTCTGAGAAAGAATTACAGATTAAAGCAATGAATACCAGAAATTTACCATCTTGAAGAGGTAAATTTTGCAGATCTCAAACTCCCGATCACCAAAAGTAAATATAAATACTTAAAAAACAATCGGCTCAGGATATTAATTGTATCTTGTGCGCAAATTCAACGTCACAAAAGAAGAGATAACTAGACAGCATATGAACTTGCACATACGAAACCAACTCAATCCACCTGTACCCAAAAAAAAAGTGTACTTCTGCATAAACTCCGTCTACATCACTATCAACAGTTGTCCCACCCTCACCTTGTTGGCCATTTTCATTCCCAGATTAGAAGGGTGAGTCGATATTCTAGCCATCAATTCCTTCTGCTTATTATTTTATATTTTATAATATTTCATATTTTTGTTTTTTGAAGAGGGGGTGGGGCCGGGGGGGTGTTTTGATCCGAAGTAAGGAGTTTATACCTTAGTTTTTACGCACCTAAGGTGTTAAAAGCATACGGAACTTAGGTGTAGGCACTAGCCTAAATGATGCCATGTGGAAATTGTGTGAAGTACATAAAGATTCAGGTCTAAAAAACCTTTCCGTTGCAGATATTCTGCAAATTCAAGCATTAACCTGAAAAAAATTTAGATTTAAGAAAAGCAAAAATATCCCAGGATCTACGACACTGAAACTTTGGCAAAAGACAAACTGTCGATACAAGTATAGATCATGCCAAGTAAGTGAGAACAAAAGCCAAATGAAAACTCCAAGATCCAGCGTATGTTCTATGTCCCAATGATTAAATGATCATCATCTTCGTCATTCACCAAAGGGAGCAAGGAGCGGATATCAAGTGCTAGTCCAAGTGAAAAAATTATAGCAAAGTGTACATACAACTCGAAGACCTTCAGTAGTTAAAATAGATGGGCCTTTTAGGGGCATGGCGCCTAAGGTCTGGGGGGCAAAAGGGACACGTCTGTAACGGTTATATATTTTCACAGATACAAATCTCTGCCCTTGCAAACAAAAACATCATATGGAGACATGCAACACCAATCTTTGTGTTACTAAACTGCACGTTTAAAATATAGCCACTTGGCATTAAGATTTGAAGTCTGAGGAAACTGACTTACATCTCAAACTTTACGGTTAAAGTTCACATCTGTCCTCATAACCCTACATAACTTCCAGTTATCGAGCCAAATTGTAAATTTATCAAACTTCTAATATTTTTTTCCAAAAGTTCAGAATTTGTCTCATCCAAGAGGTTTTTTCTCATCCGTCTCTAGCTCCTATGATGTATATAATGCTGGATTTGAATTCCAACTTTGGAGTGCAAGCTAGGTCTGCTTATGCGGATAAACTAAGGATGGTCTCAATATAATTCTTTTTCTTTTGGGTAATTCTTTTTCTTTTGGGTAAATCTCAATCTCTCAACTATATTATAGGATTCTTACAAACTGCCTTTCTCCTATATCTACAGGCTTGACATTTGTTTTCATTCAGATGAAGTAGCAAGTGCTCGGTAACATGCCTTTACAGTGCTCAATTACGATGCTACAGCACGCCACCTCTCGTTGAAGAAGGTCGCAGTATGTGAGCATTATAAAAGCTTCTGATCATCAAGCAGTCTCCTTTATTCTGGTATTTTGGGTATTTCCTTCCAGATTTTTGCATAGATTCTTTGGTTATAATCGTGTACATCTGACACAGAATTGAATTATGCTCGGAGTAATTCCATTTTGTTTGACAACGTCATTTTAACTGCACGTGCATAGTGTGTGCATGGAGGCCAATACATAAGAATTCCAACAGCATTTTCTAACAAGATCCCACAACTCACACAATTTCACAACAAGAAAACTGATGAAACCATTCGTATATCTAGGCAAGAGATAAGACAATAACTTTTCGTGCATATTAGGCATGCAAAAACATGATGGCAATGGTTCAAGCATCACTAACTCCATGTAGACCATCAATCCACTAAAACGTGAAAAGGCACACCAACCTGAGCAAGACCCTTAAGCAAGGATCGCAACGCAGTATTTATATTGAGAACCCTGATAGCTCCCAGTTTCAGCCCATAACATATGTACGTCTTGTTAACGGCGATCTGACGGCCCACGACGAGGCCAGGGTCCGAGCCGTACTTAGTAATGGGAGTGACTTCGAGCTGCGGCTGCACCTCACCCTGCAGCCTAACATCGACATCGTACACGACCTGATTGCCAATCAAATGCCGCCCCTTGGGCAGCTTGCTACTCGGCATCCGCATAGGAGACGAATGCACCATCGCACCCGGGTTCACATTCGGGCCGAACGGGCCGGAGGGCATCATTGGGCCAGTCATGAGCATCGAAAAATCCGACCCGCCGGATGATGAAGGCTGAAGGGGTGGAGGCATGGGCATGGAGGGTTGCTGTGGAATTTCCAAAGTAGAAGGTGGGGCGCTCAAAAGGGCCATCAATCTGGCCCCGGGGGTGGGATTGGGGTTAGGGTTTTGAGGGGGAGGGGGCTGGAGAGGGGGAGCGGGGAAAGGAATGGATCTTTGGTGGTGCAAATTGGAAATATGGTCCTGTTGAGGGGGGTAATGGTGAAACTGGGGGTGGAAAGGGGAGGTCTGAGGCGCGTATGAGTAGGGGATGCCGGTAGCGGTGGGCGGCGGGTAGGAAGCCGAGGGGGGGTAGGGAGTGGGTGGGTACGGCGGCTGTGGGGAGTTCAGATTAGCGCCCGTGTTAGGGTTTTGGGAGGTGATGGGGTTTGGCGGTGAGGGTTTGAAGAATTTGAGCATCTCAAACTGTTGGCCCCCTGGTTGATTTGGGTTGCCAGGAGAAGCCATGAAAATAAGGTACAAAACTCGATTTCGGAGGACGAATCAATTGATTTAGGGATCTTGCGTGCGTGGGGTCTGTATTAAGAGAGAGGAAGAGAGAGATGCTTCTGAATTGAGATCCGACGGGGGTGTGGGAGAAGGGTTTGAAGAAAGGGACAGAGAAGGGGGGAGTACTGTACTGTGTATTACAATATTAGTGAACAGGTTGGAGGACTTTTTGGAGACCAAACCGTGAAGAAGAAGATGAAGAAGAAGAAGGTGATGATGTAGGATAAATAATAAATAATCAATGTCAAGTATAATTTACAACCGGAGAACCTGAGGAGCCATTTTTAATGCAGTACTACTATATATATATATAATTCATTTAATTTTATACGTATATTAAGAAATTATATTATATTTATTTTTCATTTTACCCTTCAGAGAGATGAAGGAAGAGAGTGGGCAATGAGAGAGAAAATTAGTGGATAGAGTGTTAAATGTGGAGAGAGAAATAAAATAAAAAAGTATAAAGAGGTGGACGAGTTGAGAGAAAATGAGTTAGTAGATAATTAAAGATGGTGAGAGAAATAGAATAAAAAAAGTATAAAGGATAAATATGTAAAAATACCTACAGAATCTTTCCTAATTTGGAAGTAATCAACTTTTGTGGTATGGCCCAAAAAGAAAATATAATCAGTTTTATAGGGACGAAGGGAGTAATAAATTAATCTTTACCATTTAAAGACACGGCCGTGATAAAATATATCTCTTATGTTATACATTCATGGTTTATATGGACAAGTAGTTAAGGTAGCATGCTAGATAGCCAAGTCGATCAAAAGGATTTGATTTATTAGAGTGTTTGGACGAGATATTTGAACTGAAAACTTCACGTTTTTTAAATAATATAAAATTACATTCTAGCAAATCCGTTCTTCAAATTGGGTCGAGATGAAATTGTAAAATTCTACGAGGGATTTGAAAATGAAATTTAGTGTGCCGAAACTCCTCGAGAATTAACTAATCTAGACTGATTTTTTGTCAAATTCCGACAATAAAATGTAGCAGTGTCTTAAAAAATATGGATTTTTGTCTCCAACATTTTAACTGCCTTAATCCATTAAAAATTTTCCCCTATTTAATCTCATTATTATATAGCTCGACTTCTCTACCAAATCATCTTATCTAATTCGTCCACCCCATCCTTTTTTATCTCTATTGTACAGGTATTCGTTGAGATTAGATGCTACGAGTAGATAGAATAATGGGTATGCATGACTTACCAGTTTAGAACTCTCAATATGGGGCTAAAATCAACTTGTGAAAATTAAAATCAATCATGATCGAGGATATTGCATTCAAATTTGATCAATTAAAGGTGAATTACGCTTGTAATAAAAATATTTCGTGTCATTAAAATGCTTTTTATGTGGCCTTTTATGGTACGTTTAGTCCTTTAAAAGAAAGAGGGATGCAATTTAAGCGAATTGGGTAGACTAAAGAAATGTAAAACCGCAGCGTTTTAATTTTTGAACTGTTCAGATTTAATTAGTTAAGTTTAATATGTTGAAACGTTTTAGGCTATAGGCGGCCATTTGTAACAAAATTAGCAATTTACCCAAAGAGTTTTGTAAACCGAGGGGGCCTTTTAAACTTTTACAATTTACTCAAAAGAGTTTTTTAACCCCAAAATTAGCAGTTTATCCCTATAGAGCAAAAAAAAATATTACATTAGCATTATTATAGGGGGTCATCTGCAACTTTTGTAACCTCATGGGGCCTTCTCCAACTCAGCCAAACCACGAGGGTACTCCATGAAGTTTACCCAAAAAGTTTTGACATGACAGATTCTCCCATTCCAATCTCTTAAAAGAGCACTCATTTCCCTTTAAATTTCTGAAGAAAATGTGATCTTAGAACCCCTGCTGCTGAGCTCGTAGTTGTTTTAGAGAGAGAGAGAGAGATGTGTGGGTGCAAGATAGCTGCTTGATACCGGTGGTGATTGCTGTTGGGCTGCTGTTTGGATTCGGGGTTTTCAAGAATGGGTTTCGCAAGCTCAAGGACACATTTCACTGACCCTCATCCCGCCACCTTCAACACAACCAACCCATCATTCTTGTGGAATGAGTTTCCCTGCCCCCGCTCCCTTCAAGGACTCCCCTTTCTAACTCTCTTTAATTTGATCAATCCTCTTGATTTGTTCCGGAAACTGGTGTGGGAGCATCCATCTGTCTTTCACTAATACGATGTGAGTTTCTGCCGATGCTTTCCTCTACCTTGTACTCATCCATCTTGTGATGTGCTCTGAACATTCCTTCTCGTTTTTGAATTCTGAACTGTTTGCTTGATTGTACTTATCCATCTTGTGATGTACATTCCTCCTTGTTTTCGAATTCTGTACTGTTTGCTTGATTGATAAGCTGACAAGTGGGTATTTGCCATAACAATATGTAATCTCACGATGTATACTTTGGATTACTTGGGCTTGTTCGGTTTTTCCCAGACTTGTCACAGCAAACATATATCTATGCTACTCACTCGTGAACTAGAATACTCTTCGTATATTTTTGAATCGCTCAATTGTCATTACAGTACGATTAACATGCCTAAAATCTATATTCTTTTAACAAGTCCGCTTTTTTTACTTTAATAAAAGTTATAATTAATAGGTAGATGTCTTTTCTACTTCTCATGATACTTTCATTTAATATATAAATTTATTCTAATGTCCCTTTTAACTTGATGCTTGGTATAGATTTATTTTAATGTCATTTACAACTTGATACTAGGTGCAGAATAGGATGTGAAACACATAACCATAGCATCTTATATACTAATTTCAACAATTTTTTTTTAAATGACCATTAGTTGATAACAGTTTCTGTTTACTATTGATGAATTTCACTCTCATTTTTTCTTAACAGATAATTGGTTTTGTCTTTTATGTTAGTAATGAAAACCTGGTAATACACTTCAATATAAAACAAAAGGCAAAAAATTGAACATGCTTAAACTTTTCTGCTCTATTGCGTTTTGATGTTAGACCTAATATCGTGTGTGTGGCGGTGTGCACGTGTGTGTATATAGTGGATATGTGTAATTTATTTTTTGACACAAATGTCCTAATACACTTTTACATATTACATCAAAACCTTTCAAATGTTACCACCTCGATAATTACTAGCTTATCTCAAATCGTTGTCATGTTCCCTTTTCATGTAAATGACTTTGCGACAACAAGGGTTGGTTCAACGGTCCCCAAGATCCCAATCCAGGTTTTTCACCTGGGTTCGAATCCTGCTCGCCGCACTTGTTGATGGCAAACTTACGTCTTCGCCCTGCATATGCTCCACACACGGGTCCTTATGTGGTTTGGCCCCAACATAGGTGCGGGAATCGGGGGTTCAGATGTATGTGACGGCCTTGAAGGTCCCCGAGGCGCAATACTCCCTACCGGTTAGATTAGAGCCTTACGGTCCAGCCTTTTTCCTTTGAACCAAAAAAAAAAAAAAGTAAATGACTTTGCACCTTCGTATGCCTCCCATAATTTAATTATTGTAACTTGTCTGTCTCCATTATGTCAAGTGGTAAGCTGATTCTATATCCAAAGTTTGTTTAGAGGTAACTTAATTCTATAATGTTAAGTTCAGTTGCTTAATATAGTGAAGACTAATATTCTTTTTGAGTATGTAAGTTCGAAATGAGTGTTGATTTAAGAGTTTATTTAGCTTCCAATTTTATAGAGATAAGCTCCCTGCGCTCTTCTAATATTAACAAACTTTGACTTTTTTAAGACGAGACATGATAATTATAAGGCCTATTTTAGGTGTCAATTTTTACCATACATATCACATTATTATCAAGACCAAGATTCTATTTTTTTTTTTTGCCGGGAAAAAACTGTTCTACTTTTCAGGATTGAGCATTTTATTCGATGTTAAATGACTAGTAGACAGTATGATTGAGAAACATTGTGTCTAAGTCGTTAATAAATTTGAAAACATCCCATGTATTATATAGGAGAGCTATCGAATATGGAGCAACACAACCAACCCTCCAAAACAAATTTATAAAGATACCCTTACAAAATTGTGAATATGTAAACGTTATTTTGACTATGTGTACGGTTTGAATCTTCTACTCTTGTATATGATGAAGTCACTTTCTCGCTTCTATATGTTATGCCTTAGAGGTTTAATCAAAGAGAAAAGTGAAGGCAAATCATTACTAAGAGCTAAAAAAATAGATTAGATAAGAAAAAATTCATTGTGAATCACAAAACCGAAGAAGCCTATTCACGCAAAAATAGCAATAGTCGAAAATAACCTACAAAGTTATGATTTCAATCATTTGCTGTTGAGAAATTACCACACAATGACTTTTTATTTAAAAACGTTGAAGTTAGATGTCAATGATTCATTTATAATGAAACAAGAACTGCAGCGTGCTTGAGGTCCTAGCTAGATACTTCTTTTTGTTTATAAAACTAAACATGTATTCTGAAATTTGTATGGTATCGTTATGATTTCTAGCTGTTTTCTAAAAGTAAAGCACATTATTGTTTCGCAAATCTAATACAATAACCATCTTTCATACTATCTTTTGATTATATTCTTACTCCAAAGTCCCATCACACATCCAGTTGATTTTTTTTATACCATCTTCTTCTAATTTAATGTGTATAACAACCAATATTCAAATCAGAGGCTACTTAAAAATTATCGAGATAAAACACACTCAAATGTGGAGAACTATACTTGTATAAATTATACGGGTTGCAATCAGTCCATGTTAATAAAGTACTTATTTAAGTACATTCACAAGACACGGAAAAATAAATCAAAGTTCATGAAGTGAATTTAGTGAAGAAAATTTTGGCAGGTTACAACCTAAGTAGAAAAGTTAACGAGATTACATAATATAACTAAAAATGGACATCACAAGGGCCAAGAGTATATACCATTTAACCTAAGTTGACGTTCGAGAAATACAACTATCACAATCTTTAATAGATGAAACACTTTTGGTATTAACTAGGCGTTCAACGCTCTAGCTACATTGATACAACATGAATGTATATCTCTATCTTTAATATAAGTGTAATATTTTTCGATTGACCGGTAGAACGTGGAAGGGGTTATTAAAATAGTTTGGCCACTAGGTTTATATAGAGAGACTGTAACCCTTGATCTCAGCAGGTTGTTATTTCGTGACTTGATAAATTTTAACATTAAGTTATTTTACAGTCTTATATGTTATATACGTGGTTGAAAAAGTTGATTGATATGCTTGTTCCATGTTTATGAATGCTTCTACCAGCCAAATATTTTGACTTGCGGATATTCTCATATGCCAATTACTTAGCAATTAATATGTTGAATTGCATATGTACTTTCTCTTAATTGTTTACTTGATTTTTGTTGTGATGCATATTGATTTTTCTAATTATGAACCTTTTAAATATTAATGTTCACGTGCATCGCACGTGTACTCAACTAGTATAGATAAAAATCTGAACCATATTAGTAAAATTCCTCCTCCTTTTGCAGTAGGTCGTCTTTTAGGTGTTCTGGAGAAATACTGACGAATCATTTTCCCATGGGATGTGCAATTCACGGAGAGGCTATAGGCTTTCTTTGATCAAAGATTAAACTTGGGAGGTCTTTTTTGTTGGACTTTGTTAATAACAAAGCTTCACTGCAGTTGTTTTACCATCATCAAGAGTGGCGACATTGACGAAATGGTGTATGCACGTATCAAAAGGAAGAAGGCGGTCAAAAGAGGAGAGGAGAGAGTTCTCTTAAAAGCTCAAACAGCAAAGCTCTATAATACTGGCTTAGCCATAGAGAAGAATTGCATCCAAATGCGACTCAAAATTGGTAAAAAGAAAAGGTGCACGACTACCAACATAAAGGCACGACTTCGTGTGACCTTCTCAAATGCTGTAGGATGCAAATGGGGCCGGCTCGGAGCAAAATTTGGTTCCATGTACAATGGTATATGGTGACTACAAGGCACTGGAATGTGATAAAAGGGCAAATTCCTCTAAACAAGTCCGTTGGGTCTTTCCCCACTCTTTGCTGATCTCTTCTGCAAGTCTGCATCATAATGTGCAAAAGCAGCATCTAGAGCCTGCATCAAGACGGGCATCCCGGTTAGTTACACGGGTCATTAGAGAGCAAAAACATGAAATTTTATAGGTTTGCAATTTACACCGAGTACAAAAATGATAACTTTCACCAGATTGTCCTATAGCATTTGCATTGTCTCACTTACCAACTTGATACCAGGAAACTGGGGCTGATTATAGACCAGCGGTACAAATGAGACAACACAAAGGCAAATTATCCAAGTTGATGAACATCCTAATGACACACGTGAGGCTGATCAAATCACAGAATTGGCTATAATAAATTAAGTTGCTATGTTATGGTCCTGCAAAAAAATACTTTTTTCTTGAACTACACAGGCCACATGTACAATAACCTTGTAATCTAATAGATGTCGACATTGACCTGAAGCATTGGTTGAACAAGAAGGGAAACTTGATGACGGAAGTCTGACTGAGATTCTTTAAGGTCCTGAATTTGAGATTGACACAGAAGAGAGAGACCAAGCACCATCTCAGTCGGTTAGAAATCATAACAAACAAATAGGAAAAGAAACATTACAAATAATGTAGAACAAAATCCCGTCCTTTTGAATTTAGTCACAAGAATCATATTCCAATCATTATCACGAGCAGACATAGGTTTACATTGGATTTTGTTGGACAAAAGCATATAAACTTCAACTATCAGATAAAGATGTCAAAACATTGACAAGAATACTGCTGCTTCTATCTCCCACCATAAAAAATAGATGTAAGTATAGAATTGAGCTACAAAGCATCATAGAAGAAGATAGAGTTGAACTACAAAACATCACAGAAGATACACCAATAGTGTACCTAGTGTTACGAGAAGCTTCTGAGGTCTAATATTTAAAGATAGATAAGAGATAAAATATGCTGTTTGTGGCTATGAAAAGCAATACAAGGACAGATATGGAAGCCAAAAACCTAAAAAGAAACCCAAATACAGGATGAAAGAGGCTTGCAAGATGAGAAGAGACTGGAAATCAAGTGGAACTTATTTTAGCACTATCTGATGACTAAACGATAGAAGCAGCAACATGCTTTTCATACGACGGAACAAACCTAACAATATGCTTGGGACTCTGCCTGTTACGGATTTAGCATGTTAAAGAGGATGAATAGCAAAAGGGGATTGTGTCGTGAAAAGAAGATTTTGAATGACAGTAAACTGGCAGATAAGAGAGTTCAATTTGACACAAGAATGCTAACTTCTAGACCTACATTGATCCTGAGAAACATGGCCCAATGTAAATGACTATCTACCAGAAGATTTGAGGAAGAAATAATTGAGAACCACAATAGAAATATCTATACAACAAAGAAAAGCAGTCAGCCCCACAACAAGCTCATACAGATGAACGTCTCAGACGTCACATGGTCCAATCAAAGATCAAGCATCTTAGAACCGTCAAGCTGCATGAAATCAAGCAAGTCAGCAAACCAGATCCTGATCTTCGTGTATAAACTCGAGGAAGACTTTTAAAGGAGTTACAAACTAGGCTTCTAATGTTGCTAAATCAGTCAGGGAAACCAAGAAATTCTTGTGTTGGGCTAAAAGCTTAAAGAGAAAGTAAAAAAAAGAAAGATAAAGAAAAGCACAGACGGAAAAAGTGTTTGCGAGGGATCCTTCTCCTTTCCCTTCTTCAAACTCCGATTCGTATTTTTCGTAGAGAAATCTCTGATCAAGGATAGAACAAGATGGAATCAATGGCGCAGAGTAAAAAAGGGATACTGCCCGAATACTATTGATGAACCAATCCAATAAATCCACTTTTAATGAATTCCCTTAGATTGCCTTGCTCGAATCTAAAACTTTGACATAAGACTGTAGTTGATGCAGGATCATGACATTTAGAAAGAATGTTACCCGTAGCTTTGGATAGATTTTTGACATGGCATCCTTCAGTTTGCCCACCTATAAATCCATCTCCAAACAAACAAAAGGATGAGAAAATTACAAACTCACATTATCCAAGAAAGAAAACAAAGCAAAATAGATTGGACAAAGTATGTTGAAATTCTATGCATCCTTCGCTTATACTAGTTATACAGCACTAGATGTCAGGGTGATTTAAAAGAATAATAGGAAGAGGGATTGGTAGGGGTTTTTTTTTTGGGGTGGGGGGGTGGGGGGGGGGGGTGCATAAGTCTAGGCTGCTCGATTTTGAAAGAAAGATGGATGATGCCGAAAGCTTGCACAGGGCTGAGACAGGTGGATTTGTACTGGGATACGTTTTGGGATACCATTGATGTTCCGGTAATAATTGGGGATTTAGGGTTGTCTAGGGATTAAATCCTAAGCATTAGATTATTTTGGTCATTTGAACATATTAGGAGTTAATGATTGTGCCACGGCGCCACCCGCACTTGCTAGTAAGCTAGGAGTTGCTTCTTCCCGCAAGATCATCTTCTCAACCCTCAGCCAAAAGCACAAATGATTCTGATTTCACATTCATCGAGCACCCATTGCAAAGGAAAACTTGAGACACTGGTGATAACATTGCAGTACATCCTCGGGATAAGAAGCATTAGCAAATCATCTCAAATAAGATTTACTCCCAGATGGCCCTCGAGCCAGTTATCCAATGAGCACATCAAGACACGACACTACAACAAACTCACTTAGCACAATACTCCACCTCTAAAATATGTGGTAATTGGTAAGGCAGGGCGAACTCAGGTTAATCTGCCCCTAGCCTATCAGGAAAACCGCCACGGATTGAGTTTTCACCCTTTCATCATCCATGCTTCGCGGCAGTTCCCCTTAGAGAGCAACTATTATCGACTCCACAGGGGACAGTCCCTCCTCGGGGCTGTCCTTTAGCATGCAACCCCTGTGCTCGTGGTTGTACTTTATACCTGCAGATACAAAATATATGATACACTCTTGCAATTAAATGTGAACCGCAGTCAGCGCAGGATTCATGGAGCTCCATGAGCTTGGTCTCACACTATGGGATTCTGAAGACTACTGGTTTGGTGCCTAGAGCCAAGGGACAACAGGCGATGGCATTGGGTGGAAGTCATAGCAAGCTTTGTGGTTAGGCGTCCTTGGATTTGTCGGAATTTGGTCTTAATAATGGGAGGCAGCCTAGAAGGAGCTAGTTATTCAGTCAGAGGTGGGTGTTCAATTCAAACGGCAGACCGACAATAATGTCTGCAGAGGAGTGAATGCGGGTCGTCAATCAAATTTTTAAGGGTCACCTGGCAAATAGAAAGCCATTGGGTTGGTTTTTTTACTCAGGCCCTTGCCTCACCTTTTGTACCCTTTTTCAAGAAAGGGCATCTGTTAGTATGTTTTCTCTTGGCCCCCCGTAAACTCTGTTTAAGGAGCTGCTCATCGCAGATCGCACCATTCATTTATCAAGCAAAAAAAATAAATTTCAGGGTTCTTGATGACTGTCCTGATATCAATTTTGATCACAAAAATTATAGTCCTCAGCGAAATTGAGGTGCTTAGAAAGGTAATTGAAAGCATATATGAAAAAGGTCGAATGTAACTAATCAAAGTCAGCTATGCGGATAACTTCATAACTATAACATAAACATGCCAATCAACATAATAGCGAGATTCACCTTGGTATACAAATATGTAGTTGTAATTGGATATGATGACCAGAAATGCTTTAGTAATTCCTGAATAGACGTCCAATGCTGGAACAAAGAAAGCCAAGTTTGAATAGTCCATGTAAGAGAATTTTGTGAGGTGAAGAGTGATAATATTAATTTAGTCCCCATGCAAGACCTGTAAATTTTCACTCAAGAATAAATGCAGGTAACTCACAAGTAACAATTCATCTCTAGTGATCTTTGGTAACCTGTCCAAAACACTCTCGCGTGCGTTTTTCCCAATTTGGTACTTGGTGCTGGAAATATTCTGGTTCAATCCATTCAGAACCTGCATCATAACATTGAACAGTTATGTCTTCTACATCCACAATGAAGTCTACAAACGATTGGTAATGGAGATCATTTCACCAAAATGATTAGATAACCTTGAGAGCAACTTCTGATTTAACTATCGGAGCTCGCAATCCTACTGCTTTAATCTCAGATATCGACTCCCTTAAAGAACCATATGCTTCACTGGTGCTCAGGTCAGATGTCATTTGTTTCGTTCCAGCTAGTGTATCTCCAAAAGTTTTTAAAGCATTAGCTTGTTGAGAATCAAAGTAGTCACGAGGATCCTGATTTAAGAATCCGAACATGAGATATCTATGGAACAGAAAAATGCAGTTCAAGATAACAAGTCAAACCTTTATAGAAAGTGGTGCGACTGGATGATCACGAGGTGCCTGCAGATCCTCAATTTCAGCCATCCGAGAAATCCTATCCAGGCGCTCTTGGTTCACATTGCCATCAGATGCTTCATTAGCCAACTCAACTGCTACGAAAATTGAATCTTTTAGAATCAACCACTACTTAATTCCACGAGGAATGAAAAAAGGAAAAATCAAATGCGCTAACCTTGTTTTGACCTGGCAAGTGCTTCAGCTACAGACCTCGTGTCCCCCGACTCCACGTCTATCCGCAGATCATGCAAAAAAAAAAAGTCAGTCAGTCCTATTGAGAGACAAGTATCTCATAAAGTTCAGCACATTGCATCTGCTTAAGAATTAACTTTTGACACCCTGGTAAACTGTATTTGCAAAATGTAAAGTATTAGTTCTTCCATCTCCACATTTTAATGTCACTTTGAAAGTCTAACATTATACTGACATGATTTCAATCCCAGTATCTCCCTTGAGCTCAAAATATGCATCCGACGCCCAAGCGCACAAGTAAATCCGAGGCCCAAATGCAGAAGATCAACACTGAAACATCGTCTCTTATAACCACCATGAATTTCACCTCCTTAGTGAAGGCACTCCATTTTACTTTAGCAAGATAAGCCAGCAGCGCCTGTACAAATGATGCCGAAGATGGTGGCTCCCCCACTGGTTTGGGATACAATTGTAATACTATCGCTAACTTCAGAAGCCGTAGCAAAATTATGAATTCGAGGGAGAACTGATTAAACCAGGTTAATGGTATTGCTAGGTAAGATTGTAGCGAAGTATGATATAATCTAATTAATACTGCATAAAAATATAGAAGTGCAACTTAAAATAGGAGGGTCAACGGTGTGGGGGTAAGCGCATAAGCTATACCAGATGGATAATGTTGGTATCTTGGACAAAAAACGGATAAATAGAGATTGACGATTCCAAGTGGCAGAGGGCTTCAGGAGTACTATGCAAACCTAAGCAGCCAATTAAACTCCATAGACTTACATATTGGGTCACCAAAAATCAACATGCCCACAAGAGCGATGAACCAAAAAGGCAAATGCTAAAGTCATGTTTTAGGTTGTATTGCCCGCCCGCCCGCCCTCCCTCCACTTAGGACTAGATTTAAGGTGCGCTTGGTAGGAGAGACTTACAAGGATGGATCTAAGAGATGGAAAGTAAATCCTGGCATAAATTACATCTTTTCCCTCCCCATTCCTTCCTTCCCCTTCCATCCTCCCTCATTTCCTTCATAGAGTACATCAGATGCCTAGGGGCAAAGGCATCCAAACACCATCTAACTATGTCCTAATAATTGCTTCTGACCATTAGTAATTCTGGAGATAAGATTTTCATCTCTTGGTTCCAAGAACATTCGATTATACTATTGAACTGCAAAACTTTCAGTGACTTAATATATCAAAGAAGTTTGATTCAACAGGAAGCCTTACCTATAGCTCTTCCTTCAAGAACAACTGCTGCATGCCTATTAAGGTCTTGCAGAAAAGACCTCCTGTACTGCTCGTATTGCGAGTCCATCACATCCTTGCTGCCATCACGTGGTAACCCATGATCCTATTTTTCACACAAATAAAACCATACGTGAAAGCTTGTAATTTTGACTCTATCAAGTGCCACTTGGAAAGTAAGATCAGAAACCTAGATATAATAAGCTGCACGTGGAAGGTAAAACATGCATCAGAGAACATTCAGAACCTATAACACTAAGAGGACCATTATGAAGGAGAGAAGGCACTCAATTTGATAATGCAATCAACATTAGTGGCAAGGGGATCACGATACAAGGACACATCACCCGTGATACAGAACCAACACGTTCATAGTTATTGTTGTTTGGATAGTGGTGCATGATATATCAACATAAGACTTTTAACTAAATTCCCTTTAGCAAAGATTGATCATCCAACGTTTAGCATAAACTTTGCAGGAGATAGGTTTCATATAGTTTACCGGAAGATGTGTGTAATCGTCCCCTTCATCAGCTTCCATGTCCAAAGTTGGATCAACACGTCTAATCTGTAAACAAGATATAACACATGCATCTAAAAATGAG
This sequence comes from Escallonia herrerae, assembly GCA_033070095.1. Taxonomy (NCBI): domain Eukaryota; kingdom Viridiplantae; phylum Streptophyta; class Magnoliopsida; order Escalloniales; family Escalloniaceae; genus Escallonia; species Escallonia herrerae. The sequence continues at coordinate 71,362 of JAVXUP010001626.1, read as the reverse complement.
ACCAAAATTGTCATTTAATGTGGCACAAGTAGAATCCTTCCGGTGTAAAATGTTAACCTAAAACAATGGAAATTCCGATCTTCTAAAAAAAAGCACCTTCCGCCTAGCTTCATTAGCCAATATGTCATCTTGCTTCAAGAAAACAGCAAGCTCCTCGTCTTCTGCAGCCTCCGCTGCAGCAGCAACAATATTTTTCGTGCTATGGAGGTATTCTGCTCTCCAGTATTTGGTCCAGAAATCCTTTTCTGTCATCTGAGATCAAGAAATAAAACAAGCGGAGTACATTCTGAAGAAATTGAGAAACTGAATACGTAGGAAGGTGAACTTTGACCTATGCACTGCCTGGAAAAAGTAAAGACGTGCAGACCACTCTCTTTACCTTGCTAGGAACAAAAGTCAGATATGCCTGGCGAACCGCTGGTTTTTCAGCAAAAATCTGAAGAACGTAGAACAGAATACATGAGGGTAACAGTACATGGAAACAACTAAAAACATTTAAAAACTGAGCAAATCATATATCAAGAGTAATGCAAAAATTATATTTAGCCAGGGCCTTTGTTAAGGGTGACAGTACAGTTAAAAGAGAAGTAAAATTCCGAGCATAACAATTATCAAGAGTGTTGCAATATTATGTTAGGCCATGCCTGCCTTTGGCCACCAATAAAGTTTCTATCACAAAACTGTCCAAGTCATCCCACTAGGTTAATCAACATAGGAAGAAGAAGCCCGGGGGGGGGGGAGGGGGGGGGGAATGGGGAATATGTTATGTAACTTTGTGCCTTTTGCTCTCAAGTATGAATGTAATTTTCGCGCCGGGAGAGCAACTACCACTTTCTAATGTACGCCAAAAGGTCCAACACAAACATGTGTCATTCAATAAGCATTTGCAATAGAGGAGGCATTGGAACTCAACAAGCAACCCCACGATAATATAGCAGTAAATGCTTTCAACAAGTCAATAAAAATTAGAAGGCCATACCTGATGAATAATTTCTGGTGTCAAATTAAATGTAACTCTGTTCGACTGAAGAGAACAAGAAAATTTCAGTGGCAATTTATTATGCAGAAGTTGAAAAAATCAATATCTAATTCGTGAAGGCCAAGAGAACACGCATAAATGCAGTCAACAAGGGAGATTCTAGATATACCTGACCATCAGATGAGGGTTTGACATTAAAAATCATGTCACTTTTTAACCCTACGCGTTGCTTAGGCTTTCTGCTAGCTTTGTCATCCAGTAACTTCTGCATATGAGTAATATGAACAAATTTTTTACATATTCCAAATATGAAACCAATGCACACTGCCCAGCTAAATGAATTTCTAATGGAGCAGCTAAGGGGGCTTACAGTAAAAATAGCTACAGTGAAAATCAATGCTGAAAAAAATGACATGTTTAGATACAAATGTACCAATAACTAACCATCCTTGTCGCCCAAAACTCGGTCTCTGACAGGATGTCTCCGATCACAAATTGTTTGTGAAGTTTCTGCAACTCACTGCAGATGAGAAAGAGAATCAACTAAAAGAAATTTTTACAAGTAGGAAGACTAACTATCAGACTGCAGAGCAAGTAAGCCAAATAATTATTTTTCTCAATCTCCATATCAGATTTGCATTAAATGAGTTTCCTCCTACCATAACATCTTTACGACATTTTTTTCTCCCTTACAGAGTATCATAGTGTTTCGCAATAAACATTACTGCCTCAGAATACACCTTATAGAATTTAATCAGAAAAGTCATTCAGCCAAAACTCTAACTAAACAAACAGTTAAATACACAGTCACACCAAATCACTAGCGCAGTATAAAGAAAGAAAACTATGAAGTTGCCTTCAGCTACTGAGAGGAAGTCATTGCCTTAACAGAAACAACCAGAGATTTCTCTCACCATGATAGCCATTGGCGAATACTAAACCAATCTACCTTCAAGACTTAGATGGACTGTGATATCTTTATATAAACCGTCTTAGAAACTAATTGGCCACATTGATGTCTCCAAAAATGTGTTGGCTTAAGCTCAAGACAACAGTGTGGTCTTCACTACTAGATAAGTTGCACCAACAGAATACTACACGGGATTCACTCTGAGAATTGGACAGCAGTAGTATAGTGAAGGGGAAACGGTCTAATTTTCCTTTGATTGCTCTACCGGAAGTCCAAGAAGGAAACTCTATGCTCCGATAAGAAAATAATATATCGAAGAAGAGAATGACTCTCTCTCTCCCCCTCTCCCTCTCTCTCCCCCCTCTATCCCTCTCTCTCTCCATGTCCAGATATGTTCCCTCTCACGTCCTCCCTTCTACTTATTCCATCCTCGGTAGCCATCAAGTCTTCTCTGCTCTTTCAGCCTCCCAGAAGGTACCTATGCTTTACTTTTCCACCTCAGATCCATTCCACTAAATGTGAGTTCGGGCACAATGGGTTGCTGGAATTTGCTATATAATGCTACGCGTTTATGTATGTAATCGCTTAGTGTTGATGCAATACTCTCACTTGTATATGCTGTGTAGTTTTAATAGTATCAAAAATCATCTATCGTGTATATTTTGCAGCATGGCATGCCCAGTCCAAGCAGATAGAAGATGCTTCTTACATTACCAGTTTGAGTCCCTTTCTTTCGGAACCTTGGCCTGCTCTAATGATGATTCAACTAGCCCAGCAAAGGAGACGTGGCTCCAAGTGCTCTTCAAGCTCAGGTGTGTTTGTGCACGAAACAACTATAGTTTATATGTCATACATTTAGAGTGTTTCTACATATTTTCCTACTCGATCTTATGCAACTTTCCAAGATCACTCAAATTATTTGGTATGCTCTGAACCTTTGATGTATACACAAGAGAATATTTTCCATCTTTCCTTGCGTCATTATCCATTTGATCTTTATTCAAATAGTGAGACATCTTGGGGCCTTTAATGGCACGCACAGATGTGGCATAACATCCAATTTTCCTCTTTCAGTCAACCAAGATCAGCCCAATTTTTGCCATGTCCAAGACAGCCTGTAAAGTTCTTGCCAAATATAAGCTTTAATCCCGACTCTGTCCTTAAATTTCTGCAGAACCTAAAACTCAGTTTCTCAGTTAGAACATAACCTCAGTATTAACTACAAAAACCCTTACGACTGTTTCTTTTTGCTGCCCAGCATCAGTTAGGATTACATTCCCTCATGCCTTGACAAACACCACATAGTTACTAGTGTGTCCCAGTCCCAGCCTTAAATTAACTAGGTATATGAATGAGAGGCTCATTTTCAAGGTCATCACACATGAATTGTCATTGCTATCAACAATATGCCTGGATTTTATCTGTATAATAAAAACGGTTAGTTACTCGCTTCGTATTCTTGCAAGCTTATTTTTTCTTTCTGCAGGTACGAAAGGGTTCTTTTAACCATGTTGGCATCTCCCACCAAGCTCTATATTTCTGCATGCCAATTGTTTTGGAGCAGCACACAAAGGGTAGTAAAAACAGTTAAAAAAAGGGGTGAACCAAAAGTGAAGAAAATCACCTATCTACAGAATCATCACGGTCTAAGCCTTTGTCCCAAACTAGTTGGGATCGACTATACGAAATCTTTTCTTCCTCTATTTGGACTCATGTTCTTGGATCGTGACTTGACTATATTTTACACTGGTCGCCAACGTATCTCAAACCTCCTCTTTTATCCGAACTTGGGACCGCCTAGTATAGAATATGGGTCAACAAAGCACGAAATAGGCAGAGTTTCACCTCTCTATACCCGTGCAAAAGTTTTTCAAACGACCACATGATGGCCCATGTATCAAAGTTAAAGCAAGGGTAAGAAATAAGCTTCTGCTGAACCATAGACAGTTCCTTGCTCTCAGTAGCTCCCCCTCCTGTCATGCATATGTCTGGATCATAACTCGGAAGTTATTTCTAGTGTTTTGTACACCCCCTTTGGAACAAACTTTTGGTTAGCTAACACATGATTCGGTTCTTTTTTTATGCTACCTTGATTATGGGGCAACATATGCATACTAGCTAAGAAGCACGGACTCGGGTGCGGGTGCGGATACGACACGGGTGCGAATACGCGGATACGGCATTTTTAAAAATTTTAGGATACTGGTGCGGCGGGGATACGGCAAATTTTATGAATATTTTTTTAATTATATATACTTAGTATGTAATTTTTAAACAATTTAAATCTTAATAATCATAATATATGTGAAAAGATATTAATATTCCAACCAAAGTAGTGAGTTTTTAAGTTTAATGGGTTCTTTTGTAAATTTTAAAGCTTTCGACCAAATTAGTTAAGTTTAATGGGTTGTTCTATAAATATTAAAATTTTAAAACTGAACATAATAAAGCTTTTATGTGGTATCACTTCTATATCTATGAAATAGTGGGGTTGGTTTATATAATAACTTAACATTGGGGTCCTTACATAATATAACAAAACTAATGTCCTTAAATAATATGTAAATAATATAACATAACAAGTCAAAAGTCAGAAGAAGACACATCGATGCAGTACACCGACTCTCTAGAAGCAGGCGCACGGCGCTCGCTGCAGTGGGTCGCCGGGACTCGGCGCACGGGGACGCCGCAGTGGGTCGCCGGTAAGTCCCCTCCTCCTCCTTCTTCTTCTTCTTCTTCCTTCTTCTTCTTCTCTCCAGTGTCTCCTCTCAGATTTCCGGTGGCCGCCGGAGTTCCCGATGGTCGCCGGTGGTCGCCGGAGTTCCCGATGGTTGCCGGTGGTGACAGATCTGAGCCGATCCGCACCTGATCCACACCCGGGATTTAAGAAATTAAAAAAATAAAAAAATGGTGCACACGCACTTGACACGCACCCGTGCCGCACCAGAGGCGCACCCGCACCCGACGCGTATCCGGTGCCGGTACTTCACCCTAAGTGCCGCACCGGTGCTTCATAGCACACTAGGAACCCAATATAATATTTAAAAGATGTAATTCAAAGGAAATATGGATGCACATGAATTCTTGACAATTACAAACTCCGAAACAGAGCTTCGTTAGGCCCGATGCTAGTGAGTCCTATTTTTGGGACGAAAAATCGCAAATTATATTTTTAAAAATGGAGGAACCAACCCCTATGGTATCCTCCTTTATTTAAAGCTGTCCCTTTTGGGTTGACAAAAATTTCACCTTGTAAGTGCGATAAATTGGCACTAATGCGTAACGAAACAAACTACTTGATAGGCCTCAATTAGAATTTCCTTTACACTAAGAACAGCTTTGTTTGATCAAATTAGCTGCTTATTGGGAATATTATTATTATTATTATTTTTTTGGGAGAAGATGCAAACTTACATCAAAACAGTCAGCTTTTTCCTACGAATCCAAAGTAATCTACCTATCTTCCTGTAGTAGCTTAATGCGACGCTCCATTTCTGCTGTGCTAAGTTGTTCATTGTGAAGTGGAACAGCAGATCTTTCAGAGCCAGTTTTCCCAGCTTCCACAGAACTCGCAATAGCTGTAGCTGTTCACAAAGTACAACTTCTTCATATAAACAATGTCATCCAATAAGCTACACTGTTATTACATGAGAAAACCATGTCAATATGAAAGAATGGAACTGTAGAAGCTATTAATATTTAAGCACGTGTAAGAACATCCAATCAAACAAACATATTTAACTAAGCACATTTCCTCAACAGAAAGACTTATAGATATACAGTGTAAGGGAAGGAAGGGGGAAGAGGGGGGAGAGAGAGAGAGAGAGAGAGGTGGATAACGGGAAATTCTTTGATAACTGAAAAAAAGCCCCGAAATTAAAAAGGCTCGCATCTAAAAATTATATATAAGTAGGCCCCGCAAAAGACTTGCATATGCAGTCCTTGCAAACTTAATGGCTCAGCTTCTGATTATTTATCTACTATTACACCAAAATCTAGTCCAGAATAGAGACTAATGCAATCAATTAACAACTTCTCAGGGAAAAAAGAGAGATCAATAAATAGTAGTATTCAGGCACAATATTAAACAAAAGGAAGAAAAAGAAAGGTAAGCATGGTTACACGTGAAACAAGAAAATTGCAGGTATATCTCTCTACTGAAGTTGAACATTAAGAGAAAAATCCTGACAAGTTCCACTATAGATGGATGCACAAAGTACGAGTTCATGAGAAATATCGTCGACTTACCTACAAATTCTCGGCAAACATCACGATCAGGAAAACTGTTGAACTCGAAGATGTAATTTCCACCCTGGAACAACACAAATTTAGCATCTACATACCCAGGTCCTTATAAACGAGGAGCATTAGCCATTAAGTAAACTTCATCAGATACGGAGTTAAAAGGGCGTCCCAAGTTCCAAGTTTAAGGAGCCCCTAGATGTATGCATGGGGAAAAATGATAGGTAACCTTGTGCAATACTAAACAATGAACCTTCTTGAATGACCGTGAAGGTCCAGCAACAGTATAATACGGAGTAACACGTTTCCGGCAATTGTGTAAGAAAATACCTGATCCTGGGTGAGATTTAGCAGGGCATGTTTATTGGAGCCCTCCTTCGTGAATTTATGACCTGAATAAATATACATGGAAGCACGTTATCTCTCCACTACACAATATAACACGATAACTAATCAAGGATAGAGTTTATGTGACATGAGAACATGAAAAGATATATTAACAGTTGGGGATAGAGGAGTTCTCCCCGGCGTCGCTCTACCCGACATAGTTTGGATTAAATTATTAATGCAATTTTTGCCATTCGATTCATCGCTGATGGTAATTTTGTCACTTGACAGGGGAAATTATTTTAAACTGCGTCGTTTTGGAGACACACCATAGAAAACTTTTCTAAGTCCTTCCAATTGCCTGTTGTTACTTCACACGCAAAAATAATCTATAATACGCCATAGAGTATTTTTCTATGACACCTTAGTTTTTCCCTAATAGCCTTTGACAAGCATTGTTCCGCAAATCATCAATAACTCCATTAGAAATTAAAAGCCGTCAAATAGCATTCCACCCTAGCTACCTATACTCAATAGTATGCACGCTTAAGAGAATCAATCAAATTCAGGTACCTTTAATTGACTTAAACTCTATGTTCAGCTTCGCCGTTGACGACGGATCGCTAGGCTTGAACACGCACTTCTCCCTCGTCTACAGAACACAAAAATCCACCAACTTAATCCGTAATTAACCACATTAATTGCATTGCTGGAAGCCTCAACTATATCACACAAAGAATGTCGCAACACATGAAAAGAGGATCGAGTCTCGCGACGATTACCATCGTGAAGACGCCAGGGACACCGGGGTCCTTGACGGACGACTTGTACTTGGCACGCTTCACGACCTGGCCATCCGCCATGGCAGAAGCAAAAATCTAGGGCTCTACGATGTGTTGGTAGCTGCAAACTGGGGTTAATGTGAGCTGAGTTCGAGATTTTGAGTGACGAAATGAAGGGGATTTGGAGGAAGAAGATGTTTCCGGCCACACCGGAGCGCCAGCTCTGCGTGTAGTTTACTGGATTGAGGTACAGTGGGCCGATATGCCAGTTGGGCCTTGTAGTGATATGGGTCACGGCGGCCTCGGATCATTTCTTGTCTCGTGGCCCACGTCAATATCGCACTACCAGCGCCTTTTTCGCGCTCCGTTTAGTTACCATCTTATCGTCTTCGTGCTTATATATTTCAATTGGAAGAATTGTCTGGGTTGTCTCGCTATTTTAGTCTTCAATTATTTTTTTGTCACTGTAGTCCTTTAACTTCAAACCGTTTGTCATAAAGGTCATTTTCTTTATTTTCGTCAAAATATCTTCTTTTGCGGCCCACATAATAAAGGCATTAGAGTCATTTCTCGATTCTCGAATTGGAAGTTCCCCTCATGGTTCATGAACCATTAACATGTTACTCAGCCGGTCTTTAAACCAATTCTTATATTCTTGATATTTTTAAATTACATTATTAGTCGACTTCGTCTTTTTTGTCACTACAGTCAAGTTTTAGACATTGATAAAAGAAAGGCAATACATGCATACTCATTCAAATGAGTCGCCACCATGACCACGATTTTTTAGCACCATTGTTACCGAACTCTCTACAAGTTGCCCTAGTCCTTGCTATGCGTTATCAATGCCCCCTTTTTTGCCGCCAACACAACCAACACCACGACATCGCGTTGTAGGTTCCATCATGTCGCTGCCTCAATAGCGGCGCGTGCCCACTGCCTCCCACCATTAGTGGCGGGGCTACAGCCTGCCCACCGACAGCTAGTTGTTGGCTGACGACAAGGAAATGGTCGGTGAAGGGGGGAGTGCTAGCAGCAACTGGCGAGGGCGATTGCAACCGGTGCTCTCCGATAGTGACTGCCAAAAGTGGCTACCTGATTAGGTTGGATTGATTAAACTCGTACAGACCCAATCTAACTTGCAACCCTTGAGAGGGGATGTTGATAGTGCATAACAAGGACAACGCCACTTTGTAGAGACATATCTGTGGTCATAGTACTAAAAGACTGTGGTCATGGTGGGGACTTATTTGATGGGGTATAAACTATCACCATATGAAACCTAATTAAGCAGTGACAAAAAGACGAAAACTGGCTAACGATGTAACGTTAAAAGACCAAAAGTGCAAGAACAAGTTTAAAGACTAATCGAGTAACACGTTAGTAGTTCAGAGACTGCAAGGGAACTTGTGGTTCTGGAGAATTGAAAATTGACGCTAATGTTCTTACTTTGGAGGCCACAAAAGAGAATATTTTAACAGAAATAGATGAAAACACTTGTATTGCAACGGGTTTGAAGTTAAAGGATTACAGTAGGCAAAAAAAAAATAGTTGGGGACTAAGATGACGAGGTGTGTATAGTTCAAAGACGATCAGGATATTTGTTTCTTTCTTTCTTTCTTTTTGTTTGTTTATTTTTTTTTAGTTAAAAATTGTAAAACGGGTTGATCCTATTTACCGATAAAGAAGTTGTTATTTTTTTAACTCTCATCTGGCCGTTCACTTCGCGCAAGCCCCCATCTAATGAACTCCCATCTGGCCGTCCGTGTCGCTAACAGACGGTTAAGATGGGGATTCATAACTCTTATATATAGGTTCCAGGCTTTAACCCTTACGAAGGCGCACAAGGGGTGTACGCAGTTCCGCCATCTATTCTACTCCGGTGTAAGCAGACGTTGAACAAGAGTTACCACGTCTGTTCAGCTAGCAACAGAGTCAACAAGAAAGCTCCGCCGTTGAAATCCGAAGCAACTGAACCGAATCTAACCGGAGAAGATGAGGATCACTGTAATGACACCCGACGAACAGATCCTCACCTTAGAAATCGACGGCGACGAATCTGTAAAAAACTCCCTCTATCTTCACCCTCTGAGTCTCGCATTCTAATTAGTAAAGTATTGAAGTCTGTTCGTTCTATCATTTGATTGCAGGTTGAGAACTTGAAAGCTCTGCTTGAAGTTGAGGTCAGATTCGGATTACTTATCCCTGTTCTGTTTCTCTTTCATACACACGTACACGGTGTTATCGACGTGGGATTCATGGTGTTTTGTTTATAAGCAGACCCAAGTGTCTCTTCAGAGTCAGCAGCTGCTGTATAACGGAAAGGAGATGAGGAATTCTGAGAAATTGAGCGTTCTTGGAGTTAATGAAGGAGATTTAGTGATGATGGTTTCAAATTCTTCTTCTACAACCAGGTGTGATTTAAATTTATTATTTTGATTTAGCTTTTTAATACGATACTCAACTAATTGCACATATGTTGAATCTTTCATTGAACTTGTTAAAAATTTGGTAACCCTTTTCTATAAACTACCCGGGGTTTGTCAAATATGGTCAAAGGTGTCTCTTTATTGGAGACGGAGGAGTAGTGTATATGTAGTTACTGGTTAACAAGAATTTGTAGTCATAGCTTGAATCACGCTCGATGCTTTTGGAGCTTCTCCAATAATCCAATCCCCGAAAACCTAAGGGTTCCTCGGCAAGGTCCGTCCACAAAGGGTGAGTTAGGGCTATCTGGTTGAGCTCATTAACCGGAATGGGCCCCGGAGGCGTTATAATGTAGAATTACATCTGTGATACTAGTTCATAAAATCCATGATGCTGGCATGTAATTTTGAGATTTCGGCATTTGAAACAAGAAGTCTTTTATTGTTTGTTTTGGAGGATATCATTCTCTGTTGAAATCTTTAAAAGGAATGACTCTTCATTTTGAATTTCTTTAGCCGCCTGATGGTGGAGTGATTGAATTAGTGAAACACTGAAAGTAATGTCGTAATTAGCTTGTTAAATATATCTTGTGAAGAAGTTCTGTATCTATGCTAACTGGCTTGACCATACAACATTTCAGTGGATTCTTTCTCCATCATTTTGGATAATGTTCTGTTGAAATCTTGAAAGGAATGAATCTGCATTGTGAATTTCTTTAGTTGCCTGAAGGTGGAGTGATTGAATGAGTGAAACTAATGTCGTACTTAGCTTGTTAAATTATGTCTTGTGAAGAAGTTCTCTTTCTATGCTAACTGGCTTGACCATACAACATTTCAGTGGATCGAGCAATGACTTGAGCCTCAATCCAGATGGGTCTGCTGTGAACCCTGCGGCGTTCCAGCAGCAATTACGGCGTGATTCTAACACAATGTCACAATTATTTCAGGTAAAATGTCAAGTCAGTTATCTAATCCATCCATCTGCCTCTATTCCAAAAAGATATGATATTTCTTGTGAAAATCGATTTTGCACAACAATGCCAAACGTGCTATTTGATTAACTGCTCAAAGGGGTAATGTGTTTTGTTTACCGTTCTTTCATTTCAAATTGGACAAATTTATCTGGTTTTAATAACTGGAATATGCCAGTAATCGAAGTAATGAGAACTGCTTTGACCCATGGTGGAAGTTCTGCCTTTTTTCATTGCCGGACATAATATGATTATATGCTTTGTCCGTTTGGCTGAGCTTATGTTACAAATGAAAGTCTACCTAAGGGGGTGCCTCGTGAAAACTGTCTAAGCAGACAAAAGTTGTGAGTTTAGACTGTATAGTGTATCATGAGTTGTGTTTAAGTGGAAGTTGGTGCAATAATAACATTCTTACATAGAAATTCCATAACAAAATTAACGTTGTTCGAGCACACAGGCTGATCCTGAACTTGCACAAGTTATTCTTGGGAATGATCTCAATAGACTGCAAGACCTTTTGAGAAACCGTCAGCTACAAAGAGCTCAATCACGACGTCAAAAAGATGAGGAGCTAGTAAGTAGATTTTATTCTTTTTCCTTTCTTGGCGTTATTCGTTAATTTGTTTGAATTTGGTTCAATGGTTTTGAAGAGTTGCTTTGAGCACTCTCTTCCAAGTTGCGGTGCTAATAAAAACCCTAGAGGCAGTATCTTGACCCGCTCATATCCTTGTGGAATTAAATTAAGTGGTCTCTTCATCAAGTGCATATCTTGGAGCCCAACATTGTTACTTCCGCGTGCTTATTTTTCTCACGAGAAGAGAAAACACATATTTGTTTTCTTTTTCTTGTTTTCGTTCTTCTTTTTCTCTCATGAACACTTCTTCCTAATTTGCGACTAGAAGGGGAAATGGAGTTTTTTTTTCAGTGTTGTTTTTGAACTACCAAACACATGAAATTTAGAAACATGAACATTGCATACTTTTCATGGCAAAGTCTTGTCTTATCAGAAATCAACCCCACCACCCAAAAGAAAAAAAAAAGAAAGGAAAAGAATAGACAGATACCCTAAACATTCAGGGATGCCAACCAAACAGGTTTGCATTTCTATATCATGGAAATCAAAGGAATATTTGTAGTTCTGCATGTTGTTGCCTGATGGGAGCTGTCCTCACTGACATAAGCACTCTAAATCAAACTTTAGGGCCAACTAACATGGAACCATTGTCATGCTTTGTGTATGTCGTATTTTAGTTTTACGCAGTTCCAAATTAGCTGATTTTCCCGCCTTTTATAATGTCCTGCAAGGCACTACTATATGCAGATCCTTTTGATGTGGAAGCCCAAAAAAAAATTGAAGCTGCTATCCGCCAGGTAGGTCACTTTTTTTGGGCTTTCTTTTTCTTTTGTCTCCTTCCCCATGTTATATTCTAGGATGTTTCGCGTAGATTATTTTTTGGGACTTTGTGAATCTCCAGACAATTGGTAGAAAATCTTTCTCCTACTAATCACATCATTTAGTAGTTTATTAACTTCGGAGTTCTGTGTATGACAACTCTCCATGTACGAGAACTTGTCCCAAGCCCGAAGTAGTCACACTTACTACCATTGTAATTGGTTTTGTTTGACGTGCCAAAACCAGGAGATTACTGCATACTTATCTGCATAAAAGTTCTTCGGCTTTTATGTACTTATTAGTTTATCTTTTCTGACTTGATGACCCATTCCAGTTCTTATTTCGTCCTCTTTCAAGCAAGTTTTGTTTCCTCATATTCTATGCCTTATGCTCTGCAGAAAGGCATTGATGACAACTGGGAAGCTGCATTAGAACACAACCCTGAAGGTTTTGCGAGGGTGGTAGGTGCACTTGACTAGCATGAGAGAAACTTTTGTTGTGTACTTATCGTGGTGAGGTGTGAAGTTTGTCGCGTATTCTTTCAGGTCATGTTGTACGTTGATATGGAAGTTAATGGTGTCCCTTTGAAGGTAGTAAAATATTGCATCCACAAGTTCATGTATCAGTTTTTCATTTGTTTTTAGCATTGAATGAGATGACTACGGGATATTGTGTCTTTTCTCACTTTCTATGTGAATCTACACATTTAGACATGAAAAGGAAAAAAGAAAAAAAAAAGGTCCCAGACGGTCGTTGAGATGTTATCTGTTTTCTCTCAAGAAAATAAGAGCTACCCTTTGTTTCCCCCACATTAAAGAAAAAGAGACTGTTTTTGTCAACTGGAGAAAGTTCATCCAAATGCTATACATTATTTTCCTCACCTTCCGTTCTTTAGAATCATGAACACCGTCTCATATAATTGTTCCAAAACATACTTTGTATCTTACATTCTGGGGTCTGAAACCCCCTCTCCTTCCTGCTTGACTTCAGACATATTTTCAGTAGTATTTTGTAGTATAATCTTCGACTTCATATTGTATCAGGCCTTCGTTGATAGTGGAGCTCAGTCAACTATTATATCCAAAAGCTGCGCCGAGCGTTGTGGGTATGAATTGTTTGTAAGCACATTAATCTTTCTTTCTATGAAGCAATGGCGCTATTGTTAGTTCATCTGCTTTAATACAATGTCGCCGGTCTAAATGTTTGTGAATTTAGTCTCTCCAGAAATTCGACTGGCCTCTTAGAGGGGTGAAGCACCATACATGCCTTGGCCACTTCATCGTGGATTTTTTCCATTTATATGAGTTGTATCTTCATGGACTTATTCTAAAGTATTGCGAGAGAAGTAGTTCAACTCTATCTGTTTCATGCATTGGGTAACCAACCTCGTATTATTCATTCTGATATTTCCAGTGCACCAAGAAAGTAAGTTGTACATATTTGCCAGTTGTGTTTTCTGCATCTTACGCCATAATTAATGTTCAACCAGCTAGTGAAATCTTATAGCTGCTTCTGAAGAGCAATTGACAACGAAACCTCACTTGATTCACAAACAAAGGCTCGATATCTAAGTAGTTACTGAGAGTGGAGAAACTAAAACCTTCGAATCTAAGAAGGCTGTAGGATACTCGAATCTTCTCTTATTATTGTTATGTTTTGGAGCGTGGCGTGGCAGGGGAGAGTTAACTCGATAATAAGTTTGTCTAAAACTCAAAGGGTACGAAGGTCTGTGTCCACACCCTATTATGCTGCTCCACACCCTCATTTGTTACTAAAAGTTCCAAGAGCGACAAGGCTTGGACCTTTAGTGACACACTGAGGTGTTGACAAGCATGACATTCGCTATAATCAGGATTATCATTCTTGGCTTTTCTTTCTCTCTTTTTGTTTTTGTTTTGAGAAATAACATCTAGAACTTCTTGATCCCTCCAAAATATCTTGCATCTTCTCTATCCTTTTTATCCTTTATGATCATACTGATAATTGGTGTTTGTTGCCCTTTTTTCCTATTAGGGCCATTTTCAATTTTCTCAAGTCAACAGAAATTTACTGTTCTTGAAAATGTCCCCCTTTCAGATTGTTGCGACTTTTAGATCAGCGGTATAAGGGCATTGCTCATGGTGTTGGTCAAACTGAGATACTTGGTCGGATACATGTTGCTCCAATCAAGGTAATGCAGAACATATCCGATTTTGATACTTGTTTAGATTTTACTACTTACATTCTGGTTAGCATTTCTATCACTCTATGGATGTCGCTCTCTCTAACGTTATGTAAAAGGATAATGCATATCTCTAGAATTTCAACATGAGGAAACCTCTATATCTCGGACCATATTACATGTATTAATTTGCTCGTCGTGAAGAAAAAATAAGTTCATTGAGTTGTATGTTCTTCAACATAGAAATAAGGTTTCTACAATGTTTATGGGTACATGCACCTGTTTTTAAATCAGTTGACACGTTACATATACAACTATGGCAGATAGGGACAATATTTTATCCTTGTTCATTCATGGTGCTGGATGCTCCCAATATGGAGTTCCTGTTTGGCCTGGATATGCTTCGTAAGCACCAGGTATCTTATGATTTTAACCTGCTACGACTAAATTTTTTCATTGAAATCCATTAAAGACCCCTAACATGACTTCTTTCTGCAGTGCAGTATTGATTTAAAGGAAAATGTGTTGAGAGTTGGTGGTGGAGAGGTTTCTGTACCATTTTTGCAAGGTTGATCCTTTACTAGCACCTGTATTTGTTGATATGTTTTGTCCTTGGATTCTGAATTTCTGCGGATACTCCTGTGGTGAACATTGTTTTGAAATAGAGAAGGACATTCCCCAGCATTTTCTGGATGAAGGAAGGTTCTTGAAAGAAGCTTCTAGCTCAGCAGCTCAAGTAAGATATATTTTATGTTTTCTGTTCATTAGATTTATCTTATGTTGTGTATACATCTGTCTTGTTTCGGGGAGTAACACGTACAGAACTTTCCTTTCTATCCGAATCATGATGGCATGTGGTAGGCACTCTTCAGTTCCTAATGTTGTGATGATTGTTTTGCAATGCACTTCTAACTTTTGTCAATTATAATGTTACCTCAATGTCTGGCCTTGTCTCTTTGGTTAATAGGCTACCCCTGGAAGCAAAGAGAAGAGTCACGCACCAACTGGGGGCGGGGCTCAATCTTCTGGTTAGATCTGAATCTTATCCTGACCCATTATGAATGTTTTGCTGTTCCATGTTATTAGTTACAAAATTCTGTCTCTACCGTTTTGTATCCTCTTTTATCTTACATTAGATTAGATTTACTTGCACTGGCCACTTCAATGATATCCGCTTATATGCCTTTTCTTTTCCCTTAATCAGCAGGAGCTGCCCGTGGTGGCGTTACGCAGGTGATCCACCCTAAAAATCTCAGTTTTTTTTGGGGGAAAATTTACGATCCGGTTTTACTAATCAATGACTTGCTGCTGATGGTCGATGATTTATGAGCCAGCGCAACAGCTGGATAGATGCTAATTGCCAAAATTTACTGGTCCTAATTCGTCATTTGTCTGTCTGTAGGGACCTGATTTTGAAGCCAAAGTTGCAAAGCTTGTTGAGCTAGGCTTTGGAAGGGAGGCCGTGATTCAAGCTCTTAAGTTCTTCGACGGCAACGAAGAACAGGCAGCCGGATATCTTTTTGGGGGCTAGTAGTCACTTCTTTTTGCTCTAGTTTTCCATTAGCTATAAGATTTTTTCTGACTCTTCTAACCTATTTCTTGTACATTACAACATTAAATTATATTGGACTGGTAGCAGTCCACAACATTAATTCATTTTGGAGGAGGACTTGTGCTTTGAACCCCTTCGTTACTTGGTTTACTTTGAGTAGCATTTTTCCTTTTTCATTGTTTTCATTCGGCTCGAATCTCGTTGCTAGAACTGCACTGTATAATAACTAGCAGTCCTTACATAATGGGTTGAAAACTTATCCCCTCCCTCATCCAATTTGCATCAAAAAAAGATTTTATGTGACGAGGCGGCTCCACCACATAGACTTCCCTCAAAAAGGGAGTCAAAGTAGGTAGTTATAAGATCATTCTTAAAAGGCTAATCACACAAATTGGCTCCTATTTGATACTGAGATATAACATCATCTCCATCTTTATGCCTTATCGTTCTCATTGATGTCCAAACTCAACCTTATTCACATATAACCCAAAATATTTCTCTTTAGCCATTGATGGATAATACCCGAACTCCAATTGGAATAACCCGGTTGAGTATGCCTTCATGTCCCAACTTTTGGCAAGCTGACTTTATAGTCTAATCCTAACTTTTGTAATGACTTCGTTCACGGCCCCACTATAAAGAAATACCTCCTTTAGATGGGCTAGGCAAAATAAATATTTACGAACATTCATTGTGAAGTATCATCACACTGTAAAAAAAATTAGAGAGGAGAAAGTAGGTTCCTCCGAATGTAAAGTTGCAAAACAAATGCTTAGAATACTCATCTTGACAACCAAAGTTTAGTACTCAGGAAATGGCCAAAAGCAAGAGCAAACAAAGCAGGTAAAATCTGTCTTACATGCAAAACGGCCTGAATTCACCTCCAGAGCATCTGGATGTGTTGATACTAGTGGTAGTCTAACACAAAGTATGCTGATGATGTGACATTCGACAATCACTGAATATTTTCTCTAGTACGAGGATTGTGTAATGCGGATACTCGTTTGTTCACATACCTTAGTGTAGATTGCGGTCAGTGGCTTCTTCACGGGTTTACACCAGTCCTGTGGGACCAGAACTCGAACAGTTCTATAGAATTGACATCATCAGTCGTCATCGTACACCACCTTGTAATCTGTTCAGTACCACGGCCGCCCATTCACCTTACATGCAGTGCCTATGTTCAAGGTTGCTGTAAGAGCACAAATTTGAGTATCATTTCTAGTTTTCTAAATAGATTAAGGAAAGCAACTATTTTATGAAGCAGAAAATCAACCTTTAATAGTTGTTGGCCGGTAAAATTACTTACTATTGACCGCATAACCCCACACCAATTTGTTGAAACGACTAATTAAGCATGATATCCCGGTGGGGCGAGGATGTTGAAAGATGTCCTGATAGTTCATACAACTTCACAATTTGCGATATATGAGATTGCATACAAGCATCCCAAGAAGTCCGAAAGAAAAGCAGAGCTCTTCTGACATTAACCACGGGCAATATGATTTTGGTTGAAAACCAAGCTTTAACATGGTATTAGGCCTACTACTCTTTATCCCAGTATCACCCTCGTGCTGTAGTTCCAGCCGTTTGTAGTTCAGATCGGAGTTCACTATTCTCACCCTCATGTTGTAATCCTGTCTTCCCACAACACGAATCGAGATTTTTCTATGTTATTAATAATCGCCTAATCTCACATTTCACGGGAGGACAAGTGTAAGAATATACGGGAGTGCTTTTTGGGTTGAACAACAAGTTTATTAATACAAGAAGTTTTTTTTATAGGATAAATTAACAAGATATTCAACAAAAAAAATATTCAAGTTCACAAGTACAATATCTCATCTACCACACCGAATACAAGAATCGTCAGAAAGGACAGTTATATAAACACAATACAGAGAATATGCAGCTAGCTATAACCGCAAAACATTAAAACATCGAAGATTTGGAGGCTAAATTGCATCTACCTCCCTATCATTTGCCTCAATTTCGCTCTTCGAACACAAAGGTATCAAATCCAACAGTCAACATTCTGACATTCTAAAATCACTGCATTGATGTAGACTTCAAATTGTCTACCATTGCAACTTCATGAACGTCCGTCGGTACGTACCATGTACGCGACCATTTCATATTTGGGACAAAGTTGTCGAAACATAACGACCATTTGCTTTGTCAACTCTCTATACCCACCACCGGCACTAAAACCAAACACAACCACTGCGACATAGTTTGCTTTTACAGTCTTTAATCTTGATAGTTAGTCTTGAGACTTGGCTAGAAGAAAACATCTTTAAGCTTTCTTTATTCTGATAATCTTTTTGGCATTTCAATCTAATTAAGCAATGATTATCGTAATGTTTGCCATGAGCACAGTTTGGCTAAAGTGTTGATAGTTAAACAAGAATGAAGGGCTTTAGCGATCTTTTCCTCTAATTTTCCTTCTCGAAAGGATTGCTAAACTGGGTTTGAGGGCACTGCTAAAACATTACCATGGTGTAGAAAGCTATTTTGCCAAGTACTCCCTCATGGCCAACATCATTAATGACTTACTATTTTCACCCCTATTACGTTATTTCACCTTTATTTTTCGCTAAAAGACTAGCACTTATCATCGCATAATGAAGTTTCTAAATTGATACGAAGAACTTGCGAATGCAATATATGCCAAAATCGCAAAGCCATTAACATCTTCCTCTTTGCTTGGACTTGCCAAAGTCATTAACATACTAAGTTGAACAAAACACAGAGGAGGAAATACGAAAGTAACCATCAAAACTAAATTAAAGCCTTCTGAAAAATTAGTGCTTACGAGTAGTCATCACCTAACATCAAAATCTACGAACTATCAACGTTAAAGCATTCTATTTTTCAGAGCAAAGACCCAAACAAGAACACAACGAACAAATCAGATCTGTCCATTTGACAATGCTGGGTCTTTGCTCTGAACTTATCTTCGGAGCTTCCTCCTCAAAACCTATGATGACTTTACAGATATTACACCTCGCAGCTTCGATGTTGGCAGGTGATCCTAGTATGTGAAGCCTTTCACCTTGAATCACGATTCGCGTGTTTGTAGACATCTCGATTTCTATCTTTTCGTTGTCAGACAACCTTGTCAATCCGTGATACACGGTCTGTCCTTCCGGAGTTTCGAAATTTGCACACTCAAAGGATTCAATGCAGATCCCATCATCCAACGTGAGAACATTGGCATCTGCTACATTAAAACCAAGGACAAAGGCGCCAACGAAATGGGCACACCTTTGGAGGTTACTAACATCTGGAGTGTCTGCTTTAGCCCTCAGTTCAACCGTGTCTGACTTGAGATTCATGCGGATGTCAATCTTCATTTGCTCAAATACAACCTTATAAATTTCCATCCATTCTTGCTTCAGAGGCCCAAACCGATGTGGTGGGACAGAAACCTTAAGAATTTCCTCGGAAGTAGAGCCTCCGTTCGACTGCATCATGCAATCTGTTGAATACCATGAGACGAAGAACAACGTAAGGAAGCCATTAAAGACTACAGGAGCAACCTACGATAGTTAGAGATACCGTCAGATTACTTCCACATGAATACACCTTTGCGTGACATGATCATGATTAGAACCTAAAGAGATGTTTCAATCAAGATACCATAACAGCAATCACCTTATTGCACAAAAATCAGTAACACATGCAGATCGAAACAGGAATGCCTAATCATTGACGAGAACATCGGTGATGAAAAATAAGAAGAGCCTCCTGTAAGGTATAAACAGGAATAAATTGTTATACTGACCTAGTGGCATAGTTTCCATGGAGGTGGCGTCTTCGTTAGACTCCATCATGCAATCTGTCTAGTACCATCAACCAAATAATCAACATTAGTAGTACGCATGATTGGAGTGGCCTACGTACTAACCACAAAAGAAGTAGAGAAAGTGAAAACAGAAACATAGAAGTCGATATTGCTATGATTATGTCCGCATATACACTAAAAAAACAGCCTATTGGGCGCAATAAAGCTTTCGTACAAGACCCTTTTCTCTAAGTGCATCTACGAACATTTGGGCATGCATCCCTCAGTAGCCTGTAAAACTGCATTGCAAGAGGTTTTGTCATTATCGTTAACCACGCATTTGCCCCAATGGTAGGGAAATTAACTGACTAATGAAGTAGAAGAGCAACCATTGATAGTTACTAATTCTGTCCTTGTTAACCGTTGACCATGCATTTGCGCCATATTCTCATAATCAGAAACTTAAGGTTCAAGCTTAAGCAGGATATATAATTCAGCAGGGTGAGGAATAAAAATGGGTCACTCGACAGAATTATGTGATCTGAAGGCCTAGAATACGATCATCATTAACCTGCTAAGCAGTATATATAGCTATAGACACTGACCGGTAGGCATGTGATCTAGGGCTATTTATCCAAGGCAATTGCCTACTAATCTGAATCATGCACACTGAAACATACTATAATACTAATGGTTCAACTAACCTTAACTTAGGTTCATATTATTCTGCAAATTAAACTCCTTCAAATTCTGATCATGATCACTCAAACAAACTCCTTCAAATTCTTAAGAATTTCACCTCTCAAGCAGATTAGTTTCTCGGAACAGGGCAAAATCGAACATGAGACACAAAAAAAATTACATAAACACAATGATAAATCATTTCTTGCTATACAACAAAACAATCATCAAACAATGGATTCTGATAGATCGTTTCTCATATTCTCATAATGGGTTCCATAACAATAGTGAACTGCAGTTCAGAACCTGAACAAAAGAAGTCGATCAGTGCTCCGATCGAGTTACAGTACTAGTGTAAAACATTAAACGTGTGGAACATCAAATACCAAATGAAAAACAATATACATGATGAAGTGAAGAAGGCTTACCAAGTAGCAAGACAGACAGACAGCAGAAACGACGAGAGGAGAGGAGAGGAGAGCAGAGCAGAGGTGAGAGAGGAGGATCACGCTTATTTATACCTTCACACTTTGCCCTAAAAAGCATGTCCAATAACCCTAAGACCCGCATGTGCAAAACCCTAGATCCTGGTTGATATACGTTTTCTCTTTTTTACCCCTGTATATTTGAGAAAAATTCCGTGTAACGGTTATAACATTGACGTGGTATAATCAAAGGACGAGATTAAATGATAATTTTACCTTTTATTGTATATTTATTTGGAGAAATTTTTGCTGTAAGAAGATAATTACAACATCATAGTCGCTAAATATAATTAAAGACATTTCTGCTAACAATTTCAGCGACAACTCTTAACTGCACTTTTAGCGTCACTAAATAAAAATTACTAAATATGATCATTAATTATCTCTTTGCTTTATGGGGTTGCAGCTATCTTCTTAGAATCTTAGAATCTGAATAACAACCAAATTTTTTCTATTTATTTAGTTATTATTAGTGTCCCTTCGTGACACCTGTGTAAATGTATCCAACTCCTTGGCACAAGGCATCGCGGGAAAGGTTTTGTGGTTGCTAGCAGGGGATCAATTATAGATGGGCTGGAAATAATAATAATAACATTTCTGCTGTTATTATTTAATAATAATAATAATATTATTATTATTATTATTATTATTATTATGTGGTTGACAACTCCCCCTGCTCAACAGTCAATAATCATTTGTCTCGCAAAGTAAAATAACGGCATTAATGGACTTGTGCTTGCCCAAGCGTGATAACATAATATGCTGCAACAAGAAACCACAATAAGAAATAACAGAGAGATAGAAATCTAACATCAAAAGAATAATAACTAATCCTTCAATACAGAAGCCATGTGGGTCTCTCCCCTCGTTGCCAACAAATTTGGAATCGAATACTTTCATATGATATCAAAGCGAGTCGATCCGAGGTCTAGTAGACAATTCAAAGTTAAATCCATGACCGTCCAGTTTAATTTATCAACATATATTTGGTTCACTCAAAAGAAACCTAGTCATACGTGAAATATTGGTAGCTAGTATTACAATATATAAGCTTTGTGGATATCTCTTCTCATTGTCGATTGATTTTGACTTGTAAATTGCATGTTTTCACTTATAATAATATCAGAGGGTCAATTCAAACCCAACAGACAATTCAAAATTAAATTCATTACCGGTGCCACCCAATTTAACTCATCCACGTGTTTGGCCCTCTCAAACAAAGTTTGGCCACATGTGAAGAATCGTATATTTCACATCTAAAAAAGTCCACAGGTCAAATCATTCTACACGTTTGGCCCATTGACTTGGATGCTTAACCATTAGAAATAAAATCCTCGTAACGTAGCCCAAGAAACTAGTTACACTTCCAAATCAGAGTTACATCAAGAATCCAGTATTTCTCAGAATTATTGATGCTAAAGTTTGATTAGCTTCTCAGTACACAGCCACAAGCAAGAGCAAGCCAGACAGACCAAATCTCGGAGTCGGGCAATACGGGGCCGGCCTTCTGAATTTGCCTTCAGATCAGGAGAACCCCCCAAGATAACGCGACAGATAGAGATTCTTGCAGCTCGGATGTTGGCAGATAATCCTATTATGTGAAGCTTGCTGCCTGCAATCAGTATCCTCGTGTTCGTAGAGATCTCAACCGCGGACTTCGTTTTACCTCCTTTGTCCGATAACCTTGTCAACAATCCACGAGATGCATGCCCTCTTCGAACTGGTTTAACTTTCTTTATCTCAGAAGATTCAATGCAGAGATCATCATTGAACAGCAGTGGATTGGCATCTATAAGGTCAAAACCAAGCAAGAATGCATGAAGAAAATGGGCACACCTTTTGAGGTTGTTGACAGGAGTGTCTGCTTTGGTCTGCAACTCAACCTTGCGTGTTTTGGCATGCAGATGGGGGCTAATCTTCATTTGGTAGAATACTGGAACAAAGACCTCTGTCCATAATTTCCTGAAAGCGTAGTACCGATGCTTTGGAACCGTAACCTTCAGAATCTCCATGGAAGTAGGGCTTTTGTTACGCTGCATTATAAATTGAAGTCTGCACCCAACAAAACTGACTTTAATTGGAGGCATGAAGACATAAGTATGATACTTAGCAATATTATAATCCAATGATACTGTGGAGAACCTTATTTTTTGTTACATGATATATATCGATATGCATGCAAAAATGTAAAAAACCTCAAGAATGTTTGCGCGATTTGGTACATTAATTAGTACGATAGGAGATCACATGCAAAGATGTCGATCAGTTCGACTAGATAACTCACGATCACGAGGACTCAAGAGAAAGTACATGATCATAGAATCGAAATTAGGGGATGATCACGCCCAGCATCATAAATTTCAAAGGCAGTCTTAATTACCCCCCACTGGATCACAACGAATCAAAGATCCAAGCTTAAGGACACGCTTTTAATTTGCAATCTAAAACCACTGCTAAATTGAGTTATACATTCTGGGTAAGCCTTATCTTAAGACATATTGGTAGCTAGGAACGTGTAAAGAGAAAAGAACATCGAAGTTGTAGATCTCCACTTCTGCTTATTAGGTCTAGAAATCAAGAACAAGAGCAACGCTGGTTATATATAGTAGGCGATATTATTTCCCAGTAAACGACGCATCTGCGCCAGATTCTCATATTCAGCGAATTCAAGACAAGCTTGTTCAAACAGTTTGAGCATGAAACTTCAGAAGGGTAAACATATTTTAATCGTTTACAGTTCTTTAAAGTTCAACAAGAGCAGATGTCTAGCTAGGAAAAAGAAAGTGATCGAATACTCCCAACAATTTATTCTTCCAAGTAACGACAGTCATCTAACACTAAATTAACAAGGGTTTACCTGCAAGCAGCAAGAGAAATTGAATGACAGGAAGGATCAGCAGAGATCGAGATGAAAAGGAGGGACAATATGCTGAGGTGATTTGTAGACTTCTATATATACCTTTACCCTCCTCGACAAATACCCTAGTCCTGGATAGATTAGGTTGCTTACAGTGGCCGCATCAGTCATTATTTTTCTTTTGATTTTTTCTTAATCTATTTTTGCCAAGCACAAGCGTACATGAATTTTGCTAAGTAAAATTTGGCATGCAAATATAAATAACCAATATAGCAACTTAACAGTTGCTTGATACGAGCAATTTTGGTGGCTTGAACTCTCTTTAATTCCCTTAACCACTCTTTATATTATTATTATGACAAGGTAACTCAGTGTACGAGCTCTCCATACTGTGGTCTGGGAAGGATTCAAATACTTTTCTTAACCGTTGAAGTGTGCTGAAGAATTATAGAGTTAGATCGTGAAGAAAAAAGACTGACAGGTATATGACTACAGTGGACATTTCTTAACACAAAGACCTTCATTTATCCACCACAAGAAAATGGATTTTTACGGACGGATTTTTTCTCGAATATCCAAATTTCGTTCAGTACAGACTTACTTAAAACATCAAGTCGACCAGTAAAAGTCCGTAGTTGACAACCTCGTCGCTGATAATTTACCGATAGATTAAGGTGTTCCATTGATATTTTTTTGACTTTTACTAGTGAAACGTACCATTTTTACCAACGGATCTTCTGTCAGTAAAGACCCAAATTCTATTGTTAAAAACTTCTACCAAAAGAACGTTTGTTGGTAAAAGGTTGTTTTTGATAACCCCGTAGCTAAAAGTTTACCAACGGATTATGGTATTCCATCTTATTCGACTTTTACTGATGGGACATATTTGCCGACATAATTTAGGGAGTAGTTTTTAAAAGGTTATTCCTCCAACTTTCAGTATATGTCCTCAATGCAATACCTTATGAAATTTTGAGCATTAATCATGCAGCCACATTTTTTTCACGTGACGTTATAAAAATTATGTAGATTGCCATGTCGATCCACTGAGTTTTAATATCCTCATTATAGTCCATCACCTTACATGGTCGAAAAAGCGAACGGTCGCAGCAACTATTTGTCAATGTTATGGTGAGGCCGTGGGTGGCAGAGGCCCGAGTATAGAGGCCGTTGCAAAGCTTCTCCGATGTTGCCAAGGACTAGCTAGCTACATGGTGGAGGAGGAGCTTTAGGAAATGCTTGTATCCTGCTGATTTTGGATTGTTACCAAGTCCAGCCAGTGTTAGTGACCTCAAAGATTGCCGTTTAACAGTCTTAAAGTAATACACCATTTGTGCTATATATGGTACAAGGACTTGACCAAAAGAAAATATGAGAAAAGTTATTAGAACCAAATTGAAGCCGTCAAACGTAGCCTATGAAAAAACATTTATCAGCAGTTAATGAAGTTCTCATAAACCCACACAAAACTCAACATCAAAGCAAAATCTAATTCTTCAAACATAGTCCCAAACAACAAATGAAGGACATAACCAATCTGTAAGTTTTGCGGTGCCTGCTCTTGGTTGTAAATCTGAATGGAGCCCTAAGACAACATGAGAGATGTACTGCCTTGCGGCCCTCACGTCGGCATATGATCCTACTATGCTAATTCTCGCACCTTCGATCACAATCCGCGTCCCCGTCTGCTTCTCAATGCCAGCTTTTTCTTGACCATGTTTGCTAGACAACCTCGCCAATCCACGAGATAGGTTGCCTCCTTTTGGAGCTTTGAGTTTTGCAGAACCGAAGGCTTCCACGTAGAGCTTTCCATGATACATTAGGGCACTGATATCTGCTACATCGAGGCCAAGCATGAAGGCACGAACAAAGTCTGCACACTTTTGGAGGTTGCGAACGCCAGGAGCGCCTGCTTTGGTCCTCAGTTCGACCAAACGTTCCTTGCGATTCATACGGAGGTCAATCTGCATTTGTTCCGATAGTACCGCATGAATATCCGTCCATGCTAGATCCAGGGCTTTGTACCGTTGTGGTGGGATAGAAACCCTAAGAACTTCCATGGAAGTAGCTCCCTTGGTTAGACTACAAGGTGACAAATTAAGTTCAAGGGAGGGAGTGAAATCTTTATCTAAACCTTTGTATATAAATTATGCTACTACAGCAAATAGGATTTAGAAAAAATATAAGATTGGATTTAGAGGCCACACACTCAATATTTTGCTGTCAACCATTTCCTGCTAATTTAGGTTGTGCCGCATGCAAGCAAGGCTTGTGCTTTTAGTTTTTCAATTTCCACCATTGTCTCAATTAATTATTGTAACTACATAAACGTCTCTCAAATGATGTGACACATTATAATACAAGAATTTATCGTCAAATCACAAGAGGCAATGCAAATTTTATGGGCTGCATAGCATTTGCTTAACACGAACACAACGCTTGGATTCGGCTAAACTCGATCCCCACCCCAAATCCCTAAAGGGTATCTACTGTCTTAGAATCTAATTGAATGTGGGCTTATGGCTTTGAATTGGATGTAATTTATCCCTATGTACCAAGAAGAAAAGGGAAAGTTCTTACAAGTTTCTATGCCAATCTCAACAACTTAATTCAGCTGTTGAGGTCGACCACATTATGGTACCAGTAGATTCGAACATGATTTCACAAAACAAAAAAAATTCATCGACAATTGATGGCGGGCCTAAGAGTAGAACCAAACTATGGAGTGAATACAACAGAATTCAAATGCTTATCAGATGCATAAACAAGATAAAAATATAGTTCAAATTCGATAGAAAGATTGCGTCAATCGCCAAGAATCCTCTTCTTTTTTGACGTATTCATATACGGTCTGATGACCCACTCATTTTGGGCTTCATCCTGATCCATTGTTCCTAGCTTGATCTGAAACAACAGAAAATAGGAGGGAGCGGAGCATAACAGATTAGTTCAGGTACTAACCACACTGATCAGCTTGTACTGCGACTACAAAGTATCCGTAAATCAACATTCTACTGGAGGAGGAAAGCGAATCGAAAGAGTTGAAAAGGTGCCAGAGGTGGAATCTTAATTGCCAAATGCTGCCACCCCACCAGCATTAACTGGTTATTCATTTGATCTACCCAGAATTAGTAGTAGTAGCTCTGGTAAAAAGACTATCTCCGCATAGAACAAAGGAAAGCGTTTAAGACTTTCCCCAGTGCTTAACAACGAGTGCGGATCGGCCTTGAAAATGAGAGTTTTGCATTTAGAGAACGAGCAGGGAGAGAGAGGGTGGTTTTACATTAGGAAAGGGGGCAAGTTCTCCACTCTCACAGAACACAGAAAGTCACAAAGGAGGTCACCCACTTCATGACATATTCTGATGCTGCCCCCCACAACACCAAAACCCACCTATTAACCGTAACGTAAGATCATATCTAAATATCAGGTGGATTTTAATATGGAGCCAATATATCAAGTTAGTCGTGGAAAACACGAATCACATAGTAGATTACCTGGTACAACCGCAATTCGAACCGAGGTCCAACCTCCTTCAGCTCAACTGACTTGGGACCCCCACGTTTCTCATAAATATGATTCCTGCGAGTTATGTAAAAAATTCACCAAATCAGAATTGCATAATAGGTGAGGTCATGTGTCCCCACCTGAACATTCCATTTGTGATTACATGCATTTATAAATACCAAGATCCAACAAATTTAAAAAGAAGTGGAATTTTTTTTTCTGGCTTGTTCCAGGTTAATGGAATTACTGTTCAAAACGAGTGAAGGCTATTGTTAATCTGTCAAGTACAGACCGAAACTGGAACGAGCAAGCAGAAATCCATTTCGACCACGCTTCACAAAGCTTAAAAATGGATTTATAAGGAGGTCATTTTACGTCATACAACATCGCATAAAAAGCTGGTAGTACAATAGACGAATTTTCACCTCAAGAACATTTGGAAAGAAACTTGTTAATTGGTACCTGAAGCAAGACATGTCTAAAAGAAAAAACTAACCTGAATGATACATAGTCTGACTGGTTAGCGAAAGTGACAATTCGTTTTGTATCGGGCTTGGGAACTGGAAAGAGATGCTTTAAAATGTTTGCTGTCCTTTCACCAAGCTGTTAGCAGTTAATAGATCAACAATAGCATTATGGCATTATATGTAACCCAACACAAAAGTATGAATGAGCCAACATATAAGAACTAATAATCGAGAAAATCCTGCAGATGACCCGTTATGTAAACCAAAATTCATATAGCATAGGTTAAAAGATGAAGAAGAACCAGAAAAGATGGGACACCGGCATGCTGAAGCATGCACGAAATTCGCAGAATTACTTCTTTTTTGGCCTGCCAGACAGACAGTTCAGTCGATCTACAGCTGAAATGTCTCCCAGTTTATCATTTTGTCCACAGTTTTTGGACTTTGAAAGGGGTGCATATGATAAACCTAGACTTGGACCCTTTTGGGGATATTTTTTTCTTCTTCGGCTGTTTTTTTTAACTAATGGTTTTTTGGGAAAGGATGGGTTAGCAGGGGGTTGAAATTCCATGGGAAGGGGACAACCAAAGCGTGCACCATAGAAAGACGCCCAAATAGGCATTGTTATTCCTAAACAACAGAACAGTTAAACATAGTCCATCACATGGTTAACTTAAAATTATGAACAAGTCTGCTGCCTGGGAAATTCAATGCACGGTTAAGGAAAGACACATCTGTGAATCCTTCAGCTCTAATCCGTGGTTCATATAGATGCCACCTTGAACTCTAAAAGCATGCACCCTATGCAATCCACAAGTCTCTTATAATTTCGTTTATTGTAATGCACCATTTTCAAGTTTTCAAGTTTTCAAGCAGTGACTTCTCTTAGACTGGTGGTAACTAATGATATCCACAATTCAAATCCTTCAAGCAGTTTCTTTCCCCGCATTAAACGATTCTTTTCTTTAACAAGTAAAGCACTAAAACCATAACTTCGCAACTAATCATTGTGCAGTTCAGATCCAGAAAGCAAAAATGCAATGAGTGCTGCTGCTTACGACAGGCATTTACTCAGGACCTAAGCAATAGAGGCAGTCTAGACTCTAAAGTGCAGCTGAAAATACAAGGAGTTCACTTAAATCCGTTGATCATACAAGTACAGAACACACCTTTGGATATGCAAAGAGGTGCAAATATACCTTTGTCGAAAAGTTGCTAAGAATCAAATGTGGGTAGGCTTCGGGCATTGTTCCCATGGCCTTTTTGTCCTTAATGTCATGCCTTGTAACCTACAGGTGAGCAATAGAACAGAGCGTTCATGCACAGATCCAATGGGACATAACTTGCTCCTACAGGTACTAAATAAAGTAAAAGCACCATACCACATTGAGTAATCCGAAATAAGCAGTTGGACCAAATGGAAGATGACTAATAATTAAACCATCCGGTACGCCACGATGCTCATGAACTAACACAACATCTGTGAAATCATGTGCTCGACAGGTTTCAATAATTTCAGCTATCACCTGCAAAAGAAATGAATCGAATATTGAATTACGGTTCCATAACATTTGTTTGACACCTTCAACAATGTTGTGACTGAATTTGATAAGATACAGATTCTTTGAATCCCTTGAATTACTTCTGCGAAAAAGTTACTGTAACTTCTGGTAAAACCATGCTCAGATCTAATGTTTGCTAACAGTTTCCCAACTTAGGAATGAGAACCAGTAAATCACACTTAAAAGGAGCAGAAAATAACGAAATCATATAAAATCTGTAAACTAGTTCTTCTGTAGTGATCATAGTATGCCACACATAGATCCTTCTTTCTGCTAATGGTAAGAAATTCTATTGAAGTCCTACGTGATTGTGGAGAAATATCTCTGCAAACTATTCGTAACCTTTCCAGGATTCCATTAGTACCAAACAGACCGTGTGATGTTTCATACTTATACGTAAAGAGTGCGTATTAGAACTAGTAGAGACCACTCAAGTCTCCACTTTCGTCTGATCTTTCACCACCCCACAAAAGAGCACCAAGTTTACTAAGGTGATTTATATACAAGACGAAAAGGATTCAGATTTATCAAAAAAATAAATGTTGGACTTCAGCAAATCTGCAGGTCAAATCATATGTTTTATGTTTGTCGCTAAAAATAAGCAACAGGAGCACCATTATGCTTGTATAGGATGGCCAAGGAATAATTACAGGCAACCAGTAACCAAATGCAAACTTAGACATCAATTGATAGCCTAAACCACCCAACCAAAAGTAGTGCAAATATAGATTACATGAAACCAAAATTTTACTCTCTGGAGAATTCAGAAAGAAGGTAAAAGCAGTTCAATTAGTAGGAAATACTCATCATCCCAGAACTACAACTGGAAAGTAAAATAAACCAACCTGACCACCACGATTCATACGTTGTGAATTGGGAAAAACAAACTTCAACTCCTGCAAACAAGGAATTAACAGATCATTCAAAAA
This sequence comes from Escallonia herrerae, assembly GCA_033070095.1. Lineage (NCBI taxonomy): Eukaryota > Viridiplantae > Streptophyta > Magnoliopsida > Escalloniales > Escalloniaceae > Escallonia > Escallonia herrerae. The sequence goes on along the minus strand of JAVXUP010001626.1, from coordinate 41,344 downwards.
AGTATGCCCAAACTACGTACTGCGCTGCCTAAATCTAATTGACAAACCAAAGAATGAAGAAAATGATAACCACCACAAAATAAAGGTAACACTTATACACATGGTTTAGGCTCCCAACTTATCAAAATCCAATAACCAGTTTACAATGGACAAGAGTATGATCTAAAGTAACCTGAGACTAGACCAACCTTTGTAAATTGTGTAAGAGGAGCACTTGGGTTGCGGGACGTGGTAAGCAAAATTTTTGGATCTTTGTCTGTTGCGTTTGCATACTCATCATCGATTGTTGACCTTGGAACTGAATTTAAGAAATGTAAAAGAGACCAGTTACTTGCGATGGCAAAACAAGAGGTCGTTCCTAAAATGCAAAAGAAAAGAGACTGACAACGAACATAACCAACTAATTATGATGCAAAAACCAACTGAATACATTTTTTTCCTGAAAAAAGAACCAACACCACAGTTTTCGGACAGAAGCAGATGGTAAACAAGATATCATTTTAGCCCTGTATCCTTTTTTACCTCTGTAAGCGTGCATGTAGCACTACATTATAGGCATGAAATTAAACTTTTCTCATACTACATTTTATGGTAGATATGAAAGGTGAACCCAAAAGTGGAGAAGAGGTGTATCTTGGGTTCAGTTAGTACTTCCTGCACATTACATATTGTGCTCATCCATGATCAGTCTATGTAAGCCAAGCAAGAATGGAAACCGAGATTCTTGTTTTCATCTCATTTGCAGAGTGCAGCAGTACATGTAGCACAAGTCATTGACGCTGGAGCATTTTACAACTACAACTCTGTTCAAAAAAGCACCAGAGCAGCGTTTGACTGCAGAGTAGCTGCAGCTGTGATTCCAGACCGGAACCATATTTTAAGAGGCTTATACCTAGACAAGTTTTAAGGAACATGAAGAATCCTTACCCATCTAAGAAAGAGTGATTAAAGTGCAGCCTCAAATACTATTTTCAATTTTTGGTTCTAGTATCGAGCGAATGGTGGAATTCCATTATCACTAGAGGGAATCCAAGAATATTCATATCTTCGCTTGTATTGCAAAATCAAATAAATATGAGTACAAGAAACTTGAATCGGCTACGTTTTTCTGTTTGTGCAAATATCTTCTATGCCTAACTTTTTTTCATGGTGTATGTCATACAGATGAAAGGACAAAGAGAGCCAAATCTCTCTCTAATCAGCGGGCTGAAGGTCTCGGCTGCCACCGAATAGCCAACGAGTCACACTTTACGTTCTTCAACTCCAATTTCGCTAGTGATTTTAGTTTAAGACGATAAGGCAAGATAAAAAGAGGAAAAGCCACGTCCCGGACCTTTAAATTAATAGGTGTTTGTATAAACAGATATATCTCAGGGGCTTCTGTTCTCTTGGGTCTTTCCTGCTTTAAGGTTCTAAAAACCAAGAAATTGAGGAAAATCTCCTCTTTTACCGCACACTTTCCCGAAACCAAAAAAGAGCCTACCTAACTTTAACCTTATTTGTTTTCACATAAAAGCAAAGCCTTTCAATTTAACACCCAAATTAAACCCAGATACCAATGATTCATGAATATAAACTAAATTATCTCAAAAGACACAACCCACCCGAGAGAGAGAGAGAGAGAGAGAGAGAGAGAGAGAGAGAGAGAGAGAGAGAGAGAGAGAGTACTAGCAGTGTGTTTATCCTCAAGCTTTTAAGTTAAAAGGTGTTCACATATAACCAGTGTGTTTATCCTCAAGCTTTTAAGTTAAAAGGTGTTCACATATAACTTTAAAGGAAAAATGATCTCAACAAGGCTATGTTGAATCCTCCCTGGTTTAAGGTTTAAAAAGCAAGACATTGAGCACAATCTCCTCTCTTCCCCACAAATTCCAAGAAACCAAAGAAAGAAAGAGCCTGCCAATCTTTATCCCAATTTCTTTGGGGAGAATAAAAAAGAGCTTCAATCTGACACCGAAATCAAAACCCCAGATGTCGATGATTCAAAAAAAAGGGAGCTAAATACATGCAACCACAAACACACACACATATACATGTGAAAGAAAGAAAAAAGGGGAGCATACTGGCTGTGTTTTCATCTTCAAGGTCAATTTCTTGGCGGAGAGCAGCCTCTTCGTTCCTAAGCTCGGTGGGTATTGGTTTTCCCTCTGTGCAAAAAACCCACAATCATAACAATTACTCGATCAGTGCACAACCAAGTAAAACCGTTAACACATACGCATACAAGCAATTATAAGTGCGAGTACCTTCTAAAGCTTCTTTGATTTTGCGCTTCTTCTCGTAGAGCAAGCGCTCTTTGCCCTCCAAGCTTTTCCTGTACAGGTACTCCCTCCTCAGCCGAACGTTCCTCCGCAACATATCTGTCAAAAACCCAAGACTTTCACTTCCTCTTTCACTTCAGACGCTGCTGCATTTTGTGTCTGTCTTCGGGGGTTTTGGGGATTTTGGCTTTTTGGGGTTGCGGGAATTAACAGTACGCGGACGGACAGTTGAATTGGAACGGAGCCCGGACTGGTTGGGCTCCTGAGGGTTGGGCCATGACTAACCCATATTGTCGATGGACTCATATTTCTCGGCCTTCGCCCACCACTGGTTCGTATGCTTCTGCTATTAAAAAATTATTATGTGCAAATTTAATCCATACAAGTTACAACTAATAAAAGTTATACTCCCTCTGTCTCTCATGAATTGATCATATTTTCTTTCTGCCGTTTCACAAAATTTGATCACTTTCAAATTAAGAAAGATTCTGTAAGTTTTTTTACATTTACCTTTTTTATTATTCTATTTCTCTCTTCATATTTAGCTCTCTACCAACACATTTTCTCTCTCCTCGCCCAGCACTTTACACTTTTTTATTTTATTTCTCTCTCCACATTTAATTCTACCAATCAATTTTCTCTCTCCTGACCCACTCTCTTTTACCCTTCCTCTCTCTAAATGATAAAATGAAAAAAATACACAATATATAACATAAATCCTTAATATGCGTGCAAAGTCCAACTGATTGAATTTTCAGGGATGGAGGGAGTAAAAGATAGAAAATGGAGACAAATAAGGAAGGATCAACAAAAATGGAGTAAACATTTTTGTAGTTGAATACCGGTTACAATGGTTGAAATAATGGGAATAAAAATAAAGTTTAACGGTAATAGAGTAGAATGCTATTATGTATTTAAAAAAAATTCAAAGCAATGACCTTGATTAATTTTTCTTTAATTTTAAATTTAATATTATAAAAAGGTACGGTTGAAAGTTCAAAAAGTTCTTTATCTTAAAGGCGTGATCCCTCTATAGTACTATTATAGATAGATGTCACCATGCCAGAACCTATATGGGTTGGCTAGGCACTGGCCAACGCAAGTTGCACAAATTATACCTATGTGTTTGTCTATGCTCCATGTAACGTCAACAGTTTTGTGAGCTCATTGGAGATTGATTCTAAAAAGTACATTTTAACTTAAATTTTAATCGTTTTTTTAAATTAGATTTAATCTACTTTAAGTAGAATCAGTTTGCTATTAAAAAAAATATTTTGTAAACTAGCTTAAAGTTAGAAAAAGTGTTTAGATAAAAGTGCTTAAATCAGTTTTAATATGACAAAATGACCGGATGTGATACCTATTAATATGTATTTAATATATATTTAGAAAGATAATGTTAACATAACTTTTATTTGTAAATAACTAGTATAACATATGTAAATAAATTATCTAAAATATATTTTCACCCACCTGTAAAAGTTGTTTAATTTTTATTTTAAATTAAAACACTCATAATAACACATTAGTACTTATAATACAATAATTTTTCCAGATTAGTTAAAGGGTATAAAGGATATCTTTTTGTGAGAAATAAGATAATACTATGATAAATTAGAAGGTCAAATCTATTAATGAAAAAAATGATTATTTCATAATTCTCACTTTTCAAGATTAGAAGAATGTCCTTCTCTTAGCTTTTGAACTTCTAAAGGTTGATTGGATTTCTATGTTTCCTAAACACATAAAAAGTTGATTTAGTTCAGATTAAAGCTCTGTTTGGTAACGCTTATTTTTTTAATTTTTTTTTCTAATTTTGTAAATAAATAAAAAATAAACTTGTGTGGCCCACAGTTTTCGTTTTTTTTTTTCAGTTTTGAAAATCAGCTATTAAAACATAGCTGTTTTTGAAAACTCACATTTAGAAGTTTTGATTTTTATTTTGAGACCACCACCTCCCGCTGCTGATGATGGCAAACTCAAAATAAAAATGGGTAATCAAACACTCAAAAGAAAAAAAACTCAACATAAAAATTATGTAATCAAACACTCATTTAACTAAACAGGTTTTTTCTTAAACAGAAAATCAAAACTGGAAGTGAATTCAAACGCTACCTAAATTAAGTTTGATCATCTAAAAATCAATTCCAAAATCATATAACAGTAAACAAATTAAATATGTAAAACAACCCCCACTGCACTCGTCTTTAATTTTGTATCACTGACGATCCACAGGAACTCAACTCCCTCTTCTCTCTTATCCATGATCCTAACCAAATTCTTAAATATGATTGCTACTTTAGAGCAATACATCATAACACAAAACCTTTTATGTGTCTCTGAAACCAATAAACGTGATGTACATGAAAACCTTAGAGCAAAAACTCCACATGATTGCGAAGAGCCGAAAAATTTCCTTTTTTCCACTAAAATAAATAAACAGAAAAAATAATTTGGGCAACCTTTGCGTCTGATCCCGTGGAACCGCAGGTACAAGCCACGGAATATGCTCTGAGGAACTCATTGTCTTGGGACAAAGATATGCCAAAAATATTCCACCCAGACTCCACCTCCACCTCCACCTCCACCTAGATACCTTCCCCCTTCTCTTTTCTGCAGTGTTCAAACTTGCAGGATGAAGTTCGCAGAGGGGCAGTGGTGAAGCTCGATCAGTATTCGCACTGCAAGTCAGCTTCAGCTGGTCTAAATGAGGAGGATGCCAAGGTAAGAATTGCACAAGTAAGTAGGCCTACAGTTAGACCTGGCAAACGGGTATACCCGCCGGATTCGGGTAAAATCCGGCCGGGTCCGGGTAAAAACGGGTCGGTTATATTTTACCCGATTTTTCCCGGGTAGACTTTTTCAGAATCCGTACCCTACCCTTGCGGGTAGGGTATTACCCGCGGGTAAAATACTAATTTTTAATTAATTTTATTTTTAATTAAACAAATTCGAATTACATTATTTTGCCATATTTTACGGCCAAATCATTATTCAATGTTTCTGATTCTTCTTCTCCATCAAAATTCATTACACAACAATATGCAAATCTTGCACCCAATGCAAATCTACTCGACTACCATCAAGATCCACCGAAGGTCACAACTCGCAACATAATCCACCATTCATACATCTACAGATCTACTGAAAGTAGAACAAAATAATTAACAAATACATGCAAATTACAAAATGATGTAACTAGAAAGATGTGCATCGGTGGTAGTAGATCTGCGGTGGAAGTGGCCGGCGGTAGTAGATCTGCGGTAGAAGTGGCCGGCGATAGTAGATCTGTGGAGGTGCGATTGTGGTCTTAAGGGGAAGACGGCGGCGGAGGCACGGAGATGCAGTAGAAGTGGCCGGCGGTAGTAGATCTGCGGTGGAAGTGGCTGATCTGCGGAGGTGCACTGATGGAGGTAGGAGATCTGCGGACATGCGATTGTGGTCTAAGGGGAAAGAGACGGCGCCGGAGGCACGGATTTGCGACGGACGGTGGAAAGAGATGGCGGCAAAGGCGCGGATCTGCGATCTTGGGGACGATGACCGGTGATCATCGTGGGGTGTGGTCTGAGAGAGTGAGAGAGAGCAAGAGAGAGACAGAGAAAGAGAACTTGGCGGCTAGAGAGAAAAAGACTGAAGTGAGAATGAAACCCTAAATGGCTAAATTCATTTATATAGCAGAAAATCCGGGTAAATCCGGATTACCCGGACCCGATCCGAACCGACCCGAAAATTACGGATCGGTTCGGGTACGGGTCTAATTTCAACGGGTCTTCTATATACGTACCCGTACCCGGCTTTTTTGAGCGGGTACGGGTAGACCCGCGGGTCCGGGCAATATTTTGCCAGGTCTACCTACAGTCATAATCTTCTGTCTTTTCTTGTTACCCTTGAAAGGAAGCTTGAGTGTTATGGAAGAGTCCTCATAAAGAAGAGTTGATGTTTCCTGCCTTCGACACAAATGAATTAATCGATCACCTCCATTTAGAAAATCAAAAAGTTTCCCAATTCCATTTTTTCTAGATATACCAGCTGGTTACTTTGGAAAATTGAAGTAAGAGAGAGAGAGAGAGAGAGAGAGAGAGAGGGGTGCTCTTTAGTAAAATTGACATCAGTATGGTATCAATCAACCGTACGAGTCATCCAGCACGGAGACGTCGATCTGCTGCTGATATACTATATATATATAGCAAGCAAATATCAGCAATGGGTTGCCGGAAGATAAAAGGATTTGATTGGATAATATGGGCTAGCCGAACCTCAGAGAATGTTGTTACGTCACCGCTTACGTGGACATTCTCTTTTCGCCGGCCACATGACTTTAATATATTATTATATAAATTAATTTTAATTGCTTTTCATTATCGCTTTCTATTTTTGAATTCAGTTATCTCTCTCCAATCAGTTAAATTTTTTTTTATTAGTTTAAATTTAAATTTCAAAAGTAATTTATAATTATTGCACATTAATCAAGTTTCTAGAATTATTATTATCTCATTAATCTAATTAATATCTCATTCCACAATTATTCCCAAAATCAAGTTCTCTCTGCTTGTCACGTGTCATATAAGAAATGCTAATTATTTGACACAAATATTCTCTTTCCTTTTCAATATACAATACTTTGTGTGCGATTAGAACTTCCAACCTAGACCATTATTATTTATTCTCTTTTAAAATTGATTCCTTTATTATCTCTTAATCATTATCTCCTTAATCAGGGTAATTTCATATCTTAACTGAAAATCAAAATTTAAATCTCATGTTATCTCTCTCATCTTTGCTTCTAGAGTAGTTCTTTTGCATACAATTTTTAATTCTAATTTTTTGTGGCATTACTTAAAATTCATTTCGTATGCAACGCACGGGTTAAAAAACTAGTTTATGAGGAGGCCCCGAGTTTACTCGCGGTCAAGAACGACACTAAAAAATTTAATTTCCCTAGTTCACGCCATAAAATTTCGTAATTTCGGCATCTAACATTTTCCGACCATTTTTTGGGCAAAAAACTCGTCAGAATGGTGACGTGACTTACTTTGGGGGTATTTTTGGCAAATCATTCTTTTTCTCTCTTTCTTTCTCTAATCGGGCACCACCTCTCTCTCTCTCTCTCCCTCTCCCCACCACACCACCACCCCCTCTCCAAGCTCGCCACCTTACCAATCTCGTATCTTCCCTCACCTAATCGCCTGCTCTACCTACACTGCGGCATCAACACTCCTCTGGAACCAATCCCGTTACGCTGCCTCCACCCTCACCCGCGCGCGAGGTCCACGTTGGTGGCAAAAAGCCCTTTTCAGAAAAAGACCAGATGCGCCCGCAACAGATTCCAATGTAGTGTTAAAGTATTCATCTCAAAACCAATTGCCTATGAGAGGAGAGCCATCTCAAAACCAATTGCCTATTAGAGGAGAGCCATCTCAAAACTAATTGACAATGAGAGGAGAGACTTACGAGGAGTATATATAGTATTTGTTATTTATCCAATGTGGGATTGATATTCAATGTGGGATTTATATCTCTCAACACGCTCCTCGCTTGTGGCCCGACTGATTTTTGAGTGGGCCTAACACGTGGAGAAAGTGACTGGGTGGCGGTGCTGAACTCATTTTGAATTGTTTGTCGGCCTTGAATCGAGAATACCATGCATGTTAAAGTATCCATCTCAAAACCAATTGGTAATGAGAGGGGAGGCTACAAGGCGTATATATTGAAGTATTATTTGTTATTTACTCGATGTGAAATTGATAGTTAATGTGGGATTTATAGTTCTCAGCACGCACCCCTGGAAGCAGCGACGTCTTGGCCCAACATTGGTTTGCCCTCACTAACTGTCAACAACATTGAATCTGTTTGATATACTGGTTAATAAACCGACGATGATTGTAGATAAATTGATTGCCGGCATCGGTGTGTGGTGGAGGAGAGAGGTGATGCCGTGGAGGGAGGTGTGCCGGTGGTGCCGTGACTGAAAGTGGAAGAGGGAAGATGAAGACTGATTGCCCAAAATGCCTCCCAATGTTCTCCCAAATCACCTCTCCGACAAGTTCTACTCCCGAAAAATGGTCAAATAGTGATAGAAGTCAAACTTACGAAATTTTCTGGTGGAGGATAACGAAAATTTTATGATGTCAGGCGCCTCATATAATTTACCCCTTCGTTTAGGATGTAAGCTTCTTAACAGGATTTCTGCTTGGTAATGGCATAATATCGACCAAAGTGTCATGGTCCCTCATGGCTATGATTGTCCACAAAAATGGCACCACCCAAAGTGGTGTCACTCCGAATACACTTCCAAAAGTATCCTGATTTTATTCATCCTACACCCCCCCCCCCCCCCCCCCCCAACAAAGGGAAGTTGACAATATAAAATGTACAGCCCAAATTAGTAGGGCATGTCATGGGTAGTGATTTGCTGCCTAATTTTTCGTAAAACCAATAAGCTTCAAGACAATTCAATCAGTTTTTGAGTATAGAGTTGACGCAATGAACCTGTTTCTTTGCAAATGCATCTAAGGTATATATGAATTTCAACACAAGAATTGCTCAAATAAAGTTCGTTTGAACAAATAGAAGTAGATACGTATTTACATTCACCTTCACGACCAGTAAATTTTTTTTCATTAAAACCAATATTATGTACATGAACACATAAACAGATCTCGTTTTCAACAAAAGAATAAATTACCATGCAACGAATTTTGCACAATACAATTACCTGAAACAACGCAATTCATGGAAAAGAGAGAACTAGGGACTTAACCAAAAATTTAGAAACCTTTCCAGGCAGCAAGAACTTCATGGAAGATTTCAGCTATCAGTTCCTTGTCTGCACACTGTAGAAAGGCGTTGAAATCATCTCGAATGTCAAATATCTTACCGAACTTCACAAGATAGCGCATGCAACTGGTCTTCAGTTTCGGCAATTGATACAGAGAAGCGTTTTGGAGCCTCTCCAGCACATTTTTGGTATCAATGTCTTCTAAAAGACTATCATGACATGCCTCTTTCAGATCCAAGATATCGTACTTATCAGCTGCTCGGAGAAGTGCCAGCCTGTGGGTTAGAAATTCTTCATTTTCTATGTTTCCATATATGTAATTGAGAAACGCCTGGCAAGCTTCAATTGACATGTCGGAGATGTTTATGGCAGACAGTTCTTTCTCTTTAAGGTCATGTGAAAACATGCTGCGGAAAACAGGTGAACGTACAGCAAGAACTGCACGATGAGCTCCGATGCTTCCATCCGAAGCGTTGATTACAATGTCAGTGTGGATGCTTTCTGACAACATTCGACCAAGGGATGCAAGGGCTGTTGCATTCGATTCCTTTTGCAAAAACCCTTCAGCCCAGATGGAACAAGGTTCTCCACCCTGTGTGTTACAATAATTCATCTATGAACACATTGTTGACCATGTTAATCACAGACATATTCTCCTAGCAGCAAATACCTTCTGCATTTCTATTTCAGTGATATTAAGCACTATAGTAAGCACTTCAAGGAATTCCAGAAATTGGACGGGACATATTAAGGATGTTGGGAACATAAATTTGACTCAAAGGACTTTCTTTATAATGCCTACATCATTAAGCTTTTAAATGGTGCAAGCCTAATAAAAACATTCCTTACGTGTTCTATTCAACCTAATGGTCTACTGATAATCTGGTAGCGTCTAAGGGTCAGCCTCTGCTTCCCAGCAAGTCAAAAGGGCAGTGTTGATCTGAACGAGCAAAGATGACACTCATAAGCCGATGTGAAATTTTACCAGTTATTCATCATGCGCGTTAGGTGCAGCCACATCATGGTCCTCCCACAGGCACTAACCTTCCGAACAACTACATTCCATCAGTTTGGCAGATATTGATTACTGAATAAGCAATTATGGCCTTTATAGGACTTTCAAAGGACATTATCTAGGACTTTGTGAACACAAATTTGACTCCGTAATCTTCATTCCTTTATAACAGTGTGTTGAACTATTGCAGTGCCTAATCAGTTGGATAAATGCAAACGTACGGTAAAACTTCATTGAATTCGCAAATGACATTATCTAGAATTTTATGAACACAAATATGACTCCATAACCTCCATCGTCGTTCCTCAATAATTGAGTTTTGAACTATTACAAGGCCTAATCAGTTGGATCAATGAAATGTAAGGTAAACTTTAAGGCGGGTGATTTTTGAGGCAGTAATCTGTGAAATTGCTCTATCAAATTCGAAGGGATGGCTGCACAAATGGTTAACAGAATCTTACTTCTGGGGATGCAGTCTTCAGATCGACAAATTCAACGTCAATGATGAACTTTCCAGTCAATGGAACCTCAATTGCCCAAACAAAATCGTCGTTATTCTTGAGCTGCCTATCTGTAATTTCTGCAATCCAAGGGAAAACAAAACAAGAAGGAACTATTTACACATGATATGGTGTGTAGTGTCAACTGTAGGTACATTTCCAATTCCATCCACTAAACCCAAAATCTATCATGTATGTACAGTAGTTCAAGGCACTTATTTCCTAAGCAGCTATTCTGGCTGACTTTAGTGGTTTCAATGCTGCAATCATCAAGATCAACCGCATCAACGCATCAAGCCACTTAAAACCCAGTAATTTCACCTTAAAGATAAGATCATCTTTTGTCCCCTAAATTCTGATACAAATCAATTTCAAGAAGACACCACACTTGCGCCCACGCGAAAACACACACAATATGGTTCCACAAACACCAAAGCATCTGGCACAGATTATAAGATACTGATGCAAATTGAAAATATGATCAAACAACACAAGCGCGGGCGCACATTCCCAACTCAAAAGCATCATTTGCAAGGAATTTCTGGCGAATACCTGGGTGAGCCAAAGTCTTGCGATCTCCTACTGAAGAGACCACTCGAATGATAAAGGACGCAATCGGTGGATTGTCCCTTGTCAAATTCGATATCTCCGGGTACAATTTAATGGACAAAGTCCTGTTCTTCTCCACAGCTAAATGCCTTCAATGAAGCAACAAACAAATTAACAAGGAGAATTATTGCAAATCAAGTAAAACAACTTTTCCTCCTCTCTGTTTATGGTTTCCCTAGTTCCCTTTTCTTTTTGGTAAAAGGAAGATGCAAAAGACAATAATCAAACCTTGCAATTCTTGGATTTTCCATTATTTGGAATTGAGAGAGAGGAACCTAAAAGGTCAATTGCACTGGGCCTAACAAGACAACATGGATTCTGGGTTCATCAAGCTTTTTCATATACTACAAAACCCAATTATTACATAAAGTAATTATCCATAAACAAATAATAATTGGATGTTCCTTTATTCCTATTCCTCTGTTTTCTCAAAAGCTAAACACTGACAATGAACGCAAGCACGAGGGAGATTAAGAGTAATGGATGAGGATGGTCATGAAGCAGAGGTGGAAGCCTAAAAGGGTCTGCTTGTTCCAGTACCCGCCGACGAACCCGGCTAGTTAGACGAGGAGGATGAGGATTCCGACGAAGGCGACCGGCCACTGGAGCCAGTGGGCACTCGTTGTCGGGCTTGGAGGTCAGCCAGATGCTGGCGGCGATTATGGGGGCCGCTATTGTGTGTGTGGGAGAGAGGGGGGGGGAGAGAGAGATGAATGATATGCAATAGAGAGAATTGAGAGAGGAGTACCAGAACTTGAAAAAAGTAAGTAAAAAATTGACATGATCACTGATAATTGCTCACCAGTTCCACTTCCCGATCTTGAAAGGATCGGACTTTCTGTAGGTACAGGAAGCCAAGTTCTCGATCCTCCATTGGGCGAGGCGCGACGTCGTTTCAACGCGATACGCAGACTCGCTCATCCTAGCGAAAGCAAGGGCGGCCGCGATTTCATTGATGCAGGCGAACAGTCCCTCTAACCAAAGCTCTCCTGACTTTCCCAGGTTTGCTCCTCTCTCTCTTCTTCATGCACAACAGCAAGTACATATATATCTGCACACAGCCTCCCTACCACACCCACCACACACGCACGCACGCTCTGCTCTGGCTCTGCAGAATCAATGAGTCTAATGCTCAAGATTCCTCAAACCCTTTTATAAAAAAAACGAAATTGACAAGATATTGATTTGTGGTTGGCCCAGTTCGAAGGTTTCGGGCACGCAAGGGCATAGATATAGCTTTTACGCCATTGATGGTGAAATTGTGCAGAGCAGTTTTTGTTTAGAGAGAGAGATGGGCGTTCTAGTGGGCTGATATGTTGGCTTATACTGCACTTTCAGGGTGATGGTTATTTAAAGGAAGGAAATTGTCCCGTAGGCACTCCAATTCATTGATGGTAATGTTTGTGTAAGTATGTGTGTATGCTTGGAAAAGAACAATATTTCTTTAAAATTCTTCCTCCTATGAAGCAAAGTATCTCTTCTCTTCCCAATTTTCATTTTCAATTGTTTTGAGTCATTTCATTCCAGCAACTGTTTCCTCTCAATCATGGTCTTGCTGAAACACTTTGCCACTTGCAAGGCTGCATCATAAAAGCCTTGCTCTGCCGTATATTTGACACAATATATTTTATCAATATTAACTAAATATTTTTAGTGACAAATTATTTTTATTGAATTATTACATAATGTTGTAAAACAGATGATCCTAATCCCAAAGTTTGTGAATTACTTTTATTCTTTATGTCTTGGTTTCCATAGCAACGATATATATAGTATGATATAGGGACTCGCAAGTTTCCATGTATCACTTGCTTTATGAGTAGATTGTGTGTAGCGTCGCATTCGAAGTAACAAATGTTTGGTACCAAGTTTTATAGTTAATGGCTCTGATAGTTGTGAGAATAGAGATAAATGGAATGGATGAACAAGAACGGCAAAACCGTCACTAAAAATAAAATTCACTCGCAATTAATCTAGACTAGATGTTATTCATGGGACATGCATAAGTTTCAACGGTGAAAGAAGGTCTACAACACTTTTTAAAAGTTAGAAGATATAAATCGTACATTTATAAAGTCGAAATGAGTGATATAACGTTGTTATCAATAATTTCATCAAGGCTTTGCAGATAGGTGCATTGTCACAATAAGGTAAGCCGTTAATAGAATTCGGTCATGTCGTCGCTAAATCACAAATATTGAGTCTTTTGCTTGGGAGTAGGCAAATTGCAGAAGCAGGTTGAATTTGTCAGCCTATTTCAGTATAGAATTTGCTCATTTATTTGGAAGGAGCCGAAGAAATCAACTCTCTCAACTTATTGTCATGATTGCCAGTTGTGGGCCGTTGATGCTGCTACATTCCTACGTCACCGTTTAACGGAGTTGAGTTTCTTTAATACTCCTTAGTTTTTTTTTTTGTGGTACATTTCAATACGGAGTACTTCTTCGCGCAACTTGCTCTGAGCAAGAACTTGCCCTGACAACTTGCTCTTTAGATGAAATAAGATACACCCATTCACAAGCACGAGGTGCAGCCTAAGCCTAAACGTAAAGAAGATTTCCCTAAGACAAAGATAGGCCTAAGAAACGTTACTCTTTGCTTGATCTAAAAGAATAATCTTGTTGACTCTTAAGTGTTTTGAACTTACAAGGGCTAGTAGTGCAAAAGGAGAGGTGAAGTGTAACCGTGAAAAAGTGAAGTGTAGATATCATTTCTTAAAAAAATTTCTTTGCAAACTGTTATGTACATGATACGTGTCTTTCTAGGTGAGGTAAAGTTAAAGCATGGCTTTTGTTAGATAAATCTTTGTCATTTGCGAAAATGGTGAAACCAATCTGCACTTCGCTTAAAGCGAATTGATATGAAGAGCACTAAAGAAAAATGATTGGAATGTTCTCGCAGCCTTACTTTATCCTGAAAGATGTAGGTGAATTATGAGGATTGTGAGAAGTTAAACTGGGCATCTCTAAATCTATGCAAAACAAAAAACAACGAAAAGGAAAGTACATGCAAACTGATGTCTATAGCTCTGAAAATGAATTAGGTTCGGTGCTAAAGTAATGGACGTGTTGGGCTACCCGTAGGTCTTAAAAGTTTGATAATATTGATGGATTCATTTTCTAACAGTTTAAACTTTTAGAGCAGCTGGTAACCTAACAATATTGTCATGTTTAACAGGACGACAGTTTTGATAAATTCTCCCCGTCATCTCAAACACCATATTTTTACTTCTTCAATCTCACTTTCCAAATTTAATACGATAATTTAATTACCTATGTTGCTCCCAAGTTAGACTAGCATGGTAATTAAAACATGAGTAAATGTGTCTTTTTCGACACACTTTCAAGATGTTGTTAATGGCACTTTAAGAACATTTTTGACAATTCTTGCATTCTTTTTGTCGCCAAATATGTAGAAACACAGAGAGAGAGAGAGAGAGAGAGAGAGAGAGAGGGCAAAACTCTTAAGAAGATCACGAACATAGCTTGATTTGATGCTGTTCTAGTTCCTACGGTTCTGTCAGGCAACTACACACACATGACAGAACAAACCTTTTTGGGCTGTGCATTTTTTCACCGTTCATATGTGCAATGTGTGAGAGAGAGAGCGAGGAGAGGAGAAGATGATGAGATAATGAAGGTGGAATCTTGAGATTCAGTAAACAAAGCCTGTGTTTTGCCTGATTGGCAGGTGCACTAGTTGACAAGAAACGTATCATTGGTGGCCGGTGTGGGACAGACACTCTCGCCTGAATCCCTTCCAAGCATCCCAATTCTGCAAGCAATCCCATTATTTTAAATTCCACTAGAGCAGCTTTGAAGGTTGAAAAGGGAGACCCTAATGACTCCCACCATTAATCACTAATCAGGCCAATTCTTGTTCTTGTTCTTGTTCTTGTTCTAAAGATGGTAACCCAAGAATGACAAACAAATGCAAAGACAGGTATGCCAAGTCTCTTCTCTGGAGTCCGCTCATAAGAAACGAACTTGTGCGTCAGTTGAAAAGACAGACATATTAACAAGTACTTGAGTTATTTTTTATATCACCTGATCTAATATAAAAAAAATTAAAGTGAAAAATCTCTCTTGCATTATGATTCCAATGTTCACCATAGCCGTTTTAATTTCCTTGCTTTGAATTCACGGCGGCCTTTCGTGTTGCAATTTTGACTTATGATTCTCCGTAGAAGAAAAAGTTGTCCAAAATAACATAAATTTTCACTATCAGTGGCTACATTTAGATCAGTGGAAGTGTAAGATATGATTTGACCTTCGTGCATATTCTAAGAACATCATGGGTCAAGAAAAATGAGAGTTTGGCCATCAGCACGCCTAGATTTGTCAAGGCCTTCCACTTTATTATGTCGACGATTCTGCGGTTCTACTCATGTGTTCTTAAGAACATGATTGAACAAGTAGCTTAATTATGGTCAATAGATAGAGCACTAATAGGTAATTATGTGAGATCATCATCTTTTTGTAGGGATCATAAATGTTTTGGTAATTATAGGTGAACTAAAAGGTTAAATAATGTAGACTAGATAGGTACAAAATCTTATTTCTATGACCCTGATTACAAATGTGTTCTAGAAGGAATGTCCCATTCTGTTAATGACGTTGTCACTCTTGAGTTTAAATTTTTTTTTAAGATAGAAGGTGATATTGAAAAAAATATGCCTTCTTTCCTAGGGTGACACGTGTCACATGGGAGACTGCAATATGACTATTACTAGTTTTACTCGGATCAAACATTTGTCCAATCTTCCTGCTCTACAAGTAGGGATAACAATTAGATCCGTAACCGGCAGATCTCCGCCCCACCCCACCCCGCCCCGCTAGGAGCGAGTTATTTTGACTTTGACCGGGTTATGGGACACGTATGGTAAGTTTTTTTTAAAAAAAATCTGTAACGGGTTAGGGTCGGGTATGGTATTTTGTCCAACCCATCCCGCTATCCGACCTGCACCCGCCCCGTAAACTAAACATATGCATCAATAAATCTCAACCGTCCATCTTAGCGTATATATTTCATTCGAAACCCTAAAATGCTGACTCTTCTCTCAATTTTTGCCGAGTTGCCCACGGCTGCCTCCCTTTTTAGAATCTTCTCTCCTTCTCCACCGTAAGCCCCCCTATGGCCAAAAACCTCATAACCACTGACTAGCGGCCACGACCATGTTCCACCGCCTAGTTCTCAAGTTTCTCGGCACCGAGAATAACAGCGAGTCATCGGAGATCTCGCTGGAATGGTCACAATCACAGATCGATTCTCCTTCGATGAGTGGTGCTTGGTGGATCGTGCGGATATCCGCCACGCCAGTGATTGGTGATTGGTGGATCGTGGGACGGTGGTGCTTGTGTTATGCGCCAGTGGTTGGTTTGTGCACCGGTGGTTAGTCTGTGTGTCTATGATGAAGGGGATGGGGGCGTGGGTGCATGTTTCAGGGTACTGAACCTGCAGATGGTTATTATTCATTGCTTCGGTACGGATCGAGACGGATGTGGATTTTCTTGTAGTCCACCGGATCGATGATGATATTCCCATCCCTTGACCAGATGGCGGGGTGGAGTGACATATTTGTGCTGCCAGGGCGGGTTTGAATATTGCGAAATCCGCATCCAACCCGCCCCATTGCTATTCATATCTACAAGGATCTTTCCTTATCTATGATTTTCCTCTCACGATAATCATTAGCTGAGTGTGTCCTAATATGAAAAAGCCGAGAAGGTAGTCCCTCTCTCTCTGATGTATATTTATGAGTGTCAAACTCGAAGAAAAAGATATGTTTAGAGCTCCACTTCTCGTATATTAAGCCTTTTTTCTCTTTCACATATCACTTAGCTCTGTTCGCCCTCTCTTTAAATTTTATTCATAACCAACTATATTGCGAGCAAATCTTTTGTACTAAAACTCAAATTTGTACACAAACCTGGCATATGTGACAAATTGCTTTTTCAATAAGATAGGAGCCTGTTGTGGCAACTCACTATGCAGTACAATCATCGGATGGATAATCTGTTGAGAGCAACTGAGACAACTGATTGTGGGAGAAGAAAAACACAAGTCAGAAACAGAAAAGGCCAAGTGTTACCTTTCAACTTCCATTTCACATTCAAAGTAGGAAGGGTAGTTACCTACCTCATTAGTCACAGGGACACCTGTCACCTAAACTCAAAAACTAGTGCAGGTCAATCTCTATTGTACCTTGCTCACTGGTGCACGGTGCACCTAATTTTTGACTACGGAGGCCTGTCTTTGTTTTATTGCAAAAAAGATGGGCATTTTCCCAGAAGGATTAAAGTAAAATCGGACGATGTCAAGCAAGCCAAAAGATCATAGCCACAACACAGACAAGGTTTTCAGGAACAGAAAAGGTTTGACTAATTTGTTGTACTTTTACCAAACTATATGCTTGGTTTCTGCACTGAGTTGACTTGTCAGTCAAGTGAAAGTTCACATGTACGCAGATATATTTTGTGATTTTAATCCAACTCAAATAGAAGAAACTAATACTTTCGGTTCAAGACGTACTTAAGATTGAGTTAATGGCTTGCTTCTTTTGCGGGGTTTAGGATACCCCCTTGGAGCTTGTATGTTTTGGTAGGGATAGCATAATCAAGATGGTTGTGGTGCAAGTACGGGTGAACCCGTTTTTTTCTTTTTCCTTTAATTGGTCAAATAGTTTAGACAAAAAAAATTTGTTCAGATATTAAAGGCAGTAGCCTGAGGTGGCGGTCAGTGGTGGTGGTGGGCGATAGTGAAGGGTGGTGGTGGTGGTCAAAGGTGGTGGATGACAGTGGTTCTGGGCAATGGTGGCGACCAGGGTTGCAGGAGGTGGAATTATGTGCGATGACGAGAGGAGAAAAAAAAATTGAAAATGCATTTGGGTTAAGTTGGGATTGTGAAAATTTATATAGGCGCAACAGAATTAAACTTGGGGCATGTTTGGAATGCAGATACTCCATTTAGGCCTAAGTCAGCTAAACTCCAAAATGCCCAATTTGTTTGCCCCATTCTCCATTTTCCCAACCCCCTACTGACCCCATCTGGGCGAGGCAGGGTGAGGTGCCATATGGGTCCCAAATTGCCATACCTACATTTTGGACCTATTGATATCACAATTCACAACAAGTGAATCTTAAGAAAAAAGGGTCAAATAGTACAAAAATGGTAGAAATTGATAAATTCACTTCAAATTTGAACTTTCTCGTTCCAAATAACTTTTAACGCCACTTGTAAATGACACAGTCTTAACTCTTAGCGACAAAAGTAGAGCGGTAAAGTTCAAATTTGAGGTTGACTTATTTTCGATTTGTCCAAAACTGGTGTGAATTTAAGGCAACATAAAAGCAGGCTGAAATATTGGGCCAACTAAAATCTATATAGGCCTTTGGGCTGACATCAGTTCGAGTAGTCCATGGAAAGGCTTGATCCCAAATGGGTGGATAGTCTGTGGGCTAAGCCCTTTTACTTTCAGCTGTAGACCTCATTCAGAGGGCCCTAAGCTCTAATTTTCCAGCCCAACTTGGCGTGATTTTGGGAAAATGCTACCTCGAAACTACGGATTCCAATTCGGAAACCACTACATAAGATCGTGAATGTCCTTGTAAAAAAATTTCAGTATCACCCTTGTGTAGCTATGTACACCCTACAAACGACCTTTTGCCGTTCAAGAATCTCCGCAACCTCGTATCACGCTTATCGGTTAGAAAACCCGTTGTCACGGTAATGAAAAGTTGGATCACGATGGTCATTTGTATTTTTGGATCCTGCATTTGTGTAGTTTTGGTCAAAAGCTCAAAATTGGATGACCCAAACTGAAGGTTTACTAAAATTTCGTATCACGTTGCCAAAAAAACCCGTTGGTAAGGGAGTGAATATGTGGATCACGATGATCATTTGTATTTTTGGGTCCTGTATTTGTATAGTTCTGGGCAAAGGCTCTAGATAGCACAATCCAAAACGGCGGTTTACAAGATTTTTACTATGGCCTTATTGGAATGTTCAGTTATTGGCAATTTACTTTTGTCAAGTTAATTAAGAGACATAGTGGACCCCAAAAAAAAGTTGATAAATAACCGATCGTACTCTCTGAAGGTTAGCTAAATATTCAATGTTCTTGTTTTTAATAACTTTGTTACACCCAAAAAATAAAAAAAAATGTCATATATTGATTTTTCCATATTCAACAACACTTGCGATCGCAAACCAAAAGATTGGAACAAAACACTTGCAAACTAAAAGGTTTCAACGAAACAAATATATATTATGGAATTGTAGAGCACTTGGATGTCATCTCAGGAAAAAAAAAATAGTGTAGAAGAGAAACCCATCTTTGGTTGTTTTGGCCAACAAGACTAGAACTTGCAAATGGGTATTGACGGGTCATATGGATAACCCATCGCGGGCACTAGTTTGGTTAGGTGCAGGTAACATTTTTGGAGCCATACCCAACCCACCTTGGGTCGGTATACCTGCGGGTGATCTAAGGTTTTCCCCACCTTTTTTTTCTCTTCCTTTTTTATTTTTACAAACACACACTACAGACACGTGAACACACAGTCATACAATACACATAAATACACACCCACACGTTGAATGAATATAACAATTAACACACCTCCACAAACACACAAGCAGAATAAACAATGTAGACCCATGTAAAAAAAATAAACAACACACGCACACACCAAATAGACACATACTCTCACATGCACGCACACAGAGACACGACACACAGATGTGCAAGTGTGAAGACACATAGATGCAAAAAAAAAAGATTCTTTGGTGATAAAAATAAAAATCCAATCTAAATTGACACAGTATTAACTTTTTAGTGTGTGTAGTTGCCACGAAGTTCACGATTTCGGTTGATTTAAGGTAGCGTGTGCAATCAGTGCAATGCATGTATGCCAATTGATTAGCAGATCCATGGAGTTAGGCGCACGTTTCTGTTTGACAAGTTCAACGCTGGGTTTAATCATTGAGAGGTAGACCTTTGGCCACAAGTCAACATTTATTTATTTATTTATATAAAAAAGACTTCAGCTCCGTTGGCGTACCATGATTCCGCTTCTCTTCCTCCGGCTCGGCGTCTTTAATTATGATTTATGAGGTACGACCCTTCACCTTCCATCCTGGATGAACTTATAATCGATAAATGATGGTCATTAAGAAGGACATTTAGTGATCAGAATACTCTTAAAAATTGTTGATAAAAATATTTTTACTCTTAAGTGATAATTAATGGTTATTTTAATCATGAAAGTTTGTAGGCTATTCTAGTATGTAGAGTTGTCAAATGGGTCGGACGGCCCGCAGGCTGGCCCGGCCCCGTTCATGAACAGTGCTGGCCCGGCCTTTCAGGGCCTAGGGCCTGGGCCTGGGCCTGGGCCAGACCCGCATTTCCCAGAAAAAAGCCCGGATCAGGCCGGGTCCAGGTTTGGCCCGGTTCTAGCCCTGTTCAGGCTCGGGTTTGGCCCGGCCCTGGTTTGGCCCAACCCGGGTCTGGCCCGGTTCAGGCCCCCCTCTTTACTTTTGAAATTTTACTTTTCCCCCCTTTTCTCCCAACGGATTTATTCTCCTTTCCCCCCTAAACATTACTGAAGATTTAAGTAATGCGAAGAATAACATATCTTAAAGTCTTTGATTTTTTTTCTTTGTAAATATAGTGGTCATGGGATCGAGTAGATTTTCAACATTTTTATGTATTGAAATTGCTTACCCCAATGCATCGTGTACCCCACATTGGTTGTATTTTGTCAATTTATGTTACAATTTGAGTGGACTGGAACTTGAAATCTGCTCTATTTCAGCACAAATATTGTTCTGTGCCCAACCATGGGCTTCAGATAATCGAACCTAATTCCAGTTCTAATGTTCGAATTGCCCAAAGTTTGGTTTAAAAGAGAGATTGCATAGAGAAGATTCAAAAGGTATTTCCTTTTAAGTGTAAGTTTTACTAAGAATAGTAGCTTTGTCCTCAGCTTTTAAGCTCTATCAACGGATGTGCATTGCATAGCCTCACACAATTATCTTTATGATGATGATATTTGTTACTTCTTATCCCTTTGAGAATTTATCATTATTGAGAACCTTTTTGAAGCCAAACTTATTGATTTAGTATATTGAATTAGTCTTACCATATACCGTAAAACATATTCTTACACATCAATCTTTTTAATTCTTATCGCTATAGATTTGTAGTAAAGCGTTGATTGCTGTTAGGGACGCTTTAATAAAGCGTCCCTAACAGCAAATTACCATAATTAAAAAAAACCATTACCTTGAATAACAAGAAAATGCCAAAAAAAATTAAAAAAAGAAAATTGGGCCCGGCCCGTTTGGCAGCCCCCTTGGCCAGGCGCGACCCGATTTACTGGAGGCCCGATGGGCTTGGGCTAGGCCGGCCCAAGCCCGGCCCATTTGACACCTCTACTAGTATGATCTTTCTACATCAACGTTTGTGTCCAGATGTGGCCGTTTTCAAATAAGAAATTAAAAAGCTATGATATACTACTTTTTATTTTACAGTTTCTTGTATTGAAAAAAGATCTACTAATGGAATCGACAAGTTAAGTTAGTTATAGATGGCAGATTGCTCAATTCCACAAGCTAAGCTTTTGTCACTCTATCTCTAGTGGAAAGCATTCCGTAAGAGAAATTAGATAATTTCCTTTTGTCTTCCGGATTGAGAATTGCAAGTACGAATGATACGCAACAACCATACATAGTAATCATTAATTTTTACTATATAAGGAATCATAGCCGGTTGCGGCCGAAAATTTTCAACAAAGCAAAGGCAAAGTTGTGTGTTGCACCCTTCACGGTTTCGGCAACAAGGAAACTATGTGCCCTATGTTACCGATGTCTTACGCACACAGATGCATAGACGTACCTAGAAGAGGCAATGGACGGAGAGGCATGAGGGCGGTAGGCTGTCACAGTGGCTTGTTTCCCAGGTGTCAAGTGGCATAAGGAAGACAATGTTTCAGTTGTAAAGGGAGTAAAAGAAAGAAATAACCAAGAAATCGAAATTTAAACGCCAAGTCTAATTTAAAGACAGGCATGGGCATGCCTGTCTATAAGAGGCAATGGACGATGGTAGGACGTGGTGGGCTCTCACATTGGCTTGTTTCCTAGGTGTCTGGTGGCGTAAGGAAGACAGTTGACCAAGAGATCGAAAATTAAAACCCTAGGTCTAACTTAGAGACAGGTATGCCCATGCCCAACTTGCTCTTACGTGACATGTACGGATACGTGTAAAAATTATCCGCAAATTTACTTTAGCAGATAGAATGAATGTGCTCATACTCATTTTTTTTAGCTCCGGACGGGTCTTCCTCGTGAGTCACGGGTAAACTTTGTCAGATCTAAACACAACTGTGTAGTGCGTCAAAAACTAAAGATCAATTTTTCTTTAAAATAGGACTTAACAACACATTGTACTGACGGGTCATCCGTGGATAATCCATCGCGGGTACTAGTTTGGTTAGGTACGGGTAGCATTTTTGGAGCCATACCCAACCCACCTTGGGTCAGGTATACTTGCGGTCAATCTAAGGTTTTCCTCACCTTTTCTTTCTCTTTCTTTTTTCCACACACACACACACTCTTCAGAGGCGTGAACACATAGTCATACAATACACACATAGATGCACACCCACACGTTGAATGTATATAACACACCCCCACAAACAGACAATCAGAATAAACAATGCACACCCACACAAAAAATAAACAACACATGTAAGCACTCTCTCATGCGCGCACACAGTGACACGACACAGAGACACACAAGCGTGAAGATACATGGATGGAAATAAAGAAAGAATTTTTTGGTTATAAGAATAGAAAAGAAATCTAAATGGACAAATTGATTTGTACATACGCATACTTACAGAGGGTAGTGGACGGTGGCAGGGGGTAGTGGACTGTCACGATGGCTTGTTCCCCAGGTGTCTAGTGACGTAAGGAAAATAGTGTTTGAGTTGTGATGGAGTAAAAGAAAAAATAACCAAAAGATCTAAAGTTAAAGCTTTAATTCTAATTTACTTTTGGGTATGCCCATGTCCAACCCGCTCTTACCCGTCAAAGTATGGGCATTAGTGAAAATTCTCCACATATTACGAGCAGATAAAATGAATGTCCAGATCCAATTTTTGATCCGAGCTGAGTTTACACGCCGGTCACGGATAGACTTTGTCAGGTCTAAACATGACTATCTATACGGT
Source organism: Escallonia herrerae (assembly GCA_033070095.1). Lineage (NCBI taxonomy): Eukaryota > Viridiplantae > Streptophyta > Magnoliopsida > Escalloniales > Escalloniaceae > Escallonia > Escallonia herrerae. Next base: position 17,948 of record JAVXUP010001626.1, on the reverse strand, counting down.
GAATCAACAAGAAAAGATCAGTTTATTTTTGAAATGAGGCTTAGCAAAACTTTTTAGCGATAATATATGTCTATATATATTAGTAGTTGCACCGAAGTTCACGGTTTGGGTTAATTTAAGCTAATGTGCACAATCAGTGCAATACATGTATGCCAACTGATTAGCAGATCCATGAAGCAAGGAGCCAGTTTATGTTTGACAAGTTCAGCACTGGGTTTAATCATTGAGAGCATTCTCGTAGGTAGACCTTCCGCCACCGGTGAACTCATATATATATATATATATATATATATATATATATATATATATATATATATATACACTTCAGCTCCGTACCATGATTCCGCTTCTCTTTCCTCCGGCTCGGCGTCTTTAATTATGATTTATGAGGTACGACCTTTCACCTTACACTTGGAAGAAAAATATTAGTTACAACCTTCATTATATGAAAAACTTATAATCGAGAAATAATAGTTGCTAAATATATTTAATGATCAAAGTACTCTTCAAAATAGTTGATAAAAATATCTTTAGTATTTAGCGATAATTAATGGTTACTATAAGAAAGTTTATAGGTTATTCTAGTATGATCTTTCTACATCAACGTTTGTGTTTAGATGTGGACGTTTTCAGATATGAAATTAAAAAGCAGTGATAAACTATTTTCTATTTTGTAGTTTCTTATTTTGAAAGAAAGATCTACAAATAGAATCGACAAGTTAAGTCATAAAAATTAGTTATAGATGGCAGATTGCTCAATTCCACAAGCTAAGCTTTTGTCACTCTAGCTCTAGTGGAAAGTATTACGTAAAAGAAATTAGATAATTTTCTTTTTGCCTTTCCGATTGAGAATTGGAAGTCTGAATGATGTACAACACTCATACACGGTGAATAAGCAATGTACACCCGCATAAAAAATAAACAACACACCTATGAACCATATAGACATGCGCTCTCTCATGCACGAAACACACACATGCGGACATGACACATACTAGATGCAAATAAAGAAAGAATTTTTTGGTGATAAAAATAGAAAAGCAATATAAATGGACAAGTATTTCATGCATGCACATAACTAAAAGAGGTAGTGGACAATGGCGGAGGTTATGGACGGTCACGGTGGCTTGTTCCTAGTGACACAAGGAAAACAGTGTTTGAGTTGTGACGGAGTAAAAAAAAAAAAAAAATCCAAAAGATCTAAAGTTAAAACTTTAATTCTAGTTTATTTGTGGGTATGGCCATGCCCAATCCGCTCTTTCCCGCTAAAGTATAGACATTAGTGAAAACTCTCCACATATTATGAGATAAAATGAATGTCCATACCCAGTTTTTGAGCTTCGAGCTGAGTTTATTTGTCTGTTACGGGTAGATTTTATTAGATCTAAACATGACTACTTACGTAGTGAATCAAAAAGTAAAGATCAATTTGTTTTTGAAAGGAGACTTAGTAACACACTATTAACTCTTTAGCGACACTACACTCTCTCTCTCTCTCTCTCTCTCTCTCTCTCTCTCTCTCTAGTAGTTGCACCCAAGTTGACGGTTTGGATTGATTTAAGTTAACGTGCAGAGTCATTGCAATACATGTATGCCAATTGATTAGCAGATCCGTGAAGCACGCATGAAGAAAGTTTATGTGTGACAAGTTCAACACAAGACCTTCGGCCACCAGTCAAGTTTTGTGTATAAAAAGACTTTAGTCCCGTTGACATACCATGATTCAACGGTATTTACTAATGATTCATGAGGTACAACCCTTCACCTTCCTTCGTGGATGAACTTATAATCCATAAATAAAGGCCACTCAAGATATTTAGTGATCAAAGTACTCTTAAAAATTGTTGATAAAAATATATTTGTAGTATTTAGCAATAATCAATAGTTACTCTATGCATGGAAGTTTGTAAGCTATTCTACTCTGATCTTTCTACGTCAACATTTATGTCTAGACGTGGATGTTTTCAGAGAAGAAATTAAAAAGCAGTGATATACTATTTTTTATTTTGTAGTTTCTTATATTGAAAGAAGGACCTACAAATAGAATCGACAAGTTAAGTCATAAAAATTAGTCATATATGACAGATTGCTCAATTCCACAAGCTAAGCTTTTGTCACTCCAGCTCTAGAGGAAAGTATTCCGTAAAAGAAATTAGATAATTTTCTTTTTGTTTTTTGGATTGAGAATTGGAAGTCCAAATGATTTACAACACTCATACTCATACATAGTAATCAGTAACTTTTACTCCTATATAAAAGGAATCATAGCCGTTTGCAGCCAAAATTTTTCAACAAAGCAAACGTAAAGTTGTGTATTGCACCCTTCTCGTTTCCGACAACAAGAAAACTTGGTGCCCTGTGTTAGCAAATTTACGCACACAGATGCACACACGTACCTAGAAGAAGCAATGGACGTTGGCAGGAGGCAGTGGGCTGCCACAGTGGCTTGTTTCCCAGGTGTCAGGTGGCATAAGGAAGACAGTATTTCGGTTGTGAAGGGAGTAAAAGGAAAAATTGACAAAGAGATCGAAAATTAAAACCCTAAGTCTAATTTACAGGCAGGTACGCCCATGCCCAACCCGCTCTTACTCTACGTTTAAGGGTACACGTAAAAATTATCCCCAAATTTACGAGCATATAAAATGAATATGCTCACACACAGTTTTTTAGCTCTGGGCTGGTCTTCCGCGAGTTACAGGTAGACTTTGTCAGTTCTAAACACAACTATTTAGTGCATCAAAAATTAAAGATCAATTTTTTTTTTAAAAAAATGGGACTTAGCAACACACTAATAATTGTTTAGTGATATTAGCAGTTGTACTGAAGCTCGGGTTGATTACTTGATTCTAACTTAACGTGTACAATCATGGCACGCAATTTGACAAATTCAACACTGGGTATAATCACTGAGAGTATCCTCCTAGACCTTCGGCCACAAGTCAAGCATTAAAAAAAATAGACTTTAGTCCCGTTGACATATTCATCGCTCTGCTTCTCTTCCCTCCGGGTTGGCGTCTTTAGTTATGATTTATGAGGTACAACCCTTCACCTTCCTCGAATGAGAAAAAGATATGAAAAATTTTGGGTTACAACCTGAATCATAAAAATAGCTTACGACCGGTAAATGATGGTCGCTAAACATGTTTAGTGACTAAAATCCTCATAAAAATTGTCGGTAAAAATGTCTCTAGTATTTAATGACAATTAATGGTTACTATAAGGTGAGCGGCTATTTCAGTGTGATCTGTCCAGATGTAGACATCCCCAAAGAAAGGATTAAAAAGCAGTGATATCCTTTTCATTTGCACTTTCTTATATGAAAAGAAAGATCTACTAATGGAATCCACAAAGTCACAAAATTAGTTATAGATGGCAGATTGCGCAATTCCTCACGCTAAGCTTTCGTCAATGTTGCTCTAGTGGTAAGTATTATGTATGTAGGAGAAATTAAATAATGATATCCATTCTTTTTCTTCTTTCGGAATCGGAAGTCTGAATGATATACAACGTCCACATAGCAACCACTGTCTGTTGCTATACAGGGAATTGTAGCCAGTTGTGGCCGAAATTATCAACAAACCAAAGGTAAAATTATCTGCTGAACCTAACCCTCCACTTCTCCAACAAGAGGGAAACTCTGTGCCCCTATGTTACCAACTTTAGGAAGAAAAGTTTGGCAGAAAAGTTGGAACCGGCCAACTCTCTCCTTTAATTCTCTCTCTCTCTCTCTGATTCATCAAAGCCAACAAAAACTGTGGGAATAGACTCTCTTGATTATTGAAAAATCAGTCTGCCTTAGAATACATATACGGTCATCGGCTACAAAAGTTGTTGTTGAAAGGATCAGAAAATACAGAGGAAAATAGCTGCATCAATGCCATGACTAATTAACGATTCACATGATTGAGCAAGGGGGAGGCTCTGGATCAGACACTGGTTTGCACAAATACAACTGTGGATACTGATATTGGCAGCAGTAACCAGAAGTCCACTGAATGGTAACTGGTTTATCCTTCCCGGGCTTTTTGTCTTCCTTTTCCACGGGATCTTTAGGTTTCAAAACTTCAACGCTAACCAGTGTGGCATGGCCAACTTTCTTCCTCAACGAGCGCGTCAAGCAAGCTGCATCGATCCCATCCCCGATCACCACCACCTTATCCTTATCCTCACCTTCTATCATCACCGAGTTCACTCCTGTCCCATACAACGTATAGGTAATCATCAGTAAAGGGCCATTAACTTATTGAGAAATATTATGTGAAGTCACGATGTGATACGTACCGTGTGCGACTGCAGCAATTTTCATGGCCTTTGATCTGCATTTGTCACAGTGCATCTCCACCTTGATTACAATCTTTTGCTGCACCATTCCATTATGCACTTGGTCAAGCTACATTTTAGCTCTGCCATAACCCACAATATAACCCAAAAAAAAGAAACTTAAGGTGTACCTTCATGTCTGTAACCAGCCGGGGGGGAGCTTTTGTGAAGTGATTCACTTGGAATTGAGTCTAGACTGGACATAGAAGGAGCATATATATAAGCTCTAATAGGAGGACATACGCGGACTTTGCGTACAATGCCATGTGGTTTTGTGAAGGTACGGAGTGGTTAAGTCTTCCTTAAACCGCAGTTCACAACTCAGAAAAGAGACCAAGTCAATCACAACCCAAATGCAGATGTATATTTGCCTTCTATTTTCTGCTCTAGCTGCCAATAAAATCGATCTTCCATTTCCACAAGCAAGTGCTAAATATAATAAGTCTACTACGGTAGCTTGCCAATCGGTCTAACCGTGGGGATATGAGGATATGAAAACAGAATTGGTAGAAGTTCAAGAAGACTATGCAACTTGAGAACAAAAGTTACTTATAGCACTAACGTCATGTGTTACCGTTACCTATACCTAGTTGATTACTACATATGGTACCTTTTGGAAGTGTTACAGATGTAAGAACAACTTAATTTTTTTTTAATGGACTGGGGCGCGGATTAGATTGCTCTCTTAAGACGATTCGCTCATCTTCGGATTAATGGGCTGGGGTGCAACAAGATTCTTGACGCGTCGTCTTTGGCATCAACATTCCAGCTTTCACCGTTATTTCACTTGTATTTTTACACAAACAAATAAAGCAGAAGCTTCACCCCATACCTTATCAAAACGTCAACAAATTGCGTCGCCTCCGAGATTAACATTCCAGCTTTCGCTGTTACTTCACTCGTATTTCTACACAAACGAATGAGCAGAAGCTTAACCATATATTTTATCAAAATACCCACAAATCTAAGTCTATAGAAAACCAAAAGAAAAGACAAAAGAGAAAGCTTGAGTAAGTCTAAGACTAACACATCTTACTTAGAGTCCTGTAGAGAGTGTTATCTTATATACTTTTTGAAGTTCTTTTAAGGGATCAATTTTGGACAAGTATTTTTTAAAGGTTCAAGTACTTAAGAGAATCTCAACTTTAAACTTAATTAGAAACAATGCGTGGCTAAAGCATTTAAATGTTTTTCTCAAAATTCTAGTGTTTTTTCAAAGCTATTGTTGTAAAAAAGAAAAAGAAAAAGAAAAAGAAAAAGATTTGTTTTTGTTAAAATACTACTATAACGGTGTCATCAAACTAAGTGCAAGTTGTTTAGGAATATGAAATTAAGGTGGACTCTCTGAGTCAACCTTCTGCTTCTTCCTTCCCGAACCAGGTTGGAGAGGCTTGGTGAGCAGCTCTACCAAAATGAATGTGCAGAGCGTAGGAGAAGAATACCAATTGTGCTCTACTCGTATCACCTAATAATTTCAAGCAGTTTCAGTAAAATGCATAATGAAATACCGTTAAAAGATGATTTTTTTTTTTTTTGGATGGTAAGAGTTATCTCCAGTTTTAAATTCGAGTGATTTCGCAGGCATAATAATTGCTATATTCGTAAGTTAAAAAATCTAAAACTCTATTTAATCAATGTAACTTAATTTTAAATATTGGATCTTCCAACTCGATGTCTAATCCGATGATAAAAATTCGTATATCTGCCAAAAGAAAATAACATATGAATTTCAGAAGGGGAAAAAAATGAAATTACAATTGAAGTAATTAAATGTATTCTATTTTAGAAACACAGTTCCATTATAACAAGACCCCGCAGCAAAACCAGCAATCAAGAGCTCCAGCCAGCCGTCTTTATTGATCATGAACCGTCCTGTAAAAAGCATGGAATATTGAGGTATTCCAGATTACAAGTTTATGAACGACAACGATCAACAAAAAATACTTGCAAATAATACATTTGGATTTCCTGTTGCACATGATGTTAGAAATACTGAAACAAAGAATTGCATTTAGAGTTCATAAATTCATAGTTCTCTCACATCAATGATTTATTCCAAAACCAAGATAACGATGCATGAATTGAGATAGCTTTAGCATAAACATACTGGAGGAATACCTGGCAATCTCGATATCTGAATGAAGCAGATGCCATATTGCAACAGAATCAAGAAAGGTTCTGGAATGACCTGCGCTTGTAGGCATCAAGTGTAAAGGACCTAATAATGGGAATGTGACTAACCATCACACGGTCTTTGCTACTTTTGTGTAGTTGAGCAATGAACTCCTTGGGCATTTCATACAGAAGTAGCTCTTCAACGCGACTGAGATTGTTGATGCCGAGTGGAAGCATCTTCAGTTCCACACAATTGCAAAGAACCAACTTTTGAAGGTCAGGTACCGCCCCTTCCTGTATAACGACCGTATGTAGCTGATCAAGTTTTTCAACATGTAATTTCTTGAGTTTCTTGAAACTTCCAACAGCAAAGACCAACTTGACGCCAGTGTAAGCATCGACCAGTTCAAGCTCCACCAGTTCAGGCAAATGTTGAAGACAATCCAGTGGGCTGGCCTCCAATTTTGACCACTTAAGACCAATCTTTGACAGATGATTTAGTGAGGGGCAAACCCATTCCGGAATTTTATGGAGGCGGCCTTTCAAATACAGACGTTGAAGATTGGGCGGAGGATGGAGCATGCTTTCCATATTGAGGTACTCTTCCTCTCTGGTTGAACGAACGTCCAGCGTTCGAAGATTTTTCATCTTCTCAATGGATGTGCACAGATGCTTCCCATCAGCGGATTTCAAGTGAAATAGCCCCAGTTTCCTCAGTTGAGTCAATTTTCCCAACTCGTTTAGAATCTTGCAGTGCTTGTCTGGCTTGTACTTTACAAGTGACAAGTTTTGTAAGTTAGTCAAGTACTCGATCCCTGCAAAAATTTCCACTCCCTGTACAGAGTCAAAATCTACGTAATTCTTGACATCGTAGCGGTAAGCTAAAAGGTGGCGCAGATTATGAAGGTGAAGAATCTGTTCTGGCAACTTTGTGACACCAGTTTGCCTAAGGTCCAAGGTTTCGAGGCACAAAAGCTTCTTAATAGATTTCGGAACCTCCTTTATTTTAGTAGCATTCCTCAAACTTAGGTACCTTAGCAGGGTGAGAGAGACAACATATTCAGGGAATTCATCTAAAGGTGCATCTTGCAAATCTAAAACCCTCAACAATTTGAAGTTGTCAACTATCTCTCCTATTTTGCGGGAACAAGGCTTGTACCAACCTGAAAAGAATGCGGAGCGAACCTTCTCAGCTCTGTCGCCTGTGACTTGTGACAAAGCGGTACCAGCTTTACGGACTGATAGGCGACGAATATTATCAGCAGAAACCGTACTTTGATCTGCAAGAACCAAAACAAAATTACCCTCCTCAGACTTTTGAATAATAAACTCAAGCGTGACGCTTTGAACTCGACAACTTCTAATTCTCCCGTCAAGATCCCTCCTACTTGCACGAACCAAATTCCTCCCAATAAGCTCATCGAGGTACTCCTCCGCAACTTCCTCCGATGTTTTTTCGCCTCTTGGACAGGCCACGAACCTTTCGGCTACCCACATGCGGATCAGCCTTCCACGCTCGATGGAACAATCCTCCGGAAACATGGTGAAGTACAGGAAACAGCTCCTATGATTGCTAGAAAGCTCCCGGTAACTTTGCCGTAGGATTCTGCTTATTATCACTAGGTTGGCATCATCGCCGATCACAGTACCAAGGCTGTCATGAAATTTGTTCCACTGAATTAAATCCATTGGTTTCATTGACAGCAGAGCACCTACAGTAGCAATTGCAAGCGGCGACCCTTCACATTTTTCCACAATTTTTTCAGAAACAGATCTCAACTCTGGAGGACATTCACGATCTCTGGATTGAAAAGCACGCTTATGGAACAGGTCACAGGCCGCCTGTTTTGCTAAACCATCGAGTGTATGATGGATACACTCGGTCAAGTTTGAGGCTAAATCTTTCTTCCGAGTAGTGACAATTATTTTGCTGCCACTAGAACCCCTTGGTAATGCTTTATAGATGAATTCCCACTGTTCTTTGCTGCAAATACCATCGAAGATTGTTAATAAATTGGGTCAATGGACCCATTATCCGCCCACTAACAGATAATGTGTATTTGTTAGTCTGGATAATTACAGTTAATTACAGGATATTTATCCCCTAAGTGTTTGAGGTAAATACATCTTTATCTCCTAAGAGTTGGAGGTAAAGCCAGTCTCTAATTGTATCTCTATATAAAGGCTAGAGATATCCCAATAAAAAAAGGAAGTCATAGCAATAATCCCTCTCTCTATAGCACTCTCTCTAGAGCAATCACCAAGCTCTAGGATTTGGTTCGTGGACGAAGAACTCGACTCTAGTAGCCGTTTTCGTACCTGCGAAAAAGATCAAGCGTGTTGGAGGCTCGTAACAACAAGGATCCTACGTCGGAATTTTTCGGAGACTTCGTACGGTATGTTTTCGAACCCATTACGTGTTACGTGGTAGCACGATGAATGTTGTAATCGTTTCAACATTGGTATCAGAGCATGATTACTTGTTGATTCGCCTTTAACATGCTAGATTAAATTATGTGCATGTTACGATTTTTTCCGGATACATGAATGAGACCCATTATTAAAATTCAAAATTTATTGAGCATGTTTTTCTGAAAAATAATTAGATGTTTTTGTTCTCCTATGGTTGAGGATAAATTCCATAAAATTTCGTGATTTTTGGATGCATGATTTGTGAGAAATCACGATTTTTATTTTTCAAGAAAACTGTGGTTTTTTCGAGTTTTGGGACTCAAATTCGGAGTATGATATTCTGTTTTTATCATGATCGGTTGGTACATAATTAATCTATGTTGTATAAGCTTTCCAACGATATATCGTACGCATTATTTGGCTTAAAAACGAGAGAGATATGGCATCCCGAAGTTGGCATAGCGGCATGGCGGCGGCTGAAAAAAATTAGGGTTTTTTTTTTCACGAAGAAGATGAACAGTACACAAGCCGTGACACGTGTCACGCGCCGATTGAGCCACGCGCATGACTAAGTCACACGCCACTCGCTGACACGCGCCCCACGCGCCGAACGTGAGCCAAGCCACGCCCTGGAGCCGCGCACACGCATCCACGCGCCAGCCGTGGCTGAGCCCACGCGTGCAACGCGCCCACGCGCTCTCACGCGCTAGCAAGGCGGCGTCGACGAGCCCACGCGCTCCACGCGCGCGTGCTCCCACGCGCGTGCTCCAAGAATCTTCTGCGCTGTCCCACGCGCACGGCGGCGCGTGGAGGCGCGTGCAGGCTGGTTTTTGGCCGGTGATCGTCACCGCCGGCGAGTGGAGCCTTGTCATGCCTTCTGAAAATTTTCAGTGGTGCTGAATTACCTTTATACCCTCTGTGTGTGTTCTGTTTAATTGTTAAACGACTTTTTCTATGAAAAATTAACTTTAAAATTTTGTTTTATACACACATAATTTTTATTTAATTTCAGAGGGCATATTAAGGATAAATTTACTGTTTGCCAATTTTTTAGGATTTATCTTTCAGTTTTTGGTCATTTGTGAGTATTTTTGTGGTTCCCAAAAATACGAATAATGCGTAAATATTATTTTTTGCACTTCGTGAGTAGCAATAAATATTTTTGGAGAGTTATATGACATAGATAAATTATGTCTAATTTGTTACATGCTTGCCTTGATTTGTGTTATGGTTTAAATATACTTTTGAGGTATATTTGTTGGGTTTTTGGTAAATCCACACTTTTAAACCATTTATATTTTCAAGGCCCTTGTCGCCCGTTTTTCCTTGGGAGGAGAATGTGGCCTATTCATCCATTTTATTACCCTGTAACTTCTTATTTGAGTATGCTAGTTTTAGGTTAAATTGATGGATATTAGATTGGCATTCTAAAGAAACTTATGTTTAATGTGTTTACTCTTGCTTTAAGAAAATTCTTTTGAGAATAATGTGCTGTGCGGCATCTCCATTTGTTTTATTGGAGTAGTTTGTAGTAGGATTCTCAAAGATGTTGTATTCTGCTATTTCCCTGTATATTTCGAGAAAACCTTGTACGGGGATGTAATTTCGCACGCACATTATTCAAACCAGAATTTTCTTAGCATAAGTTATTAGAATGCCAATAGGGCTCAATGGAGTCCTTGCAAATTTAATTGCATGGTGCAATTTTATATTGTTCTAAATTATCATGTGGATGATTTATTATATTGTGGCTTATATGATGATGAAATTTATTGCGAAAAATTACTTGAAAAATATTTTTCCCAACTCACATACATGGGAGATGATTACGAGCTTAGCAGATTTTCGATTTCATGATGTGAGGAAGGATTATGTTTTTCATTTGAATTTTTTGAAATAAAAAATAAGGATGTATAATTAATGTCTTTTCCTTGCGCAATCTAATGTAGTGAAAATAATGGCCACCAAAAATGTCATAGCTGATCTCGTTAAGGGTGAGAAACTTAACGGAGATAATTATGACGTTTGGCACAAAAAGATGAAATTCATGCTGAACGAACAAGAGCTCGAGGAGCACTTGACCAAGGAGATGGTCGCGCCAACTGAGGCGCAACCCCTAATAGACCACACTGCCTACCAGAAATGGAATCAGAAAGATCGTAGTGCGCGCTATACCTTGTTGAGCAGCTTGCAAAATGATCTAATCGGGCAGTATGATGAACTTCCAACTTGCAAAGCTTTATGGGAGCAGCTCAAGTTTTCTTTTGGTGGAACCTCAACTACGCGGCTTCGTAGCCTTGTGATTAAGTTTGAGGAGTACACAAAAGACCCTAAACATACCATGAGTGAACATCTAAGGATGATGTCCAATATGATTGGTAAGCTAAGGGATGCTGGCCATGCGCTCACAGATGAGCAGCAAGTCAGAGCTGTCATAAGGTCCCTTCCTGCCTCGTGGGCCAATATGAAACAGATATTGACCCACAGTGAAAACATCAAGAACTTTTCTGATGTTTCACAGCATGTCATCCTTGAGGACGAGACTCGAGATACTGACAAGACCCTTGCTTATGTCGCCCAAGGGGGATCGCGCAATGCAAATGGCAAGCGCGAAAGACAAAGTAAGAAAGGTAAGAAAGGCGAGGCTAGCACTTCTGCGCCAAAGGAAGGAAAAATGAAGAAACGCAAGAGAGGAAAACGTGGTGGGAAAAAGGATCTGTCTAAAGTTAAATGCTTCAACTGTCAACAGAAAGGACACTTCGCTCGTGATTGCACTGAGCCGAAGAAGGTACTTTCAGAATCTCTCTCTCAGTTATATGTTTCCTCACATGTGATGGTTGCTCATTCCCAACCTGTGTGGTTTGTGGATACAGGTGCAACAAAACATGTAGCACGTGATCGAGAGGGGTTCGTAGATTATCACCGGATTCCAGCGGGTAGCAAACATATCTTCATGGGAAACAATAGTTCCGAAGAGGTGCTAGGGGTTGGTTCTTACCAGCTCAAGTTGCGCACTGGGCGCACATTGATTCTAGAGGATGTGCGATATGCACCCACAGTTCGGCTTAATCTACTTTCAGTTACTGCTTTATTAGACAGTGGTTTTTCCTTTATTTTTAGGGGTAATAAGTTGGACATTTTTTTGAATGATGTTTTGTTCGGACATGGTTTTCGCATGGATAGTCTTTTTCAAATGGATTTAATTGATTCTCAGTCTTCTTATTCTTATGTGGTGAATGATAATATTGTGAATGATTCTACCACCTGGCATGCAAGACTGGGCCACATAGGCCAAGATAGAATGACTCGTTTGGCTAGAGAAGGCCTTTTAGGCCCACTCGCAAAAGTCAATCTACAAACTTGTGAGGCTTGTTTGGCCGGTAAAGCATGCAGGAAGCCTTTTGGAAAGGCTGTGAGAGCAACTCAACCACTTGAGCTAGTTCACTCTGATATATGCGGACCTATGAGTGTAAAGGCACGCCATGGCGCCTCTTATTTCCTTACACTGATAGACGATTATACGCGATATGGTTATGTGTATCTGATATCTCACCGCTACGAAGCTTTGGACTGTTTCAAACGCTTTGTAGCTGAGGTTGAGAATCAGAAAGAGAAGAATTTAAAAACTCTTCGCACTGACCGAGGACGCGAATATTTGTCAGATCACTTCAAGAAGTTTTGTGAGAAAAAGGGAATACGCAGGCAACTTACTATTCCTAATACTCCACAACAAAATGGTGTTGCGGAAAAAAGGAATAGAACATTGTCAGACATGGTTAGGTCTATGATGGCGCAAGCAAACCTTCCTATATCTTTTTGGGGGGATGCCCTTTTGACTGCAGCCTATATACTTAATCGTGTGCCTTCACAGTCAGTCAAATCCACCCCTTATGAGCTTTGGAATGACCAAAAGCCAAATTTGTATAACTTGCGCCCATGGGGCTCAGCAGGTTATGTTCACAGTACTTCTCATAAGTATGGGAAACTAGGGCCTAGAGCAAAGAAGAGTATCTTTCTAAGGTATTCTAAAAACTCTAAAGGTTATGTAATGTATGGTGAACATCCAAATGGTGGAAGGACTGAAATAGAGTCTCGTGATGTCGATTTCATAGAGAGTGATTTTCCTAGCATTGGAGATGCGAGTAAGAATCTTGACCTTTATGAGTTAGAGGAGGTTGAACCCACTTTACCATCTTCAAGCAAAGGTGGGGAATTAGTTCCTCATCCGGTTGTCGCTGAAGATAGTGTAAGTGACCTTCAACCTAGTGGGAGTATCCCAGACAGTGGGAGCACACCACAAGGACCATCAGGTCAACAAGATTCTCAACTGCGCAGAGGTGCACGAGGAAGAGTTCCACGTCGTCATTTTGAGATTGACGGTGAAATTCTTATGTGCACTCCAAATGATGAGGACGAGCCTACTTCTGTGGAAGAAGCCTTATCTTCATCTGCTAAAAATGAGTGGATGGCTGCAATGAAGGATGAGTTAAGCTCAATGGAAAAGAATCGAGTCTGGGAGTTGATTGACCTTCCGCCAGGGCGCAAGACTATTGGAAACAAGTGGGTTTTTAAAGTCAAACGCAAGGTAGATGGGTTAATTGACAAGTATAAGGCACGTCTTGTGGCGAAAGGCTATACCCAACTGCGGGGTGTGGACTATGAAGATACTTTCTCCCCAGTGGTGAGATTTGCTTCAATTCGTCTGATCCTAGCTATTGTCGCCCAGCAGGATTTAGAACTTTTTCATATGGATGTTAAGACTGCGTTTCTCAATGGAGAACTAGACGAAGAGATTTATATGGCTCAACCCGAGGGTTTTGAAGTCAAAGGACATGAGCGCAAAGTTTGCCGTCTCAAACGTTCTATATATGGTCTCAAACAATCGTCTAGGCAGTGGTACTTTAGGTTTCATCATGCCATTACCTCTATAGGTTTTGAAATGATTGAACAAGACCATTGCGTTTACGTAAAACGATCCAAGAAAAATATTCTAATCCTTTCTTTGTATGTGGATGACATTCTTTTAGCTGGAAATGACATGAGTTCCATTGTCGCCACTAAGCAGTGGTTGTCCTCAACTTTTGAGATGAAGGACATGGGAGAAGCTAATTATGTGCTCGGGGTTAAAATCATACGTGATCGTCCAAAGAGACTTCTCGGTTTGTCTCAAGAGACATACATCAAGAAAGTCATTGAACGATTTCGTATGCATAACTCAAAACCCATAGACACTCCAATGGACAAGGCGTGTACTTTGACCACAGACCAATGCCCAAAGAATGATGAGGAAAAGAATCGGATGTCCAAAGTGCCTTACGCGGCTGCAGTAGGAAGTCTGATGTACGCTATGCTGTGTACGCGTCCAGACATCTGCTATGCCGTTGGAATGGTGAGTCGTTATCAGAGTAATCCTGGACCCGCTCATTGGAATGCGGTGAAGAGGATCCTTCGATACTTGCGTGGAACCGCTGATCTCGTCCTGTGTTATCATGGTGGAGACTTGAGACTGAGAGTATACAGCGATGCTGATTGGGGCGCTGATAGAGATGAGCGCATATCCACTTCGGGTGGAGCTATCTCTTGGCACAGCAAGAAAAAGTCTTGCATCGCCCTATCCACGATAGAGTCGGAGTATGTTGCTTGTTCAGCAGCAGTCCAGGAAACTGTTTGGTTGAGGTCATTCTTACAGGCTCTAGGGGTTACAGCTCATGCAGATGAGTCTGTCATTGTTCACTGTGTCAATACAGCTACCCTAGATTTTGTAACGGACCCCAAATATCAAACACATAGGCCTTCGTTATCACTTCATTAGAACTTTAGTTGCGCAAGGAGAGGTGTCCATGAAACATATACCTACTGGCAGAATGGTGGCTGATCCTTTGACCAAGCCCATTGCTAGAGATGTTTTCCTTTCTCACATTAGGAGTATGGGACTACGTAGGTTTTGACATGTTTATGGCATCTTATGTACTTGACATTTATTATATTAAATTTTCATTCCTTGATTTGAGTTTATTATGGAATGAATGAATAATCTTTGTGATTACATATACATCCTTATTGAGAGTGTCACCAGGCTCGAATTGACCCACTCACACGGGTAATTCACCTTGGCGCTAAGATAGCGAGCAAGATGAGACATAATTGTCTTAAGCGCCAAGTGGGCGAATAAGATGATACAGCTTATAAAGCAAACATGTCGCCTTAGTTGGAGCTAAGATGAGACCTAATAAATGTAGGTCGATCATAGAGTATCTCCACAACTCTATGTAGCCTGTTTACAGCCGAATGTGAGATTTCAGGCAGGCACTATGAGAGTGACTGGGCTGAAAAACTCAGGTTAGGCGCTTGTACAGCGACTAGACTTAGATTCGTATGGCGTATTTATTATACATTTATGTGACACGCCCTTGGGGGTTACGCCATAGCATGCAAATCATACTGCATGTGCTAAATGCAGACCGACAGTGGGAGTGACGAATGAATCCCTGCTTCGTCACTGTGTGAGCCACTTGGATCAAAATTTTTGATCATATATGGTACCCTTTTCACCTTAGACTATGTCATGAAGAGGATACTCAATGTCGCTACTTTAGCATGTACCCTTGGATCATGGATGATGCGGTCTCGCGGGGCATGTCTAGGAAAGCGGTTGGGTCTAATTGGAATGACATGAGGGCTTTGGGAAGAAAGTTCAATATTACATCATGTTGTGTGATTCATAGCCCGGGCGACTTTGTCGATTTTCGTTTCGATATGAGTCATGAATACATAACATATGAGAGGTTTAACACTGCTCATTATGAGGGATTTGAGAGTGTTTAATCTGGTGTAGTTGAACTATCTGGGGTACATACGAGATTTATTGGAGTGATGTATTGTGTTAGTTTGGTGATAACTTAATACAATACTCCTCAACTGGACATCCTTTCTCGTAGGTCGCACGTTCCATTTCCTGTATGAGGAGATGAGTGGACGAGAGATAAAGAGGGACTACGATTTATTTGCCCTGTGTGTGGGCGAGTGGGAGCTGTTAATAAATTGGGTCAATGGACCCATTATCCGCCCACTAACAGATAATGTGTATTTGTTAGTCTGGATAATTACAGTTAATTAGAGGATATTTATCTCCTAAGTGTTTGAGGTAAATACATCTTTATCTCCTAAGAGTTGGAGGTAAAGCCAGTCTCTAATTGTATCTCTATATAAAGGCTAGAGATATCCCAATAAAAAAAGGAAGTCATAGCAATAATCCTCTCTCTATAGCACTCTCTCTAGAGCAATCACCAAGCTCTAGGATTTGGTTCGTGGACGAAGAACTCGACTCTAGTAGCCGTTTTCGTACCTGCGAAAAAGATCAAGCGTGTTGGAGGCTCGTAACAACAAGGATCCTACGTCGGAATTTTTCGGAGACTTCGTACGGTATGTTTTCGAACCCATTACGTGTTACGTGGTAGCACGATGAATGTTGTAATCGTTTAAACAAAGATGATGATGAAACTCTTCCTCTGCAGATAGTCCCTCAGGTTTGCATGTAAATCCATGCCTTCGCTGCAAAATGTATGTTCGCTTGCTGGAAAAAATTGCTTAAACACGGTATGCAAAAGCTCATCCTCACTAAAAGAGGGGGATACATGAACCCAAGCATGGCAATCAAACTTCCCGCGAACATCTGTGCTATCATAAACATTCTTTGCAAGAATAGTTTTCCCAGAGCCACCACGACCGACGAGAGAAATCGTCATGAGCTCCAATCCCCCATGTATTAATTGATGAATAACATCCTCCCTGATCCTTTCAAAGCCAACAATGTCATTATGATCAAGCAAGCGCATCACCTGATGTGCAGTCCCTAAGCCAGGAGATGAGCTTTCACCCGATTCTGAAGGGTTGGTATTGGCATCAGGAGCAATCGTAGCAAAATCTTTGAGATTGTTGATCTTTTCTTTGATTTTCTGGATCTTGGAAGAAAGATCACTGAATGAGCTCCAATGCTTTACATAATGAGCAAGGTCATGAAGTGTATTGAATATATCATGCCTATGATGTTGATGAAAAGCATGAAGCATGAAATCGTCAAGTACATCCTCTATATCGTAAGCAACATCTCGAGCTTGTTCTACTTTGTGCTTCAAAGACTCAGTAGTCTCCTTGCTTTCCTGGTCCCGTAGAAAGGCTTGCATTCCCTTCAACCACGTTCTCAAATTCGGAACCTCTGTTCGCAAATCGTTCTCGCGGTTCAGTTTATGATTGTTGAAGTAGAGTATTGCCTCCTCAACCAAGGGAATTGCCGCAGCGATGGCAATTTCTGCCATTTTGTTCCTTTGTTCGTTGTAAGTCTTCCTTGAAAAAAATTCCCTCTATGTGACAAAAGAATGTCGAAGAAAAAGAAGATCTAAAGGTATGAGACAGAAAGGCGATTGAGTGCTATGATCTAAGCGAAATTTACGCAAGATTTCGTCTGGAGTTTCCTCTTTGGAGAACAAATTTATAATAAAGCATCAGTGTATAGGAAGTTACAATTTCCTTTAACAAAAAGGACTTGACCTCTTAACAGCTAGTATTCCAAGATTCCGTGTGTTGCTACAGTAAGCCAACGCCTGGTCGTTGGACAATAGACAAATACGGATAGATTTTTAATAGGCAGCAAGAGGCATATAATTTAGCTCCAATTAAGTAGACCAGTATTATTTTCCTTAATATTTGCGTGACAAATAGAGATTCTTAAGTAATAAGCAGTATTCTTTTCTTTCATCTTTATACTAGCATAATTGCAGAAAGTCTAGGGCCAAAGTGGTATGATACAGTGCCCTTACAATGAATGGTAGCAACGACATATTTTAATCATTTATAAGCTATAAGGAGGCTAGGGAAAACCTTATTGATATGATTTTCTTGTTTTTGTGAAGTGGGATTGTTATCTCAACGCACTTTCTCACGTGTGACCAGATTTCAACTCTTTTTGAGTGAGCGAAACACGTGAACGAATGAAAATGGGTGGCGGAAGATTTAATTTTGAATTATCTGCTGAATTTAGATTACATGTTAAAATATTTAACTCAAAATCAATTGATCAGGAAATGAGAGACTCACAAAACTCG
>JAVXUP010001625.1:0-209177 GCA_033070095.1 Escallonia herrerae | reverse complement strand
AATTTTAATATATATATATATATATATATATATATATATATATGGGAGCCGATCCCTATCGACCGGTGGAGAAATAAAATTTCTCCACCAAACCGCTACAAAGAGTATTATTATTACTCGCAAATACACAACCGCAACACTTTGTTGCGGTTGCGCCCCCCCCCCCCCATGGCCCCCCCTCCCCCTTCCCCCCCAGGCCCCCTGCCCAACCGCAACTCTTTGTTGCGGTTGGCCCCCCTTCCCCCACGTGGTGTCCCCCTTCCCCGCCACGTGGCCTTCCCCCTTCCCCCATGGCCCCCCTTCCCCCGTCCTCCCCTCGCCCGCCACGTGGCCTCCCCCTTCCCCCATGGCCCCCTTCCCCCGTCCCCCCCCCCCATGCCCCCCCCATGCCCAACCGCAACACTTTGTTGCGGTTGGCCCCCTTCCCCCAGTCCCCCTTCCCAATTCCCAGCCACGTGTTCCCCGTCCCCCTCACCCCCGCCACGTGGCCCCGTCCCCCCTCCATGCCCAACCGCAACAAAGTGTTGCGGTCCCCCCACCCCACGTGGTGTCCCCCCCCCCCCCGTGATGCCCTCAATGGCCCCCCTCCCCCCGTGATGCCCCCTTCCCCATGGCCCCCCCTTCCCCCTCCTGTGATGCCACGTGGTGTCCTTCCCCCTCACTCACGGATTTTTTTCTGTCTTCTTTCTTCTCTTTCCTTCGCTTTTTTCTCTTTATAATCCCTCATCCCCGAACCCTTTCTTCCACTCTCCATCATCTTTACCAACTATCTTCATACTCCATATCTCACCTACAACAATACAAACAAAAAAATTTTACGCTAGAAGCTCGGTTGATAACCGCTAGAAGATCGGTGGATTTTTCTTTAAATATATCAAGTCAAAACAAGTAAGTATTTTTTGGGTTTTCTTATAATTCAATGTTAATTTCAAAGTTCAAAAATAGTCATTGTAGACTCAAATCGAAGATAACGAAAATACAAATTGAAGGAAACAAAAATCAGATCAATCGGAGATCGGATGAGCGGTATTACATTTATAGATTCCAAAATAGCGATTTTTTAGGGCGTCTAAATTAGGATTTTTCACGAATTTATAAAAAATAGCTAGAGCTAGATTTTGCCAAAGTACAAAAAAAGACCCTAGTTATTTTTAAAAGATCTATATCAGGGAAAAATTTCAGATTTTTTCAAATACTGGAAAGGGGTTAACTGATACAGGGAACCTTGTAACTTTGCACTGTAATTTAAAATATCAAGCCAGCGCGATTTCGCGCGAAACTTTTATGAGAACCCTAGGATGTTGGGAAGTTCCATCCCCCAGGAATTCGGGCCATTCCGAAGTCGTTAGCTATTTTTTTGGCCGAACGGGCTTTTAAGCGCTCGATCCGGACACCGGTTCGGGATTTTTGGGCGAAAAGTCCGTAGAATACTTTTTAGATCAAGAATGAATTTGGGAAGCTTAAAATAGCATTTCAATGCACTTTTGAGATTGTTCTGATGCCAGGGGCATTTTGGTAATTTGCCACCCCGAGAGGGGTATTTTGGTAATTTTACGGTGTTAAGTTTTTCAAAGGACTTTCTAGTCCAGAAATGTAAGTAAAACACCTGAAAGGTTGTTTTGAAGCTGGTTTGGGGCGTTAGGGTGATAATGAACCCCCGGGGGCATTTCGGTAATTTGCCGCTCATCGGGGGTATTTTGGTAATTGAACATTGTAAAATTTTCCGCAACTGGAGGAAAGAGCAGGAGTGTAAGACACCCGAAAAGTTATTTTAAAGTTGTTCTGAGATGTTTGTTGTATTTTGCTTAAGTTGGGGGTGTTTTGGTAACTCATCCCCTTTAAATTTTGATAAAGGAAATATTTGGTATATAATTGATGTAATACATTTAAAAAGTAGTTTTAAAGCGATTTTGAGGTGTTGGGGCTGTAGCGGCCATCAGGGGGTATATTGCTAAATAACCACGTTGGCGCTAAATTTTAGGGAACTAGCGTAATTAAGCGTTCGGAGTTGTGAGAAGTGAGGAATTGTTTTAATACATTGAAATAATGAGATAATTACTATTGCTAATGCGTTGGTAAGCTAGGTTAAAGATCCATTTATAGTTTTGGAATGTAAATATTATGGATACTAAGTTGGTTTACGATTATATTTTGTTCTTAGATATATGGATTTCAACGCCGGACCTCATGATACATCAATCCTATACGATGACGATGACCACGTCGCGAGGCACGTATTTGACGGTGTCGATAGGGGTGTTTTGGAAACAATTCAAAGCACAAGTCACCACGATGAGTGGGTACTAAACGAGGAACAAATACAACTATTACACCGTCAAAATTTATCTATGTTCACCGATCCCGGGATTTGGTCTCGACACGACGATTGCCTTATATCCGCTCTAGTTGAACGATGGAGGAGCGAGACGAACTCATTTCACTTCCGGTTTGGTGAAATGACTATTACATTAGAGGACGTCGGATTTATACTTGGAATCCCATGTCACGGCAAACCCATTACTTCGAGCAAAACGTCTGCATCCATAGCGAAGATGGCTAGGCAGTATTTTCCGGGAATTCCGAGGGAAGCTCTTACAACGAACGGCATCAAACTTAAATGGCTGAGAGAGCAGTACGGCGTGCTACCGGATGAATACACTCCTCACGATTTCGTGACGTATACGAAAGCATTCCTTCTGTATATTATTGGAGCCATATTACTTCCGACGCATTCGAAAAACACGGTGCATCCGAAGTATATGGTGTTCTTGGAGGATCTTGAGGAGGTATACTCGTATTCGTGGGGTTCAGCTGTCCTTGCGCACCTATATCGAGCACTGCACAAAGCTACGAGAAAGGGTGCCAAGTCCATTGCCGCCTGCCTCACTCTATTACAGGTTTGAGCATTTATTTTCTTGGTTGACGTGTCAATATATTCTAGCATTAATGTGCTAATTCCAGATAATGTTTGCATTCACAGGTTTGGTCTTACGAGAGGCTACCCACGGGTCGTCCACAACCGCGGGAATATTCCGATGAGACGTGGCCTAGGGTGTGGGCCTGGGGGCCTACGACCAACCGGAGGAGACGGGTAGACCCGCACCACCATCTAAAGTTCTATCGGGGGGAACTAGAGATACTCAATGCATCCCAGGTGACGTGGCAGCCATATAGCAAGGTGATGCATCGGTTGGATGAGTGGTGTTGGCAACTTCCGGTGTCGTACGTGCTGGCAGGTTTGGTTCGGGTGCCGCTTATTCACTTCGAAGTATGTGAGTTTCAGATGCCCGATCGAGCTATGAGGCAAGCTGGCTGTCTACAAGGGATACCAAAACCCGCTGTAGACATGCGGCCATACAGGAGTGGTCGAGGGCCGAACTTCGAGGTGCCTGATGCCTTGAATTTGTTGAGCGACGAGGTGCAACAGTGGAATACCTGGCAAGAAACATATGATAGCCTTGTATCGCTGAAGGCCGACAGCATCAGCATTGAGGAGTACCTGCAATGGTTTCTCAAGGTGACGCGCACGAGGGTGAATCGCCCTTCCCAGGCGAGGAAGACATCGTATGCGCCACGTGAGATCTATGACCAGTTCTGGGCATTGAACATTGTAAGTCATGCTAGTGTTGTTTCAATTTTTATTTGCGCACCTTATCTACCATGCCTGAAATGATTAGCCATATTTTGTATGCATGTTTTTTAGGTTGACCAGGGCACTGAGGTGTTCAAGCAGCTGGAGGGGTTTGACTGGTTTGTCGCGCAGGCTCCTGACAATCTCAAGAGGTCCATTGAGAGGTACAAGACTGAAGTTCAAAACTTTAGTCTTGCGTACCGGGGTTACCAAGGGGAGCCGTCTAGTCGCTTGCCTCCTGACGCGTACGACTATCAGCCCCAGAGTCAGGTGTGGGAGTCGTCTACTCGCTTGCCTCCTGACGCGTACGACTCTCAGTCCCAGAGTCAGGTGTGGGAGCCGTCTACTCGCTTCCCTCCTGACGCGTACGACTATCAGCCCCAGAGTCAGGTGTGGGAGCCGTCTACTCGCTTGCCTCCTGACGCGTACGACTCTCAGCCCTAGATTTAGGTGACCTAAGCATCCGATCGGAATAAAGGACAACCGACGAAGCCATTGAGTCCGGCCAAAAGGGATTGGATCGACCGGCACTACTTTGGGCATGAGCCAATCGCTACAGCAGACTTTCCTATTGCTTCATTCCTAGCTCACTCTGATCTAAGACTGTTGGCGCCGAACACAGATATTTCAAATTTTGTCATTGACGCTTATATAGATCTGCTGCGTGTTAGAGAGCTAAATTATAACCCTGCCAAACTTTGAAGCTCAACATGTATGCCTCTTTTGTTATCCCCTTCATGGTGAATAGCATGAAGGAGTTCACAGAATGGAGGAGGAAGCGAGGGACAAGCAAGGGTGAATGGCGACCATCTGCAAACGTGCTTTCCTACTTGAACGCGGACTATCAATGTCACGCAGCTGAGGCGAACCTAATCATGCTACCTGCTCTTCATGCAAGCCACTTCTTCCTATTAGTTCTCTTTCCAGAGAATAAAGTGGTCCACATATACGATAGCCTAAGGGAAGACGGACCTGGTCGGCAGCTGGCGCAGATGTACTCCACGTACATCAATGCGGTGGTTAGTTTATATCTTGACCTTCGCTCATAGTCTATTCTTCTTGTTACATAGGCTTGATAACCTTTTTATTGTTGGATGCAGACTACTATCATTCCACTAGCGTGTCGACATTTTAAGGGGGAAGCCATCACGAGCAAAACAATGATAGATCCTTGGACGGTCGTGACGATAGAAAACCGACCAAAGCAATATAACAGTCATGATTGCGGGATTTACGTCCTCAAGTACATGGACTACATAGCTCGCTCAGATGTGCTCGAATATGATACGTGGTCTCGAAACGATGCCTTGACGTTTAGATATAGGATAGCCTGGGAGCTGAAAAAGGGTGTAACTAGACGCCTTCCTTACCATTATCCTGAGATGTAGTAGACGTTCGTATGTTTTATTATTACTATTGTTGGATTTTGGATATTAAGGTTTGAAATTGAATTAATGTGTCTCGGTTTTTTTCCGAAATTGATACAAATGGGCTAACTAGCGTGCCTAAGGTTCAATGAGCAAAAAAAAAGTGACAAAAAAATTACGTAATTTTTCGGAAGTTATGAATTGGGCCCTAAAGTGTGCCCGAACAGGCCCTTCCTAGGAAAACCCAAAAAATAATGTGTCTCGATTTTTTCCGAAATTGATACAAATGGGCTAACTAGCGTGCCTAAGGTGCAATGAGCAAAAAAAGTGACAAAAAAATTACGTAATTTTTCGAAAGTTATGAATTGGGCCCTAAAGTGTGCCCGAACAGGCCCTTCCTAGGAAAACCCAAAAAATAATGTGTCTCGATTTTTTTCGAAATTGATACAAATGGGCTAACTAGCGTGCCTAAGGTTCAATGAGCAAAAAAAAAGTGACAAAAAAAATTACGTAATTTTTCTATGAATTGGGCCCTAAAGTGTGCCCGAACAGGCCCTTCCTAGGAAAACTCAAAAAATAATGTGTCTCGATTTTTTTCGAAATTGATACAAATGGGCTAACTAGCGTGCCTAAGGTTCAATGAGCAAAAAAAAAGTGACAAAAAAAATTACGTAGCATGCCTAAGGTTCAATGAGCAAAAAAAAAGTGACAAAAAAATTACGTAATTTTTCAGAAGTTATGAATTGGGCCCTAAAGTGTGCCCGAACAGGCCCTTCTAGGAAAACTCAAAAAATAATGTGTCTCGTTTTTTCCGAAATTGATACAAATGGGCTAACTAGCGTGCCTAAGGTTCAATGAGCAAAAAAAAAGTGACAAAAAAAATTACGTAATTTTTCGGAAGCTATGATTCCACAAACCAAATCACAAATTTAAACATTATAAAAGTTCAATTTATACAACTGAAACATTAACCCTAACACTGATCATCATCATCGTCCTCCTCGACCATACTGCCAGGTTCGATACCTAACACTTTATAATGGTTTCTCTTGTCATGATCAGTCATCTTATTACACAACGCACACTTTCGTAATTTTTTTTGACCCGTTGCTTCTTCAATCGGATTCTTCATGCGTATTGCTCGTTTTCGCCCTTTTGTTTGAGAAATAATCGGATCAAAAATGTCGTCCTCCTCACCTTGCAGGCTAGTGCCGTCAATGACTGGCTGTGAAGCTCGATTGAATCTACCGGCTGGAGTCGTCCGACTAGTCGGAGTGTCCCGTCTTTCTGGTAATGCCATCCTAAACTGTGCAAGGTTAGCCTTATCCCGTGCGGCTGCTTCAACTTGATACCTGTACCCATCAAATGTTGACGCTGCATCCAATGATAAACCGTGCATGATGTTACAAAGGTGATTATATCGCAGCGTCTCAGATTGCTCGAAATCAACTGAAACATTGGGCACGTAAGGAATGTGACCGTGGACTCTATTGGCTTCCTTCGTCCACCGTTCCAAGATATACTGTGGAGGGATTTCACGAGCATTCTTGGCGCTAAAAACCCTCAACGCGTGTCGACAAAGTATACCTTTATGCTCAAACAGTTGACAGTTGCAATTAACCAACCCGGTGTCCATACAAACTGCTACGGTAAAATGTCTTCTGCTCCTCGGAGCCGACGAAGAGCACGGATTGGCGAAATTCGTCACATTTGTCAAAGCATAAACCTTGATCACTCTGGTGGAATACTCGTGCAACTTTGTCATGCTATATTGATTCGACTTTAGTAGTTCCTCTTGAAACTGTCTAAACATTTCCTTGGTATAGACTTGAGCCGCATGAGCCTCTAAAGGTGAAAAAACTACTATGGCTCTTTCTCTAAACTGTAGCCGCGTCGGCTTCTCTCTCAAGGAAAAATTGCTTGTCAAGGGCTTTCTGCATCTCTAGTACGAACTCTGTTATACTTGAAGAATGGCCTACGTACCCATCAAAGAATGCATTCATACCTTCGCTTCTCGAGGTCGTAGTCATTCCGGCTGCAAAAAACTTCTTGGTGTAGGCACCGACCCACTGTGTCTTGATCTCATACAACGATTGTAACCATTCATGATTGTGCAAATGGTAGTCATCCATTAACTTGGCCCACCTCTCCTCGAACACGTCTACCGTCAACGATTTCTTCACACATGTATTAAAGTCAGTCTTGAATGTCGGATGGTTTGCATATACATTGTGAAGCCGTTCGGGATATTTGTTGCTTATGTGCCATGTGCACAGGCCATGGTGAGTATCTGGAAGGACCTTAGCGATTGCATTTTTCATTGCCAGATCTTGGTCGGTGATGATGGTCTTTGGAGGAATATGATACATTGCTTTAAGCCACGTTTCAAATAACCACGTAAATGACTCCTCCGTCTCATCCCTAAGCAGGGCAAAGCCAAACAAGATTGACTGATAGTGGTGGTTCACCCCGGTGAACGGAGCAAAAGGCATAGAGTACTTATTTGTGCGGTATGTGGTGTCAAACGTCACAACATCCCCAAAATTTTGGTAAGCAGCTCTAGAACGGGCATCCGCCCAAAATATAGTACTAATGCGGTTCTCATCATCCAGTTGGAGACTATAGAAAAAGCCAGAATTCTCACTCTGAAGGTCCCTGAAGATATCAAGTGTAGCTTGAGAATCACTCTTACCGAAAGACTCTCTCCTCTGAGCACGAAGTTCATTTCGAAGGTCTACTTCGTTGAAACTCAACTTGTCAATCCCCCCAGACTGGCTTGAGAAAACCCCCATCATTCTAGAAGGTGGAATTTTAGCCTCGGCCATTGTAAATATCAGTTGTCTGTGTGCCGCGCTTATTTCTCGGTGTTGATGAATTTGACCAATCTTACTAGGGGTCATCAACTGATGATTATGGCTCAACTCCACTCCCGTCACAACCCAATGGTTTTCATTTTTCCGGTGTACTGCATACACATGGGCCTTGCAGCCAGTACCCGAAAATGTGTCGCGTTTTCTTTGTCTTGATGGCCCTTCGTCACTGATCCGAACAACCGGGGGTACATACGGTGCTCCTCTATGACACTCAAATAGTCTTCCACAAATTTGATCTGTATTCGCCCGTTTTCTAGTAGTCTTAGTTCTAATACCGAAACCTATCGTTTTCGAATATGCTCTATAGTATGCTTCAACTTCGTCCAGTGTTTGAAAAACTTGACCCAAGTAAGGTGGATCAGAATCTTCACAAAAAGTATTTCCTCCAGTTGCATCCATATTTATACTGAAATCTAAAAATAAAAATTATATCATTCTCAACAAGTCATAGAATTAAATAAAATAAAAATAAAGACTCTTTCCTCCAGTTGCGGAAAATTTTACAATGTTCAATTACCAAAATACCCCCGATGAGCGGCAAATTACCGAAATGCCCCCGGGGGTTCATTATCACCCTAACGCCCCAAACCAGCTTCAAAACAACCTTTCAGGTGTTTTACTTACATTTCTGGACTAGAAAGTCCTTTGAAAAACTTAACACCGTAAAATTACCAAAATACCCCTCTCGGGGTGGCAAATTACCAAAATGCCCCTGGCATCAGAACAATCTCAAAAGTGCTTTGAAATGCTATTTTAAGCTTCCCGAATTCATTCTTGATCTAAAAAGTATTCTACGGACTTTTCGCCCAAAAATCCCGAACCGGTGTCCGGATCGAGCGCTTAAAAGCCCGTTCGGCCAAAAAATAGCTAACGACTTTGGAATGGCCCAAATTCCTGGGGGATGGAACTTCCCAACATCCTAGGGTTCTCATAAAAGTTTCGCGCTGGCTTGATATTTTAAATTACACTACAAAGTTACAAGGTTCCCCTCAATCAGTTAACCCCTTTCCAGTCTTTGGAAAAATCTGAAATTTTTTCCTGATATAGATCTTTTAAAAATAACTAGGGTCTCTTTTTTGCACTTTGGCACAATCTAGCTCTAGCTATTTTTTATAAATTTGTGAAAAACTGTCTAATTAAGTTTTCACCTTTAGCGACAATTACGTTTCGTATTCACATTCACATTAGGAACACACATAGTGTTACACCCTAGGAACACACACAGTGTCTTAAACCAAAATTATTTCCTCCAGTTGTGTTACAATGTTCAATTACCAAAATACCCCCGATGAGCGACAAATTACCGAAATGCCCCCGGGGGTTCATTATCACCCTAACGCCCCAAACCAGCTTCAAAACAACCTTTCAGGTGTTTTACTTACATTTCTGGACTAGAAAGTCCTTTGAAAAACTTAACACCGTAAAATTACCAAAATACCCCTCTCGGGGTGGCAAATTACCAAAATGCCCCTGGCATCAGAACAATCTCAAAAGTGCTTTGAAATGCTATTTTAAGCTTCCCGAATTCATTCTTGATCTAAAAAGTATTCTACGGACTTTTCGCCCAAAAATCCCGAACCGGTGTCCGGATCGAGCGCTTAAAAGCCCGTTCGGCCAAAAAAATAGCTAACGACTTCGGAATGGCCCGAATTCCTGGGGATGGAACTTCCCAACATCCTAGGGTTCTCATAAAAGTTTCGCGCGAAATCGCGCTGGCTTGATATTTTAAATTACAGTGCAAAGTTACAAGGTTCCTCGTATCAGTTAACCCCTTTCCAGTATTTGGAAAAATCTGAAATTTTTCCCTGATATAGATCTTTTAAAAATAACTAGGGTCTTTTTTTCGCACTTTGGCAAAATCTAGCTCTAGCTATTTTTTATAAATTCGTGAAAAATTCTAATTTAGACGCCCTAAAAAATCGCTATTTTGGAATCTATAAATGTAATACCGCTCATCCGATCTCCGATTGATCTGATTTTTGTTTCCTTCAATTTGTATTTTCGTTATCTTTGATTTGAGTCTACAATGACTATTTTTGAACTTTGAAATTAACATTGAATTATAAGAAAACCCAAAAAATACTTACTTGTTTTGACTTGATATATTTAAAGAAAAATCCACCGATCTTCTAGCGGTTATCAACCGAGCTTCTAGCGTAAAATTTTTTTGTTTGTATTGTTGTAGGTGAGATATGGAGTATGAAGATAGTTGGTAAAGATGATGGAGAGTGGAAGAAAGGGTTCGGGGAAGAGGGATTATAAAGAGAAAAAGCGAAGGAAAGAGAAGAAAGAAGACAGAAAAAAAATCCGTGAGTGAGGGGGAAGGACACCACGTGGCATCACGGGAGGGGGAAGGGGGGCATCACGGGGGGAAGGGGGCCATGGGGGGCACGGGGGGGGGGGGGACACCACGTGGGGGGGTGGGAGGGACCGCAACACTTTGTTGCGGTTGGCATGCCAATAGCAACAAAGTGTTGCGGTTGGACATGGAGGGGGGACGGGGCCACGTGGCGGGGGAGCCACGTGGCAGGGGTGAGGGGGACGGGGACACGTGGCGGGGAATTGGGAAGGGGGCCAACCGCAACAAAGTGTTGCGGTTGGGCATGGGGGGGCCATGGGGGGAGGGGAGGACGGGGGGAAAGGGGGCCATGGGGGAAGGGGGAGGCCACGTGGCGGGCGAGGGGAGGACGGGGGAAGGGGGGCCATGGGGGAAGGCCACGTGGCGGGGAAGGGGGACACCACGTGGGGGAAGTGGGGCCAACCGCAACAAAGAGTTGCGGTTGGGCATGGGGGGGCCTGGGAGGGAGACGGGGGGAAGGGGGAAGGGGGAGGGGGGGCCATGGGGGGGGTGCAACTGCAACAAAGTGTTGCGGTTGTGTATTTGCGAGTAATAATTGCAACCGCTACTCTTTGTAGCGGTTTGGTGGAGAAATTTTATTTCTCCACCGGTCGAAAGGGATCGGCTCCATATATATATATATATATATATATATATATATATATATATATATATATATATATATATATATATATATATATATATCGCTAAAAAAAGAGTGTTCTAAATATAAATGGATACATGTGTCGTGACAAAGGCATGTACAGCTTACAATAACTACTACCAACAACCATTCTATCATCTTGCGATCCTCCACGTATGTTTGTTCCTACCCAAAATGTAACTGGTATCTTGAGTAGGATGCACTAGTAAACGGATATCCAAGTATGTTGGTTTTCTTCATCTTTTTTTATGTGCATAAGTTAGTTTTTTACTACAAGAAAAACAGTTTTTAGCGAGGAATTTGAATCCGTGCTGAAAATAGGTTTTATCGGCAAATTTTTTATTGGTAAAGGTCCGTCGCTAAAAGTAGCCTTTACAAACAAATTTTTCAGTCAGTAACAGATTTTTAGCGACAGACATTTACCGACGGATTATTACCGATAAAATAATTTGTCGCAAAATGCTATTATTTTTGAATTTTTCTCGATTCTAAAAACTTTTAAAAGAATTTTAGTGACGAACTGGATTCTATCACTAAAGGTGATTAAAACGAAAAAAAATCCTAAATTTTAACCAAGGACTTTTAACGACGGACTAAAATCTGTCGCTAAATGTGATTAAAAGCAAAAAAACCCTATTCTATGTTCTTTCTCCCTGTTGCTGTCGTCCTCCTTCCTCCCCCTCTCTCTCTCACCCACACTCAGCTTCGCCGCCCACCTCTTACGCCATCCCACCCCCACCTCCCAAGCCACCAACTCAGTTTCACTTCGTCTCTCTCCTTCTAGCCTTTGGGCTCTTTATCGCCTCTCTCTTTGGCTGACTCTTTCACCCACTCACTCTGGCAGCTATCTCTTGACAACGGGCGACGGTCGGATGGTGACACAGGGGCTCTCTCTCCCCCTCGAACCAAGATAGCCAAGAGAAAATCGGCCTGGAAAAGTTTCTTCCTTATGTTCCAGATCCGAATAAGATTGGTGACAGCGAGTGACCCGCAAGGTGAAGATAGCGGTGAGTAACTCACAAAGACTCTATCACATCGGGCAATATCTCTCTGTCAGCAACGACGACGAGGACTCCACAGCCAGCCCTTTTGTCATTTCGCCATCAAATAGTATTCTGCGCCTCTATTTTCTACTTATATAATGAGGTTGATCGATTTACTAGTATCCGTGCGCCTCGATGTATCGAGGGTTTTTAGTATGCATATGCCCTCATAATTGTACCCTCTTGGATGTAGCACCCTTGGCTTCTCTGATATATTTGTCTTCAAGAATGAAGCCCAATAGCTTGTGCTAGATGCATGTTGTGGCTAGTGTTGCAATTGAGCCTCGTACCTATTTTACTAGGGCTGATATTCCTCAAAAAAAAAAAAACAACTAGTTATTGCTTGTCTCTGTGTGTGTAGTGCTATTGGAGTAAGAGATTATTATGGGTCCAAGGAACTTAGTGTGCGAAACAAACTAAACCGTATTAGAAAATAGGGGAGTTGGCTTGTACAAGGTTGAGGCAAGCATTTTGCTTGGTGCCTATCTAGTGACTTAATTGTGTAAATAGTCAGCAAAATAATGATTTAGAAGGATAGAGAAGAGAATAGAATAGAATAGAACAACAACAACAACAACAACAACATAAGAGAGAATATTTTAGACAGAGAAGTGATAGAGTGTAAGGAATGCATGTTAGGTGAGACAGCAAGTTAGAATAAGAGAGGTTAGAGGGATAGAAACAAATATCCTTTCATTCTCCTGATAATCAATGCAATTCACTCTTAACCTTATGTAGGCCTAGAATGTTACATTTGAATTTTAAATGAAGATGAAAAATCGGCCTGGTGATGCAATTCACTCTTAACCTTATGTAGGCCTAGAATGTTACATTTGAATTCTAAATGAAGATGAAAAATTAGCTTGGCGGGAAAGTTAGTTTACTTGATGCGGTGCACACGTGATTAGTAAATATTGCATGTTATAACGACACGGTTACAACCTTCCTTATTTTCGTTTGTTCCATTGTCTTAACATAACAAGCCTTCGAGTGTATTTCTTGACAACGTTTCCCGCACAATTCCCATTGTTGCATTTTGTAGGTCAACCATGATTTACTTAACCTCGTGTTATCATGGTTTTCTTGTCTAATAATTAGTAATCTATGATTGTTTACCCTGCATAAATCTATGTTTTTTTAATCTTTTCAGGATATTCATGCTTGACCTAAAAGTTGCACTGGTCTTGAGCTGTTTTGGTTATTTAGCTAGTTTGAGAGGTTTAAATGTACTGTTCGGTTCCAATTCTTGGGAGCTTATTGTTATTGAGCTTGTTTGGTTATTGGCATTATGAGTTTTCATCTCAAATTAGAAATTTGATGTTGGGTTCCTATTAGGTTAATGATGATGGTGTTTTTGATTGAATTCAAATTTTGGGTGGATGAGCAGATGAGGGGTTTGTAGCAGTTCAAAGAGCTCTATGTTGTGCGGTCTCATTGGTGCTATACGTCACACACACACACACACAGTTTATTACTTATATATATATGTAAAGTGACTTGGTAGCATTTTTATTGAAACTCTAGCCGACGTGTTTCATTATTGCAATTTTCCTTTTGATGAAACTTGTAACATTGTTTTGGAATATCTACAATGTGATCTATTATATTTAGTAAAAGTTAGTATTGAATGTCAATTGATGGTGTACGACTTAAATCTTATTTGTATGACTTAAAATTTGGTAAAGAATGAATGTTAGTATAAAGAACGAAATTATCGACGGATCGATTAATTAAGGTTAATTGTTGATAGATTAGTTGATTTAGTTGTTCGTGTGCATTCAATTACAGGAAAGAAGTTTGGCTTTTTAAAACATAAAAAAAATGAAAAACAACCTTTTTTTCTATTTTTTGCTGATAGACTTTTAGCGATAAAATTATGCCGCCATAAGTATTTTAAACAAATCATAGATGGTTTTTATCGACGGAAAGATGTCAAGAAAGTTTTCAAATTATAGCCACGGTCCTCCTTTAAGCCATGGACATATAGCGACGGATTTCCACGACTAAGAATTTTTAGCGACGGGCAGATTCTATCTCTAAATGTCCTTTTTTTAAAAAAATACTTTTCTAGCAAAAAATTCAGTCAGTAAAAGTGTTTATTTTTCGTTGGTAAAAGTATATTTTTTACTGACAGACAACCAATTACCTTCGTTAATCTTTTACTAACGGCCTTTTTCTCAATGGACTTTTAGCGACGAATAGTCCGTTGATAAAAGTCTCTACCGATGATAATTGGACTATTAACGACAGACTTTTTCTTGTAGTGTTTCTTCACGCTGGTGATAACCAGACCCCTTCTCATTATAAGAGGTGTATCCCCCGTTCTTTGCTAGACGGGCTGAGAATTAAATATTTGACATATCTAATTCTGGTCTTGTTAAGATTCTGAGTCTTTCAAGTTTCCATCTCCTATTCTCATTTTCAGTTTCGACCCAAGAATGCGAACAATCACACCACTTCCATATATAGCTTAATAAAAACAAGAAAAAAAAAAACAAAAAAGCTCAAAAGTAGATTTTTGTATTACAGAGATATATAACTGCGAGGCGAAGTGTTAAGATCAGAAAAGCCTTAAGTTAAAAAGTTTAAATTAATAGAACTTTTCTATCAATTTCACGAATATATACCTAGCTTATAATTGGGTCTTACTCGATACGATACGTTACTAACATAGACACGTGCACCTCAACATATTAACTGTTGTCTCTGTAGTAAAAGAGTAATAATTAACATGTATGAAAAGGGACTTGCCATCCACCTACTACATGGTGGCTAATGCCATCAAAAAATATTATGTGGCAATTCCCACACCACCATCAGAGCATTATGGCTTCTTGCCCACACCACCATCACAAAATTGATTTGTCAACCATAACTGGATCAACATGGAGAAGTAAAAGGGATCGCCCGACATTATTTAATTAGGTGATATGTATCATGGTGAGGTCAGAGTGATGATAAGTTTAAGTAAGAATCCACTCTCTCCAGAGCAAAGCTCGTGCTTCTTGCTTTCCCGAGTTGGTGACTCTGCGACTAATTCCTCCTACAGATTTATAAATTGTAAATAGCTTGATCATAGTTTGATTTAGTCAGTCAATGTCGGTTGGATATGATCTGATTGGAGGATATCATTTTCATCAGATACAGATTAAATAAATACAAAGTGTTGCCATCAGATAATTATACTACTTACGGCGTTGATTAACGTTTCACCATTTCATCCTTTTTTTTTTCCTTCTTTGTAGTGCAGAAACGGTGGAGATGTTTTTGCCTTGTGGGCTTTTGAGTGTTTTGGTCAGCCCTTAAATGCGAGTGGGGTCAGCAGTTAATTTAATTAATTGACGTAACAAGAGACATGAGATTGATGTGCGTCGAAATTAAGACTAACCGAGATCAAAGAAGGGAGACGGCCACCATGACCTCTGATAGAGAGTAAAAGGGCTTCCGACGAAGCCGAATATCATAATGTGGACCACGTCCTTGAAGTCGGGACTCGAGAAGTCCGGCCAGCATGTGACTCAACCATTCAAGTCAATTAGCAAGAAATGTAAATTCTTGTCTTCTAGATTACGATTTTGTCTAATCTAGACTTGCCAAACCTGGAAATCATATTATAAGCCAAAAATAAACAACTACTTTAATTACGGAAATGTGACTCGGTGGTGCTTGAGGGAACTGGTCGTCGAAGAAGTAATAAAGGAGAGATGCATTGACGTTGCCAAACTCCCGTTGAAAAATGAGTGTAAAACTACACTATGGGACTAATACCCAACATTTTGTGGTTCAGCCTCTCATGGCATCCAACCGTGAAGCTCTTCCTAGGGTTGATATTTGTCTCCAACAGTACTGTGTTCTCAAATAAAATAACCCCTCAAGTCCTAACTTTTGCAATGAATATTATCTCATAAAGAATATTTGCTTGTTATGATCACCCTTCACACGCTTTGCGTTAAGTTATCACTTGTTCTCAAAGCTTAATATATTAGATAAGGAGCTAACAATATTATTATGCTTAACACCCTTTCACAAGCATGAGTAACTGACTGTGTATGGTGAGACAATTCAACAACAAGTGAGCTAAGATTTTTTATTTTTTTTAAGATGCAAAGTGCAGATATAAATTGAATCTAAATTGCACCAATGTAATTAGGGTATCAAATTTACAGGCAAAAAGAATCGAAAAACCTAACTTTAGGCACCAAGAGGTCCGATTAGTACCGTGCAATATATATATATATATATATATATATATATATATATATATATATATATATATATGTGTGTGTGTGTGTGTGTGTGTGTGTGTGTGTGTGTGTGTGGATGGTTCAGAGATAAAGAAAATTCCGTATAATGAATAAATAACCAAAGGTACACGGAGGCTTTACATGCTATGATACCTGCAATACAAGCAACATTTTCTGAGTTATTTATACATTAAGGGTGAGGCTGTTTACAGACTCTTTTTTATTGTTTACCTCCCCTTTTAAGAATATTTGCTGCTAAAGACATGTGTAGCGACAAATATTTGAAAGAAAAAAGAGTTTGTAAATTGATGTCTTAGGATTTAGTCAAAAGGTAAGCAGAAGCAAGAAGTCTCAAAGGAAGAAATATATTTTATAACAGAATAGAAATACGTAGAATCGAGCATATATGTGGTGGCCGGGCCATCCATCCGGGTCATCATAATGTTGAATGGATCATTGCCCGGCTCTGACTGCTGCCTCAACCGATAAGACTTTGCACACAAAGTTCCAAAATACACCAAACACCACCACCTACTTCAACAATGACTCTTTTGGTACCGCAAACGACTCGGGCAACTCAATGATACATCATCTCTCCAAATTTTCAATAAAACTGTGTCTATGGTTCTTGTCACAGAAAAGTTCGGATAATAGTTTCGATTATCTGATAACGTTAGATTAGATTGTATAGTAACTGTTACGGATGAAATCTGGAACTTGATTCGTGAATAAGTCTGCTCAGGAAAAAGACAACACCGGTGATTTGCCGGAAGGATTTCCGGCGAATAATCTCCGATACCTAAATCAGAAGATATCTCAGGAGATTATAATGTAAACTCAAATGAATTCACATGCCTTTCTTGGTTCCCGCATTTTCCTTTTATAGGGTCTTCCTTAGTGGTTCATTTACTTCCCCATTTAATTAGAGAGTTTTACCAGATTAATGAGAGTTTATTCCCACTAATGGTAGTTAATTGTCTTGAATGGGGAGGTTACTGCCTTAATGAATGGTGTAAATGGTGGGAAGGTGGATAGTCCCCACTTTACATTTATTCATGAGTATTGGAGCAGGTTTAACATCTCCAGAAAATGCCAAGTGTCATGATGATATTTTTTACTCATATCATTTGCCCCCATTCTATATTCTTCTTTTAAGAAGAATATAGAAATTATTATTATTATTATTTTTGAAAACTTTGGCCGAATGAAATCCTTTAAAGGATTCGTCTACTCGGCTCGGCCGAGCAGAGGTCCTCTAGGGACTCGTCTACTCGGCTCGGCCGAGCAGAGGTCCTCTAGGGACTCGTCTACTCAGCTTGGCCGAGCAGAGGTCCAATAGGGACTCGCCTACTCGGCTCGGCCGAGCAGAGGTCCTCTTAGGGACTCGTCTACCCGGCTCGGCCGAGCAGAGGTCCTTTAGGGACTCGTCTACTCGGCTCGGCCGAGCAGAGGTCCTCTTAGGGACTTGTCTACTCGGCTTGGCCGAGCAGAGGTCCAATAGGGACTCGCCTACTCGGCTTCGTCGAGCAGAGGTCCTTTTAGGGACTCGCCTACTCGACTTGGCTGAGCAGAGGTCCTCTAGGGACTCGTCTACTTGGCTTGGCCGAGCAGAGGTCCTCTTAGGGACTCGTCTACTCGGCTTGGCCAAGCAGAGGTCCAATAGGGACTCGCCTACTCGGCTTGGCCGAGCAGAGGTCCTTTTAGGGACTCGTCTACTTGACTTTGTGCAATATTTTCCCGTTCTGCAGAGGCTAGGACCAATAACTCGTCTACTTGGATAAAGTAGAGGTGGGGGTCTGATATGCTCGTCTGCTCGATAGGGGTTAGGACTTGGGTAGCTCGTCTGCTCAGTTTTACTTTAGGTGTCGTCGTGGGGTAATTAGGTAAATTTGCCCCTGTCATATTTTTAGATGTGTGCCACGTGTCCAGGGTAACTCAATGGTCATGAGATCTCATCCATTGGTTGGGTTTGTGGTTTCTTTATAAAGGGCAAACCCTTTTACCTCTTTCACAACTCATTTCATTTCTCAAAGTGTAGAGTGTGAGAGATCATCTTTGGAGCTTTATTTGAAGAAGATTTCTAAGTAGAGTCTGAAGATCATCTTCTTTTTCAAGTAAGTTTCAAACTTGTTTCCAACTTTTCTTTGAAATCTCTTGTTTTGATCTAAAATTATGTCCAATGAGGATGAAGAATATGTTTCTGAGCCTATCATTGATATTCAAGGTGTTAGGATAAAGCCTACTTTTGATCCTTTATTTTTAGAAACAGGAGTTCCCTTAGTTCCTTTCCAAGAATCGAGGGGAGTTCCTGCTAAAGAAGTCTTAAGGGAAAGTGCTCAATCCCCTAAACCTTTTGATGCGCACACACTTAGGAGCAAGTTGAGTAGTTATGACCTGAAACTTCTACGTGAGTGTTGTGAAATTCTGCCGATTATAAAACTTAGGCTTCCTAATAAGAATGAATCAGCTAACATGACCACAATCGACGAGATCGATGTTTATTAGGACATGTTCATCAATGGATTTAGAGTTCCTCTTCATCCTTTCTTTATCAAGGTTTTGAATGCTTATGGGCTTGCGCCCGGCCAATTTTTGCCTCACACATGGCGTTTCATGAGTTTCTTCATCTATCAATGCCATAAACTAGGTTTAAATCCTAGGGTTAGAGTGTTCAGATGGTTTTTTACTATCTGTTCGATAACTAAGCAAGTAGGTTGGTATTTCTTGAGTTGACGCCCAAAGGCCGAAGCCAACCTATTTCCGCACCCTCCATCATCCAATCACCATTGGAAGGAGAGATTTTTGTTTGTTAAATTGCCTAAGTCTCAAAGAAGTGAAGTCTGTAACGTGTGGCTCGCTGAGTGCGAGACTAGAGCTTGTAATAAACTAAAAGAAATGGATTTGTCGGAGACTGACCTCGAGCACATTGGGAAGCTTAAGGAGGCTGAGCCTTTAGAATCCAGATATCCTTTGAATAATGCTCAGCTCTGTGAGTGTGGAATCATATTTCCTCCTGAGCCTTAAGACTTTGACGACGAGGAAGATGAAGAGGAAGAGGGCGAAAACAACCCTGGTAAAGCTCTTACCAAACCTTGGGTTTATCTAATCGTCAATGGTAATCTTACTTTTGTTTTGCATGCAGCAAATATGTTGTCACGTGCGCAAGGAGATCCACAGCTATTCAATGCCCAAGGAGTTTTGGGAGACATAATCCCTGATGAGCTAGCTTCGATACATGGTCTCGAGGAGGAGGAGATGCAAGACTTGGATCTTGGTGCTTTGGTTTCTGGGTCTCAGCCAAAGGCAACGGAGACTCAAACCAAAAACTTTGTTTTGGGCTTGACTTTCATGGACAAGTCTAAAGAGACTCCCAAGAAGCGAAAAGTCTCAAGCAGAGCTGGGAGTAGAGCCACATCATCCTCTGTTCATCCTGACACCCCGCATCATCCTGCCTGGGGAGTATCTATTGACGAGTCAGTGTTTAAGTCTCCTCGCATGGCATGGGATTGGTCTAGCCATGCAATCATTCCCAAGGATAGGAAGACATTGTCTGGCTATGGCGTCACAGAGACGGTCAATGGGATGGTTCAACTAATGTCGCAGGTTCATTTCTTCTCTCTTTTTTCCTTTGAAAGTTTTGTTGTTTTGATTCTAACTCTTTGTCGTATAGGCTATGGCGCAGGTGCAGATTGGCGCAGAGAAGCTGATTACTGCAGACAAGGTGTTAGACAAGGAGAAGAAGAAAGTAATGATAGAGAACAACTTTTGCAGGGAGGCTGAGAAGAAAGTTGAAGACTTGAGTTAGAAGGTAGAGCGAGACACTGGGATGATCGCAAAGAATGCCAAACTATCAGCTCATGTAAATGATTTGGAGGCCGAGAAGTCGTCGGTAGCTCTTTAGGCAGTGCAACTATTCAAGAGTTCCAAGGTTTTCTTGGATCAGCGCCTCCGTGACTCCAAAGGGGCACTTGTGCATGGCTATAATGAATGCAAGACTGATGTCTCGAAAGATCATCCTGAGCTTGACTTGAGCATCTACGAGCATAAGTTCGCACGAGAGGTTGCTTCAGAAACTGAGCGTCGGGCCGAAGAAGCTGAGCGTAAGAAAGCTGCTAGTTCTCGGGCGCTCACTAGTCCTTCTATGAGCCACAGTTTAGGTGCTTCCGGGTCAGCGTCTATGGCCGTTTTAAGGCCACAACTGCGTCTGGCTGAAGGTTACTCTCAAGAGATGGAGTTAACAACAGATGCTGCTGAGCAGAATGATTAGACTAGGATTGCCTTGTCTATTAGATTTAGCATTTTGAAATTTCTTTTGTTGCCTTGGAGCTTCAACGTGTAAACTCAAACTTTTAATGCAATCAAGGTTCTATTTTTGTGCTTGCGCATTCTTGCTTGCAAACTCTTCTCATTCATAATAAATATAAAGTACACCTGTGGCCATATGGCACTAAGTAAAGAATGCAAGGAAAACTAGGTTGTGAAGATAAAGTACACATGCGGCCATATGGCACTAAGTAAAGAATGCAAGGAAAACTAGGCTGTGAAAAGCCGTTGTCTTGCAAAAGTGATCTACTCATGAGTAAGATCTAGTATGTGGCCGAGTGTGGAGTGCGTATGCCCCTCCGGTCTTGCTCATGCGTAGTAGTGCCTTAAATTTGTGGCATTCCATGTACGAGGAATTGCTTTGCCGTTCATAGTTTCCAAGTGATAAGCTCTTGGGCCTCCCAGCTTTACAACTTTATACGGGCCTTCCCAGTTTGGCGCTAGTTTTCCAATGGCGTCTCGTGGTACGGATGCTGTGATGCGGGGCAAGACTTAGTCACCTACGTGGAAGATTC
Source organism: Escallonia herrerae (assembly GCA_033070095.1). NCBI lineage: Eukaryota > Viridiplantae > Streptophyta > Magnoliopsida > Escalloniales > Escalloniaceae > Escallonia > Escallonia herrerae. Next base: position 188,179 of record JAVXUP010001625.1, on the reverse strand, counting down.
AAGGACGCACTCGTTGATCATAAAACTTGGAGACTCGATGTTGATAAGCTGCAAGGTGCATCGCTGCTTGTTCGCGCTACTCATCAAGGAGATCGAGATTTGCCCGAAGGGCCTTTTCATTCTGGACTGGGTCAGATGCTGTAAGATGAAGAGATGGTAACCTAATTTCAATGGGAATTAATGCCTCTGTGTCGAATGATAAACTAAAAGGGGTCTCGCCCGTAGGGGTCCGCATGGTGGTATTGTAAGCCCAAAGGATTTTATGCAACTCATCCACCCATAGCCCCTTTGCACCATCAAGTTTTTTCTTTATCCCTTGCAGAAGGGTGCGATTGGTAACCTCAGTCTGCCCATTGGTTTGAGGGTGTGCTACAGAGGTGAAATGATGTCCAATGGATAAGTTTGTGCAGAAAGTTTGAAAGGTAGGATTATCGAACTGCTTTCCATTGTCTGTGATTAGCACACGCGGAATCCCAAAGCGACAAACAACCGCTCCCCAGAAGAAGTCTTCGCACTTCCTTTCAGTGATTGAAGCTAGGGCTTCGGCTTCAACCCATTTAGTGAAGTAATCAATAGCCACAATTACAAATTTAAGCTGAGCAGTGGCTAGTGGGAAAGGGCCCAGGATATCCATCCCCCATATCGCGAAGGGTATGGGGCTGCTTAATGTTGACAAAGGGCTTGGTGCTTGCCTAGGAATGGAGGAGAAACGCTGGCAGGCATCACATTTTTTCGTATAACTCATAGCATCCTGCAACATAGTGGGCCAGTAGTAACCTTGCTGAAGAACTTTGTGTGCCAACGCGCGTCCTCTTAGGTGCTGACCACAAATGCCTTCATGAACCTCCCGTAACGCGTAATCTGCTTCAGTGGGGTTAAGGCAAGGCAGATAGGGTAGCGTAAAAGAGCGTTTATATAACACATCTTCTACCACAGCATATCGGGCCGAGCGTAGAATGATACTTTTGGCTTGCTTTCGGTCGACAGGCAATGTGTCGTCCTGAAGGTAGGCCTTGATGGGATCAATCCACAATGGCTTATGCTCCATCTGCATAATTTCCTTTGTCACAATGCTTGGCTCATGCAAAAGTTCAAGATGGATGGGTGCGACCAAATCCTGATGGATCAAAAGAGGCCAACCTCGAAAGTGCATCTGCAGAAGTATTGTCTTCTCTGCGGATCTGCGTGATTTTGAAAAGAGTGAACGTGCTGGCTACTTCACTCGCCTTACACAGATAATCGGCCATCTTTGGATCTTTTGCTTCGTACTCCCCTGACATCTGCCTTACAACAAGCGCTGAATCACTGAAGGCATGAAGTGATGTTGCGCGCATGGCATGAGCAAGATGTATGCCTGCTATCAAAGCTTCGTATTCTGCTTCATTATTGGAAGCTTGGAAGTCAAAGCGGAGAGCGTATTATACGGTCAGGCCATCTGGCCCATTGAGGATCAATCCCACACCACTCCCACTTGCGTTTGATGACCCATCCACAAAGAGTGTCCAAGCAAACTGTTCTGGTTGGGTAGAAGGGAGAGGCTCCTCTTCGTCAATGGGGAAGGTGCATTCAACAACGAAATCTGCCAGGGCCTGCCCTTTGATTGAAGGTCACGGTTGATAATGGATGTCAAACTCACCCAATTCTATCGACCAGGGAACGAGACGACCTGAAAGGTCGGGCTTGTGCAATATTCATCTAAGGGGCTTGTCAATGAGCACGATTATCATGTGAGACTGAAAGTACGGCCGAAGCTTTCTTGCAGCAATTAGCAAAGCGAATGCCAACTTTTCCGCATTTGGATATCTCTGTTCGGCTCCCTGAAGAACTTTGCTCACATAATAAATGGGGAACTGCCGTCCATCCTGCTCTTGAATTAGAACTGCACTGACGGCGGATTCTGCAACTGCCAAGTAAAGAAAAAGATCCTCTCCCGGGATGGGTTTGGAGAGAAGAGGTGGTGACGTAAGATATCCCTTTAGTTTGTCAAAGGAAGTTTGACATTCATCCGTCCATTCAAAGTTTTTGATGTTCTTCAACGCTTTGAAGAATGACAAACAGCGCTCGGCTGACTTAGACAAGAATCTGCTAAGGGCAGCAATTCGCCCTGTCAGGACTTGTATTTCTTTGACGCGCCTAGGAGTGACCATTTTCTTGAATAGCTTTGATCTTCTCGGGGTTAGCTTCGATTCCCCTTTCCGAGACCATAAACCCAAGGAATTTACTGGATGACACCCCAAAAGTGCACTTTGTAGGGTTAAGGCGCATACGAAATTTGCGGAGAAGGTTGAAACATTGTTGGAGATCAAAAATATGATCTTCAGCTCGAATGCTTTTTACGAGCATATCGTCGACATAGACCTCCATGCTCTTTCCTATGAGGGGTTTGAAGATTTTGTCGACTAACCTTTGGTAGGTGGCACCGGCATTCTTTAACCCAAAGGGCATGACCTTATAGCAAAATAAGCCTTGATCTGTGATGAAAGCCGTTTTGGCCACGTCTTCTTCATACATGCAGATCTAGTTATAGCCGAAGAATGCATCCATAAAGCTAAGTAGTTGATGACCTGACGTAGCATCGATTAGCGTATCGATGCGTGGCAACGGATAGCTATATTTGGGGCATGCTCTATTCAGATCTGTGTAATCGATGCAGATCCTCCACTTGCTTGTTCCGGCTTTTGGTACCATAACGACATTGGCCACCCACTCCGGGAAGTCAATTTCCTTGATGAAGGCAGCGTCCAATAGCTTATTAACTTCTTTCTTGATTATCATTTGTCGCTCTGGTACGAAAGGACACTTCTTCTGCTTGACAGGTTTGAACCCGGGATCAACTGAAAGCCTATGCGTGATCACGGATGGGTCGATGCCAGGCATGTCTGCGGCATTCCAAGCAAAGATGTCTATGTTGGATCGAAGGAAAGAGACTAACTGGTCTCTGATGCTCGGCTTTAGCATTGAGCCATTCCTTACATGTCGCTCCTTATCCCCTTCTACGATTGGTATAGAAACGAGAGCTTCCACAGGCTTCGCACGTCTTAATGCTTTCTCGTCACGCTGGTCATCAATGGAGAGAGTCTCCTCAGCTTTGCATGATGCCACATAACACCTTCGGGCCAGAATTTGATCTCCTTTTACAAAGCCAACCCCTATCGGTGTAGAAAATTTCATGATGAGATGATAGGTCGATGCTACTGCTTGTAACTTGTTCAGCCCCGTTCGGCCTAAAATCCCGTTATATGACGATCTGACTTTGACAACAAGGAAGTTGAGTGTGTGAACCGCTTGACGAGGTCCTTCCCCTGTGATGACTGTGAGGGGGGCGATTCTTTTCACCGGTGCGGAGGCACCTGTGAAGCCATACAGAGGAGAAGATATTGGGTTTACCCTATCGTCAGATATCCCCATCTGATTGAATGCGTCTTCAAAAATGATGTCAGCCGAGCTTCCTGTATCGACCAAGATGCGTTTGACTTGGAAAGCATCGATACGCAAAGTGATGACAAGGGCATCATCATGCGGTAGGCTTACCCCGTCAAGATCTGCATTGTCAAACTCTAGAGAGATGGATGCCTTTATTCATTTAGCCAGTCCCTGGGTGAGATTAACTTGCCTAGCGTAGGCCTTTCGCAAAGAGTTAGACGGTCCGCCGGCGCTAGGTCCTCCAGAGATGGTGTTTATAACATGTGGATCTTTTGGAGGTGCTTTGTCTGCTCTTCGTGGATTATTTCTTCCCCCAGTCTGCTGTCTATGATTGTTTTTGACGAACTGTTTAAGGTGTCCCTTGGCTGTGAGATTCTCTATTTCTCGTTGGAGCACTTTGCATTCTTCCGTCATGTAACCATGGTCCTTGTGAAAATGACAGTATACTCGTGTATCTCTCCTTTCTGCTGTCCTCTCATAGGCTTGGGCCACTTGATGATGTTTTGGCCCTTGATCTGGTGAAGGATATGCTCACGAGTAGTGTTGAGAGGAGTAAATGATTTGGAGAGGAGTGCTCGTGGACGCTTGGGCTCGTCCTGATTTTTCCCTTCTGGACGATCTCCCCTCTTCTGCCCTGAATAAATTTCCTCTTAATGCGACGTCGTTGAATCTTCCTCTGCTCGAAGATACTTCTCTACTCTGTCAAGGAGATCGGACATATTCGCAAGGGCGTTCCTGGTCTGACTCCCCTGGCCATTGCCGCAAAAGTCACTCCTGGATCTAGGTGATCGATAAGGAGTTTTTCACAATTGAAGCGAGTGTAGTATGACTTTAGACTTTCTTTTGGCCCTTGAATTATGCGAAAAAAGGCCAAAGAATTCTTCATCTGCACACGACTTGTGAGGAAGTTGCTTCGAAAGGATTCTGCCAACTGGGCCCAGCAGGAGATGGAACGAGGTGGAAGGTGCTGGAACCATACGTGTGCCGCTCCTTTCAATGTTATAGGAAAAGCCCGGCACATAATCTGATCAGGGACCAGATATAGGTTCATTCCTGAAGTAGAGCGAGCCAAATGTTCCATTGGGTCTCCTGTGCCATCGTATGACTCGCACGGAGGCATCTTGAAACTCGGAGGAGTTGGGAAGAGATCGATTTCCTCTGTGAATGGCCGTCCAATTATAATTGGAGCATTTGAGTAGCGCTCTGCTCGATTACCGCCAATATTGGCGTAAGTATTTCTAGTTGAGTGAGCTTCATAATAGTTCTCCTCCTGCCTCCTAGATCTCGGATTCCGCCTTTCATCATCAGATTCCTCCGCCGTTTGTGTCACATGTTGGATGTGGCTTGTTTGCTCTGATGTTTTAGAAGTGCCTTGAGGCCTGTGCGGTCCTGATTGTGGGGGCGGATTCTCTATAGCAGCTTGCAACTTTTCAATGGATTGTTGCATTGCTTGAATAACGGCCATAAGGTCTTTGGTTATCCATGGCTAGAGGAGTAGTGTTTGTCACATCCGTTGTGGTGACACCGGTGGTGGGAGGTTCAGGTATGCCAACAGTTTGCAGTGGACGCAAGACTGTGTTTGCAAATGGAGTAAATGTCACAGCTGGTGGCACCACTGCTATGGATGCTGGCTCTGTTACTACAGTTGTCGGTATCACTATAAGGATTACGGGTACCGCAACTGTGGTAGTTTGCGCCACAGTAGTGATTTGCGCCACAGTAGTGATTATTGGCGTACCTACGGCCTTTTTTCCGCGGTTAGGTGGTTGAGACGCGGATACCCCACGAGCTGGATCACGTATCAATGTTGAAGGTGACCCTGGTGGAGAGGCCCCACTTGGCTGAGCTTGTGAATTAGGATTCTGAGACATGGCTTATTCACGAATTTTCGGTCCCACGGATGGTGCCAAAATGTTGCGGATGAAATCTGGAACTTGATTCGTGAATAAGCCTGCACAAGAAAAAGACAACACCGATGATTTGCCAGAAGGATTTTCGGCAAATAATCTCCGATGCCTAAGTCAGAAGATATCTCAGGAGATTATAATGTAAACTCAAATGAATTCACCTGCCTTTCTTGGTTCTCGCATTTTCCTTTTATAGGGTTTTCCTTAGTGGTTGATTTACTTCCCCATTTAATTAGGGAGTTTTACCAGATTAATGAGAGTTTATTCACACTAATGGTAGTTAATTGTCTTGAATGGGGAGGTTATTGCCTTAATGAATGGTGTAAATGGTGGGAAGGTGGATACTCCCCACTTTACATTTATTCATGAGTATTGGGGCAGGTTTAACATCTCCAGAAAATGGCAAGTGTCATGATGAAATTTTTTACTCATATCAGTAACATTTATCTATTTTAACATTTTAACTGTTCATTTGATCACATCGGCCTTCTGGATTCAACAAGTCTATATAGTCTTCAATAATGCACTGCTTACTCCATACAAAGAATTTTCATGTTTTACTTACGAAAGAAATTAAGTTAGACATTTTGCTCGAATAAACCCCTAAAGGTATTAATAACACTGTTTGCGATGTTATGTTGAAAATATACCTTATGAGGTTCTTAATTCTATCCATTAATTAATTCGTTATCCAAAAGTTCTTGCATGTACACCAAGTGACAATTCTGCTCGGGGGGGGGGGGGGGGGGGGAGGGATTAGTAAATTTTAAAATTTCAGATTATAAAGAAAATACGAATAGATCAAAGTTAGTTCTTTTAAAATTCTTGCAGTATTTTAACTTATTTGTAATTATTATCCTCGTATAATTAATAATCATATTAGTAATACATATAGACAATAAGAGTTAATTTTTTTTTATGTATGATTAGTAGTTTGTTGTTGAATAACTTTACCAATTTAAGTAAATCACTATGAATTAAGACTGTATGATTAGTAGTCAAATTAAACAATCTATTTTGTATTTAACATATCCAGTAGTGAGGTGAATTCTTTTATGGCGGTCATCAATTTTTTCTTATAACTTTTTGGCACCCGCACCCCCCGTTGAGACTTTCTAGATCCGTTCATGCCTGATGGTGAATTAAAATTAAATTTCACCCCCAACACATCTAAATTCTTACATTTCAAATCAATAAATTCAAATGCAACCTCACCTGAGAGGATATATATTTAAGCGAAGCAATGGAAATCGCGACTTAAGGAGTCCAAAACTTTATCAATCTTGCCAAGCATGGAAAATTGCGGCTCAAACAAGAACAACACACTCTCACTTACCATTGTTATCAATGCCAAAGGTATTGTCATTAATTTTGTTGGTCTGCTCTCTCCTTGGCCGCAGGGGCGAAACTACGTTGTGGCGAGGGGGGGCTGAAGCACCCCCTGAATTCTGAATTTTTTTTTGGTTTTCGGGAATCCCACCACCCCTTCCCGAGACATCATTCCCCAATCCTCAATACCCCGTTCCCCGAGACCACACTCGTCTCTCTCTCTCTATCTCTCTCTCTCTCTCTCTCTCTCTCTCTCCGGTAGACAGTAGCCTTAATGACCGACGACAAGATCTAGCCATTGCCGGCGACGAGACTGACTGAACCCACCTTGTAGATCTCCGACCCGCGACCAGATTCTTGAAGAAACTCTGACTGGCGAGCAGATCTTGAAGAAATGCCTGACTGCCGGTGACCAGATCTCCGAGTCTCCGTCTGACCATGCGACCAGTCACCAGATCTGCTTGACGGAGTGCCACTGCTTGACGGAATGCCACTGCTTGACGTCGTCCAACCACGTGACGCGAGCAGCTCTGCTTGACGGAGTGCCTCGCCCTGTCGGCGACCGTAAGCTGCTGCAGTGCCACCTGTTGACACCGACGACGGAGTGATCGATGATAGGCGTTGCCGCACTGGGCTGTTGGCCGCTTGAGTGCATTGTGCATAGTGCTAGTCTGTTGTCTCTTCCTTCAAACCTCATAATGGTAAGTATTGTTTCCTCTTGTTGTTTTGGTATGTGGGTCGAGCTTGGATTTCGATATTATAACGTAATTGACAGGTTCTTTAACTTGTTTTGATTCAATTATACTTGCAATTTTTTGAACTTTTATGATGGATATTCATTTGTGGATTGTTTTGGTATCTTGGTTGAGCTAAAATCATGATTTTTTGGGTGATTGGCCTGTTATATAACTTGTTTTGGTTTTATTATGAGGTTTAGTTATTGACTTCCTTGATGGGTTTTCAATTCTTGGTTGTTTTGGTATTTGGGTCGAGCCTGGATTTGAAAGAGTGTAGGACAATTGACATGTTCTTTAACTTGGTTTGAGTATAAAAATAGAAACTTGAGCTCAATATAGACATGCATATAGTAGGTTGTTTGTGGTTATGTCTGGATTTTATGTGGGTTTTCAATATTCTTTTTAGGACTTTATGATCAAATGTTGTATTAGTTTGAGCAATCAATCTGATAGTAGTTCTTAGTTGCTAAATCGAACTGTTAAAGCACATCTTTTTGGAAAAAAAATGTTACCTGCTTTATGGGATTCTGTTAGATTGTATAGCTCTTAAAAACTAACGCTTGCATGGTGTGTGAATTTCTTGATCCAGACATTCTTTTAGAGGGATTAGATTTATGACATCGTAAGAAACTAATAATTTTTTTTCCTTTTCCCAGTGAGAGATGATTTTATCACTCCATTTTAATTAAATAAATTTATTATTAAATTATTACTGTTGTCTGTTGCCGACTAAAATTAATTACCGTTGTCGATAAGGAATATTGCTAAAAAAATTTATTATTAAATTAATAAAAAGAATTGCACCCCCTGAAAAAAAATTCCTGGTTCCGCCCCTGTCCTTGGGTACCAGGTGAGCTCTTGGTCTAGGTTTTTTTATGTGTAATTCAAACCGATGCAACTACAAAGACGTCCCTCAACCCTTATAAAGGATAAGATCGACAAATTATAGAAAAAAAAAAGTCAAAACTCGTTTACGACTTCATACTAAGCTCCTCAAAGTTCACATCGCGGTTTGACCGACAAAGATGACACCACCCATCCAACTACTACAAGATTGAGTAAACAAATGAGCTTGAAGTTTCGGTGGTCATTGCTATTCGATAAGGGGGGAAAGACATGGCCAAATTTTGCTTCCTTTCCATTTTAAAAAGATGTAACTTTATTTACTAAGTAATGCAATCGTTTTCAAAAAAAAAAAGTAATGCAATCGTTTTCATCATCAAAGAGAAAAAAAAATGTGAAATAGTCGCCGCACATGGTGACAATCGTGGGCACGACTCTCGATAATGGTCCTTTTATTAAAAAGTCATTGAAAAAATCAAACAAGCATTCGTCACTAAAGCAAGTATGAGCAAAACAATTTTAACGCGTAGGATACACTTGAGGTTATTAGATTGTTCAAAAAATGTACTCCTAAATTAGACGACTTCTGAGACCACAACCATATTGGCCCCAGTTCGGATCCAAAATCTAGTATATTCTAATCCACTGCAGTCCAAAGTTCTGGTGTTCTTACTTTCTCGGCGAAAGATTTGACTTCAATGAGCAAGCGAGAAAATATAATTTAGGCTCAAGCGGAAGACCTCTCCGAGAATATGTAATTGTAGGGTATAAAGTTTCTCTTTAAGCTATACAATTGTGAGGATATAACCTCAAATTTGAGGTAAAAAGCTGGGGAGAAGTTGAAAACTTTTATTGAACTGCCGCCGGCCGACGGCACTACCACATAGTTAACCACTAATCTACCATCTCACCGTTGCGACATGGCAACCATCGACGCTATGACATTGCCTACATTATGAACCAAAATAGATTAGCACATTGACCTTCAATTGCAAACACTTGGTGAAGTCAAGTAAGTCTCTTTCTCCTTCCAAGAAGTGCATTTTTGGAACCAGGTTAAAATGTTGGGTGGCTCTGGTCAGGGGCTCTTGCTTAGCCGAACAGGAAGACAAGATCATTCATATGAATCATTGATTAAATTGGCGTGCTTAGAGAAGAGCCAGAGCCATAACTAAAAAAAAAAACGACGTACACCGAATATCAATTCATAGCAAAAGCAGGAAGAGGAATACACAAACGACGAATAGCTCTCACGATTCATTAGCAATTTACCACTTTATCGAATCGTTCCTTCAAGCTTCCGGGCAATTTTTGACATGTGCTGCTGATCACTACCATCCTTGGCTAGACCATCCATAATACTTAAAGCTACAACCCTGATTCGATTGTTTCTAAATAATGTTGTACCCTTAGGAAATATTGTATGTCGTAACCGTGTAAAACAGTTGAGTATATTATCGAATAATATTTCACCTCTTTTAACGCTCCCCCCCCCCCCCCCCCACCCCTCTTGATCCGACAATCCTAAATGGGTCAAGACATATGGTCCAGGCCCAAGCAATATTTATTCTTTTAAAACACAATGACTTTCAATATCTTATAATGGTAGCTACAGGGTCGCTAATCATCTACCTAGCGAGCTTTATGTGTGTCAACACATGCAGTGCTATATCTAACGCATTATGTATCACACATGAGGTACATTTTAACTGGGTGAATCTTGCCAGCAGTGGTAATATATAATTACAATTCTAAACATACTTTATTTTTGCATAAAAATGCAGCAACAAGCAATCACAAAAAGTAAATAAAAACAGAAAAGTGAGAACAATCACAAGACAGAGAACTAACATGGTCGTGCACCTATATGGCAACGTCTATGGAGTATGACCGACTTCCTACACCGAGTCAAATTAAGTAGCGAAAGGGCTCACTTAGTCAAATTAATGGTTAAGGGGCCTTAATGGGATTCGAGTTGTAGTGTAAGGGCCAGGCATGCATATAATTCAAGGTCAAAGTGGGAGCGGGAGGCTGATGTTTCATGCTTTTTTTGACTTGGTTCCGGTTCGTTTAATTTGAACGATGTATATTCTTATTTAAAATTAATCTCTTGTTTGTTTCAGAAATATAATTGGTCCAAAGGTTTTTTGTCATTTGAACAGCGTACATTCTGATATTAAGTTTGATTTCATCTTTGTTTCAGAATTATAATTGGTTGTCCAAATGTGTTCACCCTAGTCTAGTACGTTTTTTTTCTCCCTTTATTTCTTTTTCACAATTGTAATCTCTTACCTCTTATATGATTTTTTTTTTAGCTTTTTGCACCTTAGTTTTATAATAATAGGACAATTTTTTGTGGTACTATTCCTTTGGCTAAATTAGAGTTAATTCTATACTATTCCTTAAACTATTCATGTTTCCACATTTAATCTTTAAACTTCTAGTATTAATGTGTACAAGCTCTTGAATATTCGACATTCCTAATTTGATCATTCTATTGTTTTCGAGTTAAGAAATCTGGTATAGCGACATGGTTTCGTCATTTGAATGACAACATTATCCTTTTTTGAACAAAAAATCTAAACAAATCAATTAAAATGGAAACGTCAAATATTCAAGGACTCGAACGGAGGCACCCAAACAAAATTAGAGAGAGAGAGAGAGAGAGAGCACAAATATGTAGTTTAGCTTACTCTTATACTCCGTAATAAAGCTCCATCTAGAATAAAGCCCAAGTCAATAAAGCTCCATTTATGATTAACTTACTATTATAACAAAGCTCCATTCATAACACTTACAACCACCTTTTTGGTACGGTAATTTACTCCCCTCAGCAGACCCGCAAGAAGATGGACAATAAAACCAAAGGTTAGGAGCAAGTAGATGGACAATTAATAGAACACGAGGTTAAAGCAAGAAAATGGACTATAGAATTCTGCATGTATATATTTGTGTATATACACTCACGGGATGAATTAGATTCACTTGCTTTCTTTATTTTAAGAATGTCTGCAATTAACTGCTCGATTGTGCACGTAAACAAAGGAACCTTTTACATTAACTGACAAAGTTTGAATGAAGTTTATTTATCATTTAAACTTTCTATTGGGACTCTTCTTCCCTTGACGTTGGCTAAATTTATTTCTTTCTTTCTTAGCCGCTTCTTATAATCTTGTTTACTGCAATGTCCTCACAATCAAAAAAATTTTTTTAAAATTTCTTATATATTTAGTAACTTAACGTCCCGTCAAATCTCTTGTTTTGCAGGTACTAATTGAAAAAAAAAAATTAATCCAATTTTTTCTCTTGTTCCACTTTCTTTCCTTCCTCTTTCTAAAGAGTAGAGTGACAAATACACAGTATATCATTTTAATCCTTGATCTGCATGCAAAAAAAAAAAAAGTTGATCAAATTATATAGAATGGAGGAAGAATATAATAATACAAATTTTTGTTACTCCAAATATTTTACAAGTAGTATTTGGAAGTCATTAAGGAAATACTGACGTGATGGTGATGATAAAACACACGCAAGATTACAGCTACTAATCCAATCTTGGGCACTAAGAGTAATCATGTTTTGCAAAACCAGGAATGTGATGTGAACGGATGGAAATGTTGATTAGGATGGAAATGGTGGGCTGAAACCCTCGAATGGTTCTCAGGTCTAACCATGACAACGACCCAGTACTCTTAGAAAGGTCCGGCATCATAATCTCTCACCTGTTTTCATTAATCTAGAAGTGCAACCCCTGCAAGCATGTGGGTCCTTTACGTCTCGCACCTGCAAATAAATTGGCACTTCATCATCATCTACGTTCTTCCGGTCAAAATTTTCATGTGTAACACATGAACACCTTTTTGAAGTATAATTGGTAGATGCTAGTAGAAGAACTGTTAAATTGGTTAGGTAGTTGCACTCCCAGCGGGAAGTACATATGTCAATGCTGGAATGAGAAAGAAAGCATATAACAAGTAAAAAGAGTTTCTTCTTTTCAATACCAAAGAAGGGATAAAGAATCAGAGTCGCGGCGTACCGAATCTTTTGTCGTTGGGAATTGATTTTTGAAAACAAATTTCAAACTAAACCTCCTAAAAAATTTAGCAAAATTAACTTTGTGCTAGAGTTAGAGGAGGGATCCTCAAAAGTTTCAGATCTGGTGATGATTTGCCCAACCCGTCGTGGTTATGCAAAATCATCCGCCTAACGAGACTTCTCCACCCCAGCTGCCCACTGATAACATGCAAATTGTTATTAGCTTCGTCGTCGCAAGGGTGAAGATGATCGCTCATCATGATGTTTATTGTTTTGTTGCAAGGTTTTGTGATGTTTCTCGACAGGAGAGTTGTTTCTCTCTTAATTAGGAGAGTCCTTTATCTCTCTCTCTTTTGGAAAGTTGTTCATTAATCTCCTCTGGCAACTTTGGGGATGAATCGGAGAAAATTTATGTAGTGGATCGTTATTTTTAGCATGCCTTTGCCTACTTCTTTGGTAGCCAGAGAGTTTATTGTGGCGGGCGGCTCGCTAAATAACCAAAATACGACATGATTGAGCTAGTACTAATGGCCTGTTTGAGTGTTTTTTTAGGGAAAAAAAGAAAGGAAAAGAAAGAACAGCAACTCATGCCCTTTATTTTCTCTAGTTGGGAGTTTTTTTAGGACAGAAAAGAAGAGAAATGGATAAAAGTTTACTCTTCATTTCTTCAAATATTTCCTCTTAAAATTGAGACTATCTTCTCAATTCGTTTCTAAAAACAAATTGAAACTTCATTCTAGAAACAGAGTTACGAGACAGAATTACGGGTTTAATCTTTGTTTCTAGAAACAGAAAGATATGAGACTTCATAAGTAATGCTTTAACCACGCTCTTATTATCCTTGAGATAATAAAGACTTTTGTCTTTATGACTTTTAGGTCCTAAGGTTTCTCACAAAAACTTATAATTTCATATATAAATAGATGATTATCTTGGATGTTAGAGTTAATTCAAGGCCGATTACTTTGCTTTTGATGTGACATTATTTAGATTTGGATATTGAGATATTTGTAGTCAATTCATGGCTATTTATATAGTTCTTATTGTGGCATTAACCGGTAATGTAAAGCATATATATTGCCTTAGTATGGTATAAACTTTATATGATGTTATTGATGACTAAATTGTTTCTTCGTCAGAATCATATTCTTTTTTAGAATTATACATTTATAGTCTTTTCACATTTTGGTATAAGGTTATATAAGTAATCTGGTGCCTTTTCTTTTCTGCTGAACTCATAAACAAGAAAAAGGAATTACGCTTTCTTTTCTATCTTAAACTCAAAATACAAGAGTAAGGAAATTAATCTTCCCTTTTTTTTCTCTCTTCCTTTCATTCTTTTTCTCTCCTCTAAAAACTCACAAATAGACTAAGAAAAAATTATGCTACTATGATACTAAGAGAAACCAACATGATGTGATTTTCCTCTGTGAGTCGGTTGTTTTGGCCCTCTACGAGGATGTTGGTTTTCTTTCCACTATACGGAACAATGAAAAATGTGCGTCAAAGATATCTGTAAGTAATAGAAGAGATTCTGATAATTTACTTGGTCAAACCTGAATATCAAGATGCGATTAAACCATTTTTTAATTTTCTTGAGTATGATTTAATTAGTTTTGAACTTCTTGAAAACTAATTAAACCACTTTGTCCAATATTTGTTAAAGACCTAGCACCTTGGTGTAATCCAAATCAAAGAAAAATCTACTTCAACAAATATGTCCTTAGGCATGGCCATACATAATATAGAAATCGAGAATCATGCGTCGAAACATCCACAAGAGTTGACTTATATCCATTAAATTAAATACACGTAATTTGACCATGGTACATGATTCTGATATGAATTATAGAATAAATTAAGGTCAATAACTGATTCAGAAGGGAAGAACTTGCATCAGCATCTCAATTTAATCCAGATCAAAAGGCCATTTTGGGAAGGATTTTTAAAAGTATATTTTAATTAAATCACACTAAGTTCTTAAAATCAGGGTTAATTAAAATATTTTGAGAATAATAATTAAAATTTGTTTTAGGTGTTTGGATAAAAAGAGATGAAAGTAAGTTTAGTGCAGCATAATGACCAAATAGTGTATTAAAATTTGAAGGGGAAGTTTAAGGTATATTTTTTAGGTGAGGATATTTTGGTAAGTTCTTTTGGTCAAACTTGATTCACGAAATTGAGTAAATAAGAATAGTAGAAAATGAGGATTTTGAATTTTATTGGTTTCAAGCATATTGATGCAAATTTAATTAGTTTATCTTTTTTTAGCAAATACTTCAATACCTGATTTAATCCGAGATTAATCAAGTTAGATCATTGTAGAATCAGTCACACACACCCTCTAAATCAAGTTGGACTATCTCATAATCAATCTAAAAAGACTCTTATTCATGTGAGACTTTTTGGGAGTTAAAAATTAAAATATCATTGGCCACTACAAACTATGCTAGTGACACTTTTTAATTTTTAGTAACAAATAATTATAATGTAACAGAAAATAGTGTTAAAAACCCAAGCTTCTTGGTCCACTACTAATGAAGAAGGCATTAATTATTAATGGTATTTTGAAAATGTAGTTACTCCGGGCTTTGACTATTATAAGAACGAGTCGCTTTGACTATTAATTATAAGAACGAGTCGTCGTGATGCGTGTGCAAAATTAAAATTAATAGTATAAAATCTTGTTAAAAAATCAAGTATCATAATGTATAAGGTGCATTAGATAAAATGAATTGTACATTATAAAAATTAGCAGTAGTTATTCACATTTAAACTTTTATTTTGTGAATTTTTTAAGAAAAAACTATAAAAAATCACTTGTCACCATTCTAGATATGTAGTTATGTAACACCAAAAAGGTGTTACACCAAACCAAACTATGTTTTCCTTTATATATATATATATATATATATGGGGGCCGATCCCTGTCTACCGGTGGAAAAATAAGGATTTCTCCACCGAACCGCTGCTCTTAGCAGCGGTTGGTTGTGTATTAGAATAAAACCAACCGCAACAAAGTGTTGCGGTTGGAATTATTTTCCAAAACCGCAATTGTTGACCACAAAGTCCAATCTTTGACCACCAAAGTACAAATCCACCAAAGCCACAATTGTTGACCACAAAATACCAAAGTCCAACCGCAACTCTTTGTTGCGGTTGGCACCAATTTGCCCCAGCCAAGTTGCGGTTCCCCCCACACCCCCCCGGTGGTGGCCCCCCTCCCCCCCCCGAATTTATAAAAAATAGCTAGAGCTAGATTTTGCCAAAGTACAAAACAGAGACCCTAGTTATTTTTAAAAGATATATATCAGGAAAAAATGTCAGATTTTTCCAAAGAGTGCAAAGGGGTTAACTGATACGGGGATCCTTGTAACTTTGCAGTGTAATTAAAAATATCAAGCTAGCACGATTTCGTGCGAAACTTTTATGAGAACCCTAGGATGTTGGGAAGTTCCATTCCCCAGGAATTCGGGCCATTCCGAAGTCGTTACCTATTTTTTTGGCCGAACGGCCTTTTAAGCGCTCGATCCGGATACCGGTTCGGGATTTTTTGGCGAAAAGTCCGCTTTCTAGATCAAGAATGAATTCAAGAAGCCTAAAATAGCGTTTCAAAGCACTTTTGAGATTTTCTGATGCCAGGGGGCATTTTGGTAATTTGCCACCCCGAGAGGGGTATTTTGGTAGTTTTACGGTGTTAAGTTTTTCAGAGGACTTTTCGGTCCAGAAATGTAAGTAAAACACCTGAAAGGTTGTTTTGAAGCTAGTTTGGGGCGTTAGGGTGACAATGAACCCCTGGGGGCATTTCGGTAATTTGTCGCCCATCGGGGGTATTTTGGTAACTTAATTAGACAGTTTTTTCATAAATTTATAAAAAATAGCTAGAATTAGATTTTGACAAAGTGAAAAAAAATAGACATAGTTATTTTTAAAAGATCTATATCAGGGAAAATTTTTAGATTTTTTCAAAGACTGGAAATGGCCTAACTGATACGGGGAACCTTGTAACTTTGTAGTGTAATTTAAAATATCAAGCTAGCGCAATTTCGTGCGAAACTTTTATGAGAAACCTAGGATGCTGGGAAGTTCCATCCTAGGGTTCTCATAAAAGTTTCGCACGAAATTGCGCTAGCTTGATATTTTAAATTACAACTTTTTTCGCAAGTTATGAATTGGGCCCTAAAGTGTGCCCGAATAGGCCCTTTATAGGAAAAGTCAAAAAATAATGTGGCTCCTTTTTCGCCGAAATACATAAGAATGGGCTAACTAGCGTGTCTGAGGTGCAATGAGCAAAAAAAAAAGTGACAAAAAAAAATTACAACTTTTTTCGCAAGTTATGAATTGGGCCCTAAAGTGTGCCCGAATAGGCCCTTCATAGGAAAACCCAAAAAATAATGTGGCTCCTTTTTCGCCGAAATACATAAGAATGGGCTAACTAGCGTGCCTGAGATGCAATGAGCGAAAAAAAAGTGACAAAAAAATTATAACTTTTTTCGCAAGCTATGAATTGGGCCTTAAAGTGTGCCCGAATAGGCCCTTCATAGGAAAACTCAAAAAATAATGTGTCTCGTTTTTCGCCGAAATTCTTACAAATGGGCTAACTAGCATGCCTGAGGTGCAATGAGCAAAAAAAAAGTGACAAAAAAAATTACGTAATTTTTCGCAAGTTATGAATTAGGCGCTAAAGTGTACGCGAATACGGGGTTACCAAAAATATCAATAGTCCACAAACCAAATCACAAATTAAAGATTCCACAAACCAAATCACAAATTTAAACATTATAAAAGTTCAATTTATATAGCTGAAAAATTTCCCGAAAAACTTGACACTGTAAAATTACCAAAATACCCCTCTCAGAGTGGCAAATTACCAAAATGCCCCTGGCATCAGAAAATCTCAAAAGTGCTTTGAAACGCTATTTTAGGTTTCCTGAATTCATTCTTGATCTAAAAAGTATTGTACGGACTTTTTGCCGAAAAATCCAAAACAAGTGTCCGAATCGAGTGCTTAAAAGGTCATTCGGCCAAAAAAATAGTTAACGACTTCGGAATGGCCCGAATTCCTGGGGGATGGAACTTCCTAGCATCCTAGGGTTCTCATAAAAGTTTCACATGAAATCGCGCTAGCTTGATATTTTAAATTACACTGCAAAGTTACAAGGTTCCCCGTATCAGTTAGCCCCTTTCCAGTCTTTAGAAAAATCTGAAACTTTTCCCTGATATAGATCTTTTAAAAATAACTATGTCTATTTTTTTCACTTTGTCAAAATCTAATTCTAGCTATTTTTTATAAATTTATGAAAAAACTGTCTAATTAAGTTACCAAAATACCCCCGATGGGCGACAAATTACCGAAATGCCCCCAGGGGTTCATTGTCACCCTAACGCCCCAAATCAGCTTCAAAACAACCTTTCAGGTGTTTACTTACATTTCTGGACCGAAAAGTCCTCTGAAAAACTTAACACCGTAAAACTACCAAAATACCCCTCTAGGGGTGGCAAATTACCAAAATGCCCCCTGGCATCAGAAAAATCTCAAAAGTGCTTTGAAACGCTATTTTAGGCTTCTTGAATTCATTCTTGATCTAGAAAGCGGACTTTTCGCCAAAAAATCCCGAACCGGTATCCGGATCGAGTGCTTAAAAGGCCGTTCGGCCAAAAAAATAGGTAACGACTTCGGAATGGCCCGAATTCCTGGGGAATGGAACTTCCCAACATCCTAGGGTTCTCATAAAAGTTTCGCATGAAATCGTGCTAGCTTGATATTTTTAATTACACTGCAAAGTTACAAGGATCCCCGTATCAGTTAACCCCTTTGCACTCTTTGGAAAAATCTGAAATTTTTTCCTGATATATATCTTTTAAAAATAACTAGGGTCTTTGTTTTGTACTTTGGCAAAATCTAGCTCTAGCTATTTTTTATAAATTCGGGGGGGGGGGGAGGGGGCGGGGAGAGGGGGGCCACCACCGGGGGGGGGGGTGTGGGGGGAACCGCAACTTGGCTGGGGCAAATTGGTGCCAACCGCAACAAAGAGTTGCGGTTGGACTTTGGTATTTTGTGGTCAACAATTGTGGCTTTGGTGGATTTGTACTTTGGTGGTCAAATATTGGACTTTGTGGTCAACAATTGCGATTTTGGAAAATAATTCCAACCGCAACACTTTGTTGCGGTTGGTTTTATTCTAATACACAACCAATCGCTGCTAAGTCGCTGCTAAGAGCAGCGATTCGGTGGAGAAATCCTTATTTTCCCACCGGTAGACAGGGATCGGCCCCCATATATATATATATATATATATATATATATATATATATATATATATATATATATATATATATATATATATATATATATGTACACCACAAGAATAAAGACTTTTATCGACGAACAGTTCCGTCGCTAAAAGTCCTTATTCCATCGAAAAAGACTTTTATCGACGAACAGTTCCGTCGCTAAAAGTTCATGGTTGAAAAGGCCGTTACTAAAAGATTAGCGGCGGAAATTGGTTGTCGGTCGGTAAAAATTAAATTTTTCCCGAAGGAATTAATTACTTTTAGCGACAGAATTTTTCGTCCCTAAAGATATTTCAAAATTAAAAAAATTATTAACGATAGAATTTATATCGCTAAAAGTCCATTGAAGTCTTTTAGCGATAAATGATCCGTCGCTAAAAAAATCATCAAGATCTATTAAAATGACTTTTAACGAAAAAAACTATGTCTCAAAAAGTATATTGCTGTAAGTAGAAAAAAAACTTTTTTATTTTCATTATTTCTTTTAAATCTAAACCTGTTTTTTAAAAATTAAACATCTAAAGCATAACCATCAATGTGGAATATTATTAACCACATTTTCAAATATCTGTAAAATAAATAAAGTACAAACCCCTAACATCATGACTACTAATAAAGCACTATCGCCACTAGATAACCACAAACATTACAAGGTCAACCAAATTCAAAACTTTGCGACAAAAGTTACAACGTCTATTTTTATATATACAATCGCAGAAGTGATGCTCAAGAGTGGTCCCATTGGCGCGCTGGGATGGGCGGCAACAGCAGCTGAGCCAAAGTTACACCATCTAATCGATACAAAACACAAAATATAGTCAACATACATTTATGAGCCAAAACACATGTCTCGTAGAACAAAATTTTTACAAGTATAGATAAATATGCATAAAAAATACGATAACACAAACTTCTAAACTAGTGGAAAACTATAACAGATCAAATTGAACAAAACCCATTAAATTTACAATTAGAAGTCAGCATTAACAGTCAGCGTCATGGAATTCACAAATTGACAAACAACAAACTAAGAACCTAGAACATTATTAATTAGGCAACAAATTAGAACCCAAGAAATAATCAAGAAAACGCAAACCAAGATTGAAGATATAAAATTGAAAAGAATGAAAGCAATTAGATGAAAAAATAAGCAAAAAAATAAAGAAGAAGAAGAAAGAGTGGGAATTGAGATAAAGCAGACCTGAGATGAAGCCGTTGTCGGAATTCTTGAAGTCTTGACCACTAGATCTCTCCATATTTACCACGCACAAACACAATCACAAACCCACAAATCAAAAACCCTACTGAAAGATCAGCGAAAAAAAAACTCGTTGGAAGGCAAAAGCCCTAGCCAACACGTCGCAATCCCCTACAGGTGGTTGGCATAGGCAGTGGATAAGAGAGAGAAAAAGGGTAAGGCGACAGTGGGGGATGAGGAAGAGAGGCTGGGGGCATGCGGCAGAGGAGCTGGGGTAGTGGCGTGGGAGGTGGGCGATTGGTACAGAGAGAGGGGGGGGGGGGGGGGCAGGAGGAGGGGGATGTGGAGAGAAGAAGGGGAAAACATGTGTGCAGCTGGTTAGAAAGAAGAGTAGGATTAAGGCTTCTTTTATTTAGACATAAAGACTTTTATCGACGGAATGTGTTCGTCGGTTAAAGTCCGTTGCTAAAAATTATTTTTTATGAAAAAAAATTCAAAAATAATGAAAAAAATTACGTAAATTACAATTAGCGACGAATATTTCTGTCGGTAAAACTCTGTCGCTAAATGTCTTTACCAATTGACAGTTACATTGGTAAAGACATTTAACGACGGAGTTTTACTGACGGATTATTCCGTCTCTAAAAGTGACCTTTAGCGACGGATTCCTGCCCGTCGCTAAAAGTCCGTCAGAAAAAACTCATTTTCTTGTAATAGTACACATGTATAAGAACATACATATGTTTACACACACAAATACACATACATACATACATACATACATACACATATATGTGCGCGCACGTGCACATACACACACACAAATGTATATGTATATGTGCGCGCGCGCACATACACACACATATACATGTTTAAAGAAAAATAAAATTGGAGTTTGTTGATTATATAGGATATTAGTAAGGCTAATTAATGAAATTAGGTAATTAATTTTCTTGATTTTATAAATCTAGTACTTTGATTTCATCTTAACACACGTTACAACTCAAATGATGGTGAGATACACATACACCATTATTTTTTGGTGTTTCTCACATACATCTCTCCCAATCTGATTCACTTGTGCTCCCTCTTGAACTAAAGAAAATTTATAATTTTCGTAAGTTGCTATATAATATCATTCAACTCAAAATTAATGGGCAGTTACTAAAAATGCCTATAAGAATTATATATTAAAATATTAATTACTATTTTTTCAATATGTTCTGATTTGTATCACAAAACGTTTCCTCCCATGATAATAAGAGTTCTATTGAATGAGTCAAGCACATCAAAGAAGTAAACATGACCGTAGATTTTATGGTTAAATTGTCTTGGTATGAATTGACCCGCTCTAATAACATTTAAAAAAACAAAAACAGAAATTATGTGGATATCATTATCTTAGATCTATAAGAGAGAGTAACAATGGTAGGTAAGGAAACTATGCATTTAATATAGTTGACTCTGAAATCCATATTTTGACATTCTCTTAAAATTTACCTAAACATAATACTATACGATAATAATGAGATACACCAAATCAATGTCTGCATTTCTCGAATACAATTTGTTCCAAGCGTATTATTTTAAGAAAAAAATTGTCTGCTATCAAGATTGCTACAATCTTCTATTTAGTGACAATTAATTGACATTAAATATTTTTGGCTACCCATTTCTAAAAAAAAAAAGCCTCTCAGAGTTACCTATCATTAACCCTGCAATTAATGGCACTGGTTTTGCATATTTGACAACATTTCCAGTTTCTGTTGGCTTAATAAAGTTACCTATTGTAGCCTGTATACTGTATGCTTTGAACGAAAGGCAAGGCTGTCCTCTGTCTTACCTGTTCATGCGGGCAAAAAGGTATGCGAGTGACGGTGACAACAAAATCAGTCCGATCCGCATCCATTGAACACCCATATCTGAACCCTCGAAATCACATTTTTTGACCTTCCAACCCTTGTTTATTCATTTTCTTTGTGTGTGTATATATTGTATATATATACTTGGTGTATTGCACATAAAACAACTGTATCTCTGACCAACTTGCTAAAACAAGACCTACGAACAAACTTGTATAAAAGGCCATAGGATATCCATCAAAAGTTAGCAGCAAATTGAGTTGCGTGTTCTTCATTTCCATCTTCTTAGATCCTCCACAAGCATATAGAGGTGAACCAAGTACGGAAATGAATTCTCTTCTTCAAGCCTTGCAACCCCTACCCATGACAGCACTCTTCTTCATTGTCCCTTTGTTGTTCATGTTCCTTGTGAAACGGCTCCGCCGCAAACGCTTTCCGCCTGGACCAAAGGGCTGGCCGGTGATCGGCAACATGGACATGATGGACCAGTTAACTCACCGCGGGCTGGCCAAACTCGCCAAGCAATACGGTGGCATATTCCACCTTCGCATGGGCTTTCTCCACATGGTGGCGGTGTCTTCCGCCGACGTCGCCCGCCAGGTCCTGCAGGTCCAAGACAACATTTTCTCGAACCGACCCGCCACCATCGCCATAAGCTACCTCACTTATGACCGGGCCGACATGGCTTTCGCTCACTACGGCCCGTTCTGGCGCCAGATGAGGAAGCTGTGCGTCATGAAGCTCTTCAGCAGGAAGCGGGCCGAGTCGTGGGACTCAGTCCGTGACGAGGTGGACACGATGATCCGCCTCGTGGCCACGAACACGGGCTTGGAGGTTAACCTCGGCGAGCTCGTGTTCGGGCTCACTCGGGATATTATCTATCGGGCCGCGTTCGGCTCGAGCTCGCACGAAGGGCAAGATGAGTTTATTAAGATACTGCAGGAGATTTCCAAGCTTTTTGGTGCTTTCAATATTGCTGATTTCATCCCTTGGCTGGGCTGGACTGATCCACAGGGAATGAACCACAGGCTCGTTAAGGCTCGTGCCTCGCTCGATGGGTTCATCGACTCTATTATCGACGAACACTTGCAGAAGAAGGCGGCCAATCTCGGCTGTGCAGAGGTGGACAGGGACATGGTGGATGAACTGCTAGCTTTTTACAGCGATGAGGCTAAAGTCACCGAGTCCGAGGATTTGCAGAACTCCATACAACTCACCAAGGACAATATCAAAGCCATCATCATGGTAAGTCTAAAAAATGGGTATAGCAGGTGTCCTCTTCGTGTCAATAACGACACGTCACTCAAACATAGTTGTTTAGGCTCATACAACGATCACTATTTATTAGTATTTTCTTGTTCATTCTTAACCCTTCTTAACACCTGCGAATGGTGACGTCTTTCACCCAAGAACTTCACATAAATCAACGCATTTTGCAACCATATGACTTATAGCGGACATCACGTCGTTTAGTAGATAATGTAAGAGGGTTGATCATAATTTTGAGTAAGTTGCCAAGTTTCAAACATAAATTTTGACTATAGCTAAATTATCTTATAGGTGTACGCATGTAAGAGATACTGATTCACACTTAACGTTATGGAGTCAGTTATGTTGATCCGCGCTCCCAATCATGATCTACTTAAAAAGAAAAACATACCCAAAATTTGTTCGTAGGCAGAAACAAAATGTTGTCTAGTGGACCACAAAGGAGCAGCGTTATATTCGCTTGAAAAAGGATCACACCTGTGATCCCATTACTAAGTTAGTGACATGACAAATAGTTTTATTATGCACGGAACTTCCTGCAAGTCTTCGAGATCATACTACATACCAAGTAGGGCAGGGCTTGGTTAATGTGGTAGCCCAAACCTGACTGCATCAAATCTCATTAAATTTGCCGAAAACGTAAGGTAGAGCAACCGCTGCCTAATAACACCCTAATATAGAGTCGACGCATACTGAGAAGTTGGCATCAATATTGGTTTTGGGTGACAAATATTATGTTGACTGAGCGTCAAGGTATTAATTAATGTACTATTGTTGGCTAGAAGCAGAGAGGTGTAATCACATCGGGTTAAGTGAATGAAAAGGCAGTCGGGAAACTTTATTACGCTATCAAATTGGATTTGATGAGATTGGTTTCTTGTTTTTCAATTATACAAGCACATCCACATATTGAGCCTATATAGAACGTATGTCAGGGCCCCTTGTTTGGTTCCTTTTTGTTCATATGATCTGTATTTATCAAGAAGATCTTTATTTTGTCATCGCCACTCCCATTGCTTTTCTTTAACCACGTTTTAAGTATCCTTATTAAGAAGATCTTTCACTTTCTTTTTTTCTTTTCTTTGTTAAATCCATGCCGGGTATACCTGGGAATATGTTCCGTCTTCTACCTGGTAAATTTCTCCTTGTCTTAAACATGCTTAAGGTTGGACACCAGACATTAATATGGTAGTCCTCGTCGCATGGTCTTTAGGTTGTTACCTCATAATCCACAATCCACATTATGCACGAGGTCCGCTTTATTCGGATTGAAAGTTAGGATCACCTCATATTTCACACTATGCATGAAGGTATGAAGTTTAACATCAACTATGCGTGGAACTTGATCGTTATTGTATCCGGTCAACTTTTCCCCTTTAAAACCATACGTCTTATTAGATTACATCCCAGACTTTAATATGTTTTCTTGTTTGACATTTAGGTAAGCATTATAGTAAAAGTTATTCTTCTATATCTCATTTGCCAGTTGGTTATCTTCCTTCCGCTTAGACAAGGGTTTGGCAAAAGTCGTTCAACTCTACTCCAACTTTCGATTAGAAGCGACTTTTAAACCCTTTTTTCCATTTTTTGTGCCTGCATCTCAAAGCCATAACGTTTCTCCTAATTAAGCTTTGAAGGGGTTGGGGGAAGTCGTACCATTGTCGCTGATGCAAACTTGGCGTCAGATCTTGAATCATACCCTAGGATTTGCAGAAATCGAGTGTGGATTCTACGGGACCAAAATTAAGTCAGATATTTACGTGGGCACTTGCCCACCTGAACAGATTAAAGATGATCAAACAAGTCAATATTTTGCACTCATATAGCTGCTGATGATTGCTCCAGTTACTTGTATTTGGTGCGACTTTGGCCTTACATGGGCACTTGCCCACCTACAATGTGAAAGAATATCACTCAGGGGCGAACCACCCACCTGACCGGTGGGGGCCCATGGCACCCCCCAAATTTGGAGAAATTTTTTTATTTAACTTTTTGGATAATGAATAAACATTTTTAAAATAATTATAAAAATATCACTATATTGTAAGATTAATTACTTAATATTTCATTTTTGTTGTGTTTTTTTACTCTTTCTGCGACCATCCGTCCATGTTTGTATTTTTTATTTCCTTACTCTATTTTTATTCTTTCAAATTTCATATTCTAAAATTTTGCATTACAAAGAAAAGCACAAGTAGATCAAGATTATTTTTTTTAATTTAAATTCTTATAGCATGTTAAGTTATAGGTTACTATTGTACTCATACAATTGATAATCACATTAGTAATATATCTACACATTAAGAGTTCAGTTTTTTTCATGCAAGATTAGTAATTTGTTGTTGACTAACCTTACCAACTTAAATAAATCTCTATAAATAATATAAATATATGATGAGTAACTAAATTGAGCAATCTAATTTACACTTAACGTAATCAATAGTGAGTTAATTATAATTTTTTTTTATTTTTCATGTTTTATGTCAATTTGAACTTCTAAATTTTTTTTATGTTAGCAATTTATTAGTTTTTTTTAATGACAATTTCGCTCCCGCAATTAGACTTTCTGAGTCCGTCCTAATTACAGTATTTACTTTATAAGTGATAGTGATAGTAGCTCTGTATTGTTCTAATAAAAATACACACCAACTTTTAAAGCTTGTTGATATCAGTACTGTGGAAAGAAGAAGCTGAGGTGCCTCCATTTCCATGTAAATTTCATGCCCAACCTTCTTCTTGCTGGACCTACGGCCGTTAGTAGTTTGGAATTCTGGCTCCACCATCACGCTGGCCTCATAACCAAACACCTCCCACTTCATCCCCCAAAATGATTGGCAAACTAATGGAGTACTGTATTGTTGTCATTGCTTTTCAGGACGTGATGTTTGGCGGGACCGAGACAGTGGCCTCGGCAATAGAGTGGGCTATGGCGGAGCTAATGCGGAGCCCGGAAGACCTCAAACGGGTCCAGCAGGAGCTGGCCGATGTCGTCGGCCTCGACCGGAGGGTCGAAGAGAGCGACTTCGACAAGCTGACCTACTTGAAATGCTCGCTAAAGGAGACCCTCAGGCTCCACCCTCCGATCCCTCTCCTCCTCCACGAGACGGCCGAGGACGCCGAGGTGGCGGGCTACTCCATACCAGCCAAGTCCCGGGTCATGATCAACGCGTGGGCAATCGGGCGGGACCCGAACTCATGGGAGGAGCCCGAGAGTTTTATGCCCTCCAGGTTTCTGAAAGACGGGGTGCCCGACTTCAAGGGGAACAACTTCGAGTTCATACCGTTCGGGTCGGGGCGGAGGTCCTGCCCCGGGATGCAGCTGGGACTCTATGCTCTTGAAATGGCTGTGGCTCACTTACTTCACTGCTTCACCTGGCAATTGCCTGACGGGATGAAACCGAGTGAACTCGACACGAATGATGTGTTTGGACTCACTGCTCCGAGGGCGACTCGGCTCGTCGCGGTGCCGAGTCCGCGCTTGCTGTGTCCACTCTACTGATTTATGGGTGACACTCCAGGTGGAATGGCTGAAGTGCAGGTGAATGCATGCATGGGGTTTTTGATTTACCTTTTTTTCCTTGTATATAAATATATTTGGGGAGAAAGGAGTGGAATTGAATTCTCTTGGTTTGTGCACATGATTATGACCTTTTCAAAAATTTCTGATATATTGAGTTGTACTTAAAAGTAATTTTTGTCCTTCTTACGACGTTATGCTCGTCCAATAAAGACTTGGAAAAAGAAAACTCTTTTTGTCAATTATGCTTTCCATTTATATTATCTCGTATTGTTGCGTTAATTTATCACCACAAAGATTTAATTTCGTAGGGTGGTCTTAAGCTAAGTAGGGGTTGCATGTGGGGGTTTTAGTTACTAGGATGTTTATTGTCATTTTTCTTTTTAATTTTTGCAATGTTGATAAAAAAAATAAAAAAGATTCTTTTTTATCTTAAATGTTTATCATTTCTGTTGTTATTTTGAAAAAATTTAAACCAAACGGTACGAAAATGTGAAAACATTTATAAGGTATTTTCACATTTTTTCAGCCGCTCCCACCCATTATTAGAAAAAAGTAAAAAAATCAATCAAAATGATAAAAGCATACAATAATATTTTTTTTAACTGGGCTCAAGAAAAAGAAAAGAAAAACAGAAAATAGAAACAGTAAACAAACAGACCCACTTTTCTCTAGATGTCTCTCGATATATCTATCTTTAGGTAAGAACGTTAAACACCAGATGTTGGGTCGGAAGCGGTGTTAGCAGAATTCAAAGCACTCCGATAAATTAAATTGCTTGAACCCAGAAAAATGAGAGGAGGCTTATGATATGACGCATGCAATTTATCCAGCAAATAAAGGCAAAGACTAATGTGCTAAGCCAATGCCCCATGCGGCCGATACCAGCAGCTTCACTAGTTGCGTTGAAGACTTGCACGCACATGCTTGCTTTGGGACTCGATCCACCTGCTGACCTCCGGATATAACTGACTTTGTCTTGGCCATCTCCAGTCAATCGTACCTACCTACAAATAATGCACGCAAACAGTCAAAAGAGTGTCGATGAAGTCTTTGTTTGTTTACTTTTGGCCTTCGCATTCATAATTCAGCTGTCACTTGTAGTTTCCCAGCCAGGCGGACGACTTATATATGCCGGCATATACACACAAGTCGGCTAATCACTAATCAAATCATGACTGAGAACTTACCATTAGTTTTTATGGTACCAACAAGTTTTCCAGTCAAATGAAACGTTGCCCTCGTCTCTTTCAACAAGATTTTGGCATAACTTGTTTAATAAGAGCAGTAGCGGAGGCAGCGAGGGGTACAAGGGGCACGTGCCCACGTATTGCCTTTGTATTCCCTCTTGTATAAAGTACACCAATAATAGTGTGTTACCGCCAGGGGCGGAGGAAGAAGCATAGTGCACCGGTGTCCAGATGATCAAAGGGAAATGGAGATTGAAGTTCCTGTGGGGCTTGCAAGAGTACGATGCATATTGCAGCATAGATAGAACTAAGTTTATGATCAATGGAGGTGCAAATGATAATCCAACCAAAGAGGCAGAACACAAACCAATCCATTCACAAAATATAAAGAACAATTTAGTAACCCATATCTGAAAATCCGTGGAAACGACTAGTGGCCAACAAATTACAAGAGTAATCCAAATACGACGGACAGTGAAAATAGCGGAGTCGATGACGATTTGTTCCCGAACCATCGCCAGTTTCCTCGCAATACATCTGCCTTGCACGGTGAATCCATTTCTTCTTCTAGTCTTGAAAGTTGGAGTGGTCTTAAAAAATATCCCTCTACCAGTTCCAAGCCTCGACTATAACTATTGCAGTGGTGCCATGTTCAGTAGCACACGTGTGTCAAAAATTAAAGAAAAAGAGCCTAGAGGAAAGTGGAACCAAGGATTCTTGCAAGTTTGACTTCTTCTTTTTTACGGTGCATGTGTCTAATTTTGTTGCCATAAGTTTCATTACTTTTCCACCCCCATTCATCCTCACCTGTTCAAGACATGTCAAACATAAGAGAAATGATTCTACACTCTATTATGTATTCGCATTGTTATCTATTAACAATAGTAATAACTCGTTAATTATATTCCCCCAATGCATCATAGAGGCAAAGTTCCATGTACACTTGGGCCCATGCAACGGCTAAGTGATGAGGATGACGCTGTACCGTTCTTCTACGTAGATTGGGAGTCGTAAGATCAGTACATAAGACCTATGGCTTCTAAAACATCACCTGTCACCGAAGAAATCACCTTATTCTGTGCGTAGAGAACTCTTTGCGGAGAAGAAAACAAGTGCGAGCATCTAAGGAAGATAAACACATCGCCATGGGCATGAGCTACCTAGGTTGTAACTACCAAAATCTTGCTAGTATTGTACCGTAACACTTTTAGGGATCCCGAAAAAGGAAAGATAAGAGTCATTTTCATCCAAGTACGTACGATTTCTAATGACCTTAAGGAAAATACCAACAGTTGGACTCGTGAGTTTTAGAACTCTTATTGACTCTTGGCTTTTCTGGGTTTAAGAATTATTTTGGGGTCTGTTTCCTAATTTAATTCAACATCGTTTGGTAAATGGAATTAGGGTGAAAATAATTAGTAATACTGTATTAAAAATTGACAAAATGTCCAAGGAAGAAAATGCAGGGAAACAAGAAGAGTACTTGCTAGTCGAATTATCTATATATATATATATATATATATATATATAAAGTTATTACCATTTATTACACCAGCTGGGGTTGTGAACTCCATAAAGAAAATTAAACCTCTTCATTTGGGAAATTAAATAGGGTGACATACATTTTCGTGCCCTAGCTGTAAACATTTTGTAAATCCAATTTTTAGGTCATCAACATGCAAAGTTGTTATGTTTATTAAGCACGTACATTGATACAGTGAATTGAAATGCACAGGCTTCTGGATTGCCTCGATTTTTTAATCTTTTCAACTATATGAGAAGAGTGTGAAAGCGAGTAAATGTAAACATATTTGATACCAAGAGCGTCTTCCACAGAGAAAAAAATAAAAAAAGTGTGAAAGCAGATAAAGTTGACGCGTATTTAATAATAATAACATAGGGGGCTAGATAATTATCCAGTTTAAAAGAGTGGCTAACCCTCTGGCAAAATCGTGGTACTGTAGAAGTTGGAACCCTCTAAAGTCTAAATTACTACTTTTAGAAGTCACTTCATTTTCGATAGTATCACACTTCTGAGAAATCCATTAATATTGCCTTCATTCTGCACATGGTGGTGTTGGTGACAAACTTGTACCGTAGATTTTGTCCAACCAATCAATACGTCCCCGGATATATTTCCTTTTTTCTTTTTTGGTAAATCAGGCATATTATTAAAAAAAAAGCTAAACAACATTGTTCCTCCCTTCTTCCAAGTTGAACAAAAGATTGGATGATGGGGGGAACAAAGCCAAAATGATTACAGTAGAAAGCATTGGCAGCTAAATTGTGAACTGCACTGTTCAGATTTCTGGGAATAAAAGAATAGTCCCAACAAGTAAAATTCTTCAAAATCCTCTTTGCAACTTCAATGATGGTCTTGACGCACCAATGTGGGGGTATCAATTCCACAAGCATCTTGATAATAGTTTGCGCAACCCTTTCAAAAATCACAAACTGTTCATGGTGATCATGGCCCATTTGGATGGCTACGAGGGCAGCGGTAGCTTCTATTATCTCAGGGTTCCCAGTTGTCACCTTGGAGGTGTTCTTGAACACAATATCACCATCTGAATTGCGGTAAACCATAGCTGTGCAAGCTACATTTCCCCTAACAGCGACATCAAAGCTTATCTTGACCCACCCACTGGGAGGAGGAGTCCAAATGGGGCTCAAGGTTTTGTTCTCTTTGTGTTTGAAAATGGCATTCCAGTAGTTATGAGTTGAGGAGTTGATGGATATAGATAGAGAAAGGGGATCAAAAGGTTTTGACTCATGGATCTTCTTATTTCTAGCAAACCAAACCAAATCCATCAACGTGGTGGAAAAGAGAGTGTACATTGATTAATCTTCCAAGCTAAGATCCAGGGATTTAAGAATAAAGTTTAGCCATTGGATATTTCCTTCTAAACTGTGAGGAGGTCAAAAACCTGCTGAGGAGGCTACCCACAATAG
Organism: Escallonia herrerae; assembly: GCA_033070095.1. Classification (NCBI taxonomy): domain Eukaryota; kingdom Viridiplantae; phylum Streptophyta; class Magnoliopsida; order Escalloniales; family Escalloniaceae; genus Escallonia; species Escallonia herrerae. The sequence continues at coordinate 157,623 of JAVXUP010001625.1, read as the reverse complement.
TCTAGTCATTGGGTAGGAAATAAAGAGATGAGTTGCACTTTTAGAGGGGTGGTCGCATAAGGGACAACTAGGATCAAAATCCATGTTGTGTGCTGCTATTCTTTGACGCAGAGGAAGTATGTTCCATGCAATTTTTCAGATTAGGATCTTGTGGCGTTCTAAGATCTTCGCCATCCAAACAATTTTCAAAATTGAGGTGGAAATGTAGCATTTGGAGTGAATCTGTCTTCATTATCTTTGAGATAGGCTGACTTTGAAGTGGATTTGCCAGATTGATTTGGTGTCCAAGCTATAAAGTCTTGGGAACGATTTGAAGGAATCGGGATCTTCTTGATTGCTACAACTGTGGGAGTGTCAAAAAGAAGATGGAGCTTGTTGAGGTCCCAGTTTCTTTCATCAGAGGATATGAGATCTGCTACTAGAGAGATAGAGGAAGCATGAGGTCTTTCTTTTGCAGGAGATTAACATTCTTGATACGGTATCCACGAGTCCTCCCATATGTTTGTTTCCTTGCCATCTCCAATGATTACTCCAATTCTTTTTCTCATAATTTTTTGGCTTTTACAGAAGCCTTTCCATAACCAAGATGAGGATTTTTTTTCGGTAAATGGTTCAGAAATGGTGTTCCACGCAGGTATTTGGAGTACATAATCTTGGTCCAGGGAACATCTGGTTTTGTGATTATTGTCCAACCAGCTTTGGCTATTAGAGCCAAGTTGAAATCATGCATTTTTTTTTGAAGCCTAAACCTCCAGCTCCTTTAGGCGCACACAAAGAATCCTAAGCTTTTGGGTGAAAATATTGTCTGTCGTCATCTTTGAAACCCCACCAGAATCTCCGAAGACATCGGTATAGCTTGTGGGCAATTTGCTTCGGTAAGACAAATGAGGACATGATGTAAGTAGGAATTGCCATTGCACTTGATTTTATGAGTGTAGCTCTCCCGGCCTGAGATAGAACCTTCGATTTCCAGCTCGCAAGTCGTGACTCCACTCTACCCTTAACAACTTCAGATAAAACTTTCTTCTTTGAGATATTTATAAATAGCGGCAAACCAAGATATTTGGAATCTTGTGGGGCTTTCTTGAATTTCAACCGACTACAAATATCATGAATCAAACTATTACTGAGTGATTTGCTAAAACGGATCTGAGACTTGTGGTCATTTACGCATTGTTCTGACCAGGAGCTATACGTATTTAAGCACTTGAGGATTTGATCAGCTTCCGATAGGTTAGCCCTGCAAAATATGAACAAGTTGTCAGCGTATAATAAGTGAGAGATTGAGGGGCTTCCTCTATTAGCCTTGATGCCATGAATAATTCCTTTTTCCTCTTCTCTGAGAATGAGTCTAGTTAGAATCTCCGAAGCAATGATGAATAGAGATGGAGATAGTGGATCACCCTGACATATCCCTCTTTGCACTTTGAAATTTCCAAAAGGGATACCATTGAGAAGTATTGAAAAACTGGAGGTAGATAGAAATTCTTTCACCCAATTCAGCCATATCGTTGGAAAACCAAAGTTCTTAAGCATTGCGATTATGAATGACCATTCAATTTTGTCAAACACTTTCTCCATATCAATTTTGATAGCCATTAATCCGCTCATTTCTTCCTCCTCATAATGTGCCAAATCTCTTGGACTATAAAACTGTTGTCGCTGATCAATCTCCCTTGAGCGAAAGCAGCCTATATTGGTGAGATAAGTTTGACCAAAAAAAAGGTCTCAGTTTACTTGCAGTAGCTTGGAAATGACCTTATAAATAACATTGTAGAGGCTGACGGGTTGGAAATGTTCCACTTTGGTTAGGGAACTGATCTTGGGAATTAAGGCAATGTTTGTATGATTGAGCTTAGGAAGGAGAGATCCATGTAAGAAAAAATCTCGAATGGTTCTACACACATCATCTTGGACAGTGTCCCAATAAGTTTTGTAGAAGAGGGCAGGCATTCCGTTGAGGCCTGGGGCTTTTAGAGGACCAAACTGCATTAATGTTTTCTTGATTTCTTCCATCGATGGAATTTCACAAAGCACAACTATGTCCATCTCCGAAAGAATAGGAGTGATAAGGCCATCGAGGTCTTCAGGGAAAACATGGTTTGAGGATTGAAAAAGTTGCTGGAAATTTATGACAAGCAATTCCCAATATCCTCTCTGTTAGAAACCATCTCGATTCTTGATGAACTCTATTGCATTCTTTCTTTTCCTCACTAGAGTGCTTAGGTGAAAGAATTTGGTATTAAGATCACCTTCACTTCTCCATCTAATTCAAAAATTTTGGTGCCAAAGCCATTCTTCTCGTTTGCACTGCTCATCAATTTCCAGTTTGATGTTTCTTTCCAGCTCTAAGTTCCTTACAGAGGGTTCCCGTTGTTGGATGTCATCGAGCTTCTGGAAGAGAAATTTTATGCGGGTTGAATGTGGCCAAAATGTGACAAATTCCATTTACCTAGCAACAGACTTTTAGAATCTGTCTTCATGCACAGGATTTCGGCCGAGGTTCCAAAGGCTTGCTTTCTCCAAGTAAATTTAGCCACAAGATGTGAAGATGGATCTCTGGTCCATGCAGCTTCAAACCTGAAAGGTTTAGGACCCGGATGGCTGGTTTTATGAGTTTTAAGGACTGTGGGGAGGTGGTCCAAACTTTTGCCAGGGAGATGAATAACAGAGGCATAGGGAAAAGAAGTCTCCATTAGGAGTTTGCATAAGCCTTGTCCAGACGTTCCTTGATGCTCGCCGAGAGTGGTCTGTTATTGGACCAAGTGAAAGGATTCTCAGAGAATCCAAGATCCAGTAGGAAGTTATTGTTGATGAATCCACTAAGCCCACCTGAGGATGAATTCGTATAGGGCGTCCTCCTTGTTTCTCCGACTGATTAGAGATGGCATTGAAATCACCAATGCAAATCCTGGGACCTGTGAACGAGTTTCCAAGAAGGTCCATGTTCTCCCAGAACTTCCTTTTACTGCACCAGTGTGGAGGTCCATAGACAGCAGAGAGCACCCAAGGATTGTGCGTGGGATCAGAAAACGCAAGAGCATTGCTGATATTGTTGTTTTGGAAAGTGATTTCCAAGTCAATACCGTTCTTCCAAGCGAGGCAGAGGCCTCTTGACAGTTTCTTTTCACCACTCAGGGGAACTAAACACTGATTTAGAAAACCTAAAGAATTGAGGATGGTAGAAATTTTTTAGGAAGGGGAGAGAGTTTCAGAGAGGAAAAGGATATCAGAATTTTGAAGTCTAGTATACTTTTTGAGAACCCTAACGTGTGAAGCATGCCCAAGCCCTCTGACATTCCACCTTGAAATCTTCTCTTGTATGAGAACATTTCAGCTGGTCAGAGTGGAGATGGTTTGGGAGAGGGGTGGAATTTCTAGCTTTTGTTTTTATTTTCATGTAAGAGGTTTTTGGGTTTTGGTATTTTGTGGCAATGTGAATGTTTTTGTTTTGGGTTGGAAACGTCCGGGTCAAAGGGCTCAGTTGAAAATTTGGGCTTTTTGGTCACATGGGCGATTTCTTGAGTGGTTTTTTGTTTATTTGGAGGGTGGGGAGTTATAGTCTGGTTATGTAGCTTGGGTTGGTCTTGGATTAGAATGGGGGTATGGTGTTGATGGTCTTGAAGCGAGGGAAAAAGGGGTTGTTTGGTTGTGACAGAAAGGTAAGGTGTCAGGGGTAGATGCAAATGATGTGACGGTATGGGAGCTGCTTTTTCCTTAGTTCAAAGTCTCCTCCCCCGATGTTGTCTCTAAACTCCTGTTGGCCAGCGAGATATTTGTGGCCGGAAGATGACCGGCGATAGGAAATCATCTAAACTTTTCTCCTGCAGAGGGTCAGGATTTAAGGATGGGTTGGGTAAAGGGTACTGGTCCTGGTCTTGTAAGGTCTTTGACTGGGTTGAGATCAATGGAACTTGTTTATCGGTTATGGGTTTGGGGGGGTTGTTTGAGGGATGATTTTCATGCTGGACCTGATTTTCTGGGTTGAGAAGAAGGGGGTTTCAATTCGAGTCTGGTGGTATGCTGCCGCCAAAATCCGATCAGAATATATTTCCTTTATTTTGCTATTACGATAGGATTCTTATTTTTTGTTGTCCTTGGACTACTTAATTTGTTATTCTAACCCCATTTTTACACCGAATTACACCTCGATTGATGCACCTTGCAGCATCTTACTAACCTGTGTTCCTTAGCAGTTGGCACATTCACATCGCCCTGTTTTGCGTTTAAGCTTCTTTTACGCGCACATTTCGGAACACTAATTTCATTATAGGAAATTCATGTGAAAACTTGTCAAACGGTTGAACTTGCAGCTCATTTACATCACCAAATAGCTTGAAAGCTGTGGCTCGTCAATCTTGCGGATGATGACCTTTTCTTGGTTCGGTCGATCCCCATAAGATCTTACAGATTGTGGACCGGAGGAGATCAAAGGGCTCCCATCCATCAAAATACCGCACTTTCCAAGAAAGCCACCTTCAATCGAATGACAAGCAAATAGAGATCCAAAGTGCAACCACAATCTAATCCAAAAGTCACAGCTTGGACACTTTGTCCCACTGAAGTAAATGGACCGTAATGCTCAAATCGCTAACCCCATCACCTTCCCTTCATCTGCAGTTTCTTGTAATTTCAAAGTTTGTGCGGGGTGTTGTTATTTTTTGTCTAGAAACGCCACCAACCACCACCAGAAGCAAAAGTCGCAAGAAAAGCAAGATGTTTCACTTGTGTACTCTGGAATAAGTCCTCCACAATGAGGAAAGAGTGCATCTTGGTCACATACATTCGAGTGGCATGGCCATATTAATGAAATGGATACAACAAAGAGACAAATAATTTCTCTCAACGTTGTGCCAAAGAAGATTCAGGTCCAGTAGACTGCTATCTTAACTGGCTTTTCATGTAGAAATCAATGAGATAGAGAAACTAAACGTTAAGGGTTCTTTTTCCTATGGTATACGTAACCATTAGTTTGTTATGCGACCGGCTTACATCATGATGCGAAGTACGGCCAGACCAACAGCAGATATAGAAACTAGGGTACCTATGCAATACTTTATCACTTCATATTTTGCTGCTTCCAACTGAGCCCTCAATGCATGTATTTCCTGAGATGAAAATGGGGAAAAAGGGAGGAATAAGGTTCAGACTAGAACGCGTTGCCAAAAACACTCGATCTAGTTTGTTAGTGCAGTATATATATTATACTCACTCGATCTAGTTTGTTAGTGAGGTTTGAGGTTTCTTGATTCTGATTTGATAGCTCGTCACGGATCCTCCTGCATGAAGTGAACAGTGACAGTAGCTGAGAGTAAGTAGCACATCATAAACATGTCTAATGCATTCTTCTGTCATAAAATAAAGAAAATTCATCTACTTCCTACCCCCTTTCAAGATTCAAATCCAGACGCTGCCCAGCGGTGACTTTGTCGATTTCATACCTGCACCACCACATATATTGAAGTTTGCACTGACCAACCATGGATTCAAACATAAAATCAGGAATCAGAGTTTGCAGTGCCTATAAAGAAACCTCAATTCGCTGCGCATCTTCTCTATATCACTCTTAAGTTTCTCAGTTTCGTGTTGCAACAAAGAAAAATGGTGCTCCTGCAGGGAAACAAAGATACGTCAACTTGAATGAAGATCATTATTATACGTCAGCGTGCAGCCTTCGATATAAAAAAGGGACATATAACCATCTCAAGTCGTCCTTCAAAAACTTGTTTTAACTTGAGATGGTTAAAACAATCCGAGTCCAAAGTGGCCATGTATGAGAGCAGAAACTGCAAGGAACCTCGTATAAAGATTGACATGGAATACACTTCAGAGGCTTTACTCTAGAAGAGTTGACATACATTTTGGACTTCTGAACTTCATCTTAAATTACTAATTTTGAATGTTTCTTAGTTTTTGAAAATAATATAATGATGCCTACAACACTCAATAGAATAAAAACATATGAGTAATAGCAATTAATTAATAAACCCTTATCACAAACCCGCAAAATCCTTGCAGCCGATCACAATTAATTAGGAAAAGGCTTTGTTTAGTTCAGTTCTATTAAATAAGCTTGGTTCTTAAGTAGTCCAGCAATATACGAGATAAATATGGTCCAACAAAACGAGTAATAGCTTTACATGAATGTTTTGCTCTGATTCGTCTATACATTTTATTAATTTTGGGAAACAAACAAATGTAACGTTTATTTACTTAGTAGTTCAGTAGAAAAGGGGAAACCCATGTGCAATGGAAGTATTAAATAGCGACCAAAAACTCAAAGACATAGTCCCTGATACTAAGCCAAAGCATCAAAATAATCCAAAGAGACACTCCCACAACCAGGCATCCAGACACAAGACCACAAATTTATGTGTTTCGTATCTAACAAGAAACAGCTCAAGCCTTTGAATGACTCCTTTCTCTTTCTACCAAAGACACCATCAAAGACATATCAAGCATGAACACTACGATGCGAGTGCATTTTCCAAAACAAAAAGTCTGCTGGAAATAGTGAATGATTAGAAGTACACACACAAACTAGACACACATTGATCAATATAATTTCAATCAAATTAGCGAACTATATATAGCTAACTTTACATGCGATCAGTGAAAATACATTTTGATATTGGTTGATAGCAAATTAAATAATTGGGCAACTTCTCAACACTTGGTGTCTTGGCTTCTACCTAAGTGCTATGGAATTAGTTGTGAAATGCAAGGCATTCTGCCAGAATATAATGAAACAGACACTTCACGGAGAGATATTTGATTCAAAGACTATCATTGAGATTAGAGGCCTTCAGATTGGACTAGATTTCAGAGACTTCTTCTAGTGTATTGCAATATAATATCCCAGTAGCCCATGTTATATTATCATCAAAGCAGTGGAACTAGAAACATCCAATATATGTTGGCCACCAGCTATCTCCCACGACAGAACAGAGCATGGTTTAGAGTCTGCTAACCCCTTGACAATCCCATGGCATCTAAAGAATAAGATAGGGTGTCCTATTTCACATGGTCGAAACCCTTTACAACACCTGCCAAAGCCGGCCACCAACTTACGGATTCTAGAATCAAACGCGCTCTTCACACAAGAAGACATCTAGAAGTTGCCCAACTCTAGACACGTAAGGTGGAACGTCGCATAACCTTATCAAACACCTCCCAATAATGTGAAGGCAATAGCTTTACAACATGCCGTATGCACTTCCTAACAACACTGGTTAGACTCTTAATGTGATATGCTAACCCCTCTTGAAGTTAGAGAAAAGAAAGAGGCAGTTCAACTCTTCTCACAACTCCCATGAAACAGCTCTTCGTTGTTCCACTTTCTAGGTCTGTTTTTAACATTTTTTTTTTCCTTTTAACTTAAAGCAAACACAGATGCAGGATTTCCTTGATACAGTAGCTCCCCCATCAAGACTCAACCATCTCAAGTCTCAACAGAACCATCTTCTTTCAGAAACTTATTGCAAACCTGAACCGGATGACTCCTGGCCATATGTTACCACTGTCAAGTACAGTCGACATTGGTAAAAGGCACTGTATAAACCACATCCTACACATCAACCTCACACTCTAAAGTAATAACTAATAACCACTTTGTACAATTTGCCAATGCTTAGGCACTTCATCTCAACTTAATCGTATGGCAAATGATGCCCTAGAGCAATCCACTCGTAAAGTCAAGAATGACAGTCTAATCACCTCTGATGCACCGGCACCTCTGAAGCACGGACACCTCTCCTAAGTGGAGGTATGGTGTCCTAAACGGACGGACACCCCGACACCCTCCGGACACCGCCCGACACGTGTCGGACACGGCTCATCGGTGTCAGAATTTTTTTTATTTTTTTTTAATTTCCGACACCGTGTCGGACACTTCATCGACGAGTGTCGGGCACGGCGTGGAACAGTGTCTTACCGTTTGGGGCCAATTTCAACGGATCTGGTGTTGCCGAAGCTAGCTGACGGAGATACCGAAGCCGAAGCCAACGGATCTGGGCTACAGTCGCCGAAGGAAGAGAAGCTAGCCACCGTCGCCCGTCGTCATCGCCGGAGGTCTCGCCATCGTCGCTGGACTCCTCCGCCGCCGTCGCTGACCCACAGGTTGCAGCGGTGCTGGAGCTTCTTTCCGTCATCCCTCTCGTCCTTCTCTTTTTTTCTTTTCTCCCTTTTCTTCTCCCGTTTCTGTCCTTCTCTTTTTTTCTCCCTTTTGTCCTCTGTTTCTGTCCTCTCTTTTGTCCTCTTGTTTCTGTCCTTTTCCTTTTCTTCCTTTGTCCTCCCATTTCTTTCTTTTCTTTTTTTTTCTTTTCTCCCTTTGTTGTTGCATTTTCAGTATATTAACTAAACAAATATTAATCAAATAAATTATAACTTATAGTTTTTCATTATTATTTGTTATTTTAAATTGTGAAATATATTTGATATTTATTAAATATATATATATATATATATATATATAATAAAAATTATATTTAAAAAATAGCGGTGTCCTGCGGTGTCCAAAATCTGATTTTTTGGAAATTACGGTGTCCGGTGTCGGTGTCGGTGTCTGACACCGACACCGTGTCCGTGTCCGTGCTACCTAGACCGGCACAAACCATTCTTTTGGAAAGTCCCCAAATCCCGCCACAAAAATCTTCTCACTACATCACTTGGGGGTCTCATGGCAATTATGAAACCCATTCTCCACCATGGAAAGCATTCCCTCGCACACTCACCAAAACAAATCCTCCCTATTAATTTCCATAACGTGATCTGCAGTATTCATATAGCTTTGATTACGGAAGTACTTAAAGGGTTAGGATAAGTAGTACACTTCGCAAGGAAGAATTCCTGAGTTTTAATCATATCCAACCAGAAGTGTCAATGCACACATGAACTGAAGAGTGGCACCAGATTTCTCAAGTCATATGACAAACTTTAAAAACCGGGTCAGCTACCAAGGAAACCAATCAGCTTTGATAGGGTTATACACCAGACAGGACACAAGATTACACACCGTTAAATTTGCATTTGATGCTGCCCCCCAAGTGCAAAAGTTCTCCTCTAAAATCAATGAGGTCCTCCAATGGCTTTCGAAGGGAAGCATTGGGCCCCCGCAAAGACAATAACCTATTCAATGTCATTCTACAAATACATAAATGTTATCCACAAATCCTTTGCAAATGCTTCAAAAGTACATAAACCTTGCTCCATAATCAGTATGCAAACGGTCAAGTATAACATAATAGAAGCACAACAACAAATTGTTCACGCAAGAACCAAAGAATTGTGAAACCAAAATAAGAACATGTCAAATTCTGCACGGGGACAAATTTACCTGAGAACTTTGAACTAAAGACTTGAATTTTGACAAATTGGATTCTTGAGTCATCTCAGTCTACACACAAAGCCACACATCCGCAGTCACTAATAGGTAACAAATTTGCAACAGCAATTGCAAGCACATTGACAAAAATAAAATCATACCTTTTGCATTTCTGACTTCGAAACAAAAGACTGGGCGACATTCTCTAACGTATCATTCAAAACTTCAGTGATTGCAGCCGTGATCGCCTCGGCCTGCTTCGACGGCACACCTTGCGCTTCTAGTCTCCTAACCTAGAAAATTACACATTTCACTAGGACCTGTCAAAATTTTCCCCCATAGGTTTTTCACCTAAAAATAAAACCACATCATTTGCAAACAAACACTAACCCAAATCATCTGCCATTATATTTTTTTACCCTATGACTTTTTGCAAAATCTTAGGATAGATTTTGGCACATGTAAACATGGGATTGAACCTAAATACCAATTACAAATCAAATAAATGTCGTTAGGCAGGTTAAGCTAAGGCAAAAACCATGTGTGAGGTCAAGATTTAAGTGTATTACAATTTTATAACGGTGAAAGTTAAAACAGAAAGATTAATGGATTAAGAAAAGTCAACATTAAAAAGTACTAAGTATATCATTGGAATTTACAAAAAGTCATTCGAGGGAAGTGAGGGAATATCATTTTTCCATGTGGAAGAAAGTAAAAACAAAAAGATTAAAGGATTACAAGAGCTAAGGTGTCGACGAGGAATAGGCGCTTGCCGTTGGAATTGACGATCTGAGAAATCTGTCTGGAGCAGACTCGGCTCCGGCCGCAAGGAGGGGCTGTGGAAGCCGTGACGAGGCGGCTCAGCACGGCGGCGTTGATCCTGGAGCCGGCGCCGATGTGGCCGGCCAGCTTACGCGCCGCATAAGCGGCCATTTCGCTAAAGCTTCGAGCACAAAGAATTTGTGTCGGCCAACTTTCTTCGGCAGAATTGGGACAATGAAACAAAATGAGAAATCTGTCGGGGTTCGATTTGGTGGTTTCGTTTGCAGGGTAATGGCTTACCTCGGCATTCTGAATCGTGGGGGATTTGGCTTTCTTGGAGGTTGCCAAATTTGAACGTTTTGCCTGTCTCTCCTCTCCGCTTACTACATTCACATCGGGTAAAGTTTTGCCACCAGAAAACAGTCAAAAATTAACTCCGCACAAGCTGCCGTTTTACCGGTGCCTCCTGCAAAGTCTGTGCTATCATTGCCGATAGAATTCACCCCATTTAACGAAGGAATGAGATGAAACCATAATTTAAATTTAATTTATCTATCTATATCTATATTTATATCTATATCTATTTTTACTATATATAAGAAAAAACTTTTTTTGGTGTAATATATTTTTGGTATTACCAATTACCTATCTATAAGTAGCATCACAAGAATTTTTTAAGAAAATAACATAAAATATCAATCTTAAATGATGAATAACTATCTATATAACATGTTTGGTTTTCATAATTTAAGTTTTACCAAAAAAATATAGTTAAAATAAATTATAAAGTCCAAACTTAATATTAAAAAAAATTCATATTTTTAACTTTATTTTTTGCACATATCTGATTTAACAATTTCAAATTTATTAAAAAATTATAGTTAAAATTAAATCTAAGTTTCATAAAATGATAATATTTTGCTAACTAATTTTACACCACACATAAGATTAACTTATTTTTCTACAATTGAAGATTTATTTTACAGAATGTAACAATAAACACTTATATGTGATGCTTCATTTTTTTAATAAAAATGATTTAACCGACTTTATTTTTTCACACGTATTGTGTGTGCCACACTGACTTGTCTATATCTATATTTATACTATATATAAAGGGAAAACATAATTTGATGTAAAACATTTTTAGTATTACATTACTTCTAGAATGATGATAAGTGACATTCTATAAATTTTTTTTTGAAAATTTCACAAAACAAAAGTTTAAATAGTGAATAATTACTTTTAATTTTTATGATATAGAATTCATTTTATCGAATGTGATAATAAATATTTATACATGATGAATATTTTATATTATTAATTTTATTTTTATACACGTATCGAGTGTATTATGGCGACTCGTACTACTTATTAAGCTAAAACTTGGCCTTGTGTAATAGTTTTTTGGTGTTAAATAATTACCAACTTAATATGATGACAAATGAGATTTCAAGAGAATTTTTAAAAAGTGACACAAAATTAAAATCTTAATTGGTAAGTAACTACCTATAAAATTGTGTTTAATTTTCGTAAATTCAAATTCATCAAAAAATATAGTTAAAATAAAATTTAAAAGTCAAGTTTAATACGATAATAATATGTTACTAACTTATATTTGGACATGAATCTGTAATTTAAGATTTAATGTACTGTATATAACAATAAACACGTATACACATTTTTAAAAAATATATATTATTAATTTTACATTCACACACGCATCGCGTATGTCACGATGACTCGTTATCTACTAGAAGGTCTTTTATTGTTGTTAAATCTCACGTGCCGTTACCTTATCGTATAATTTTTATCACCAAAAAAATTACGGTGCTTCTCTCAAGAGATGGAAGGTCAACAAAACATGAAAAGGGCAACCGCCCACCGTGGGGCTCGAACCCACGACCACAAGGTTAAGAGCCTTGCGCTCTACCAACTGAGCTAGACGGGCTTGTTGCAATGCCTCGTATATTATTAATTAGATCGTTTTCTTGTTTATTTAGTGGTATACTCCCGTGAGATTGAACAAAAAGGATAGGCTCGTTTCGAGAGATATGAAGGGAATTGGCTAAGGAGATTTTAAGACGAGCACTGAGAGCTTGTCCCGACTCCTCACTGAACATAACATATATATATATATATATATAGCATCACCGTCCCAATATCGATAAAAGTACCTGGTTTAGTTCGAAGGCTAAAATTAAAACTAAGGAGACCGAGGGAACTGCAGACTATAGTTTCAAGCCAAGGGCTACAAGAGTTGTTCTCATTGAATTGCGAAAAATGATAGATACAACACGCCGATATATCTAACTATTACTGCAAAACACCGTCAAGGCACATTGAGGAGTGTTGTCTAAAGAGTAAGGGGCTAAGTGCTGAAAAAGTTAATCGCTGAATTTGTAAAACTGAAAACTTTAAGCGACTGAATTTTTACTGAAAAATAAGTTAACACGTTTGGTAAACTAAAAACAAATATCTAAAAATTGTTTAATTACAAATTTATCCATTTTACCAAAATTATGTATTTGTTTATGTACTTTATAACTTTGTGTGTGTGTGTGTGTGGGTGGGGGGGGGGGGGGGGGGGGCTAAAATCGTATCGTTGGTGGTGGTGACAGTGACGATTGAGTAGTAGTGGTAGTGGCGGGGGCGACGAGAGCGGAGCCGAAAAGGTGTCAATGATAGATATAATGGTGCGTGAAAACGTGCTATTGGCAATTGTGACGATAGCGGTAGGCTGTGAAATGGCGGTCATGACAATAGTTGTAGTGTAATGGATCTTTAAATAATTTTGACAGAAATGAACATGATGACAACAGTGACGATATGATGGAGGTGACAGTATTCTTGTGGTGGTGTTGGTGGTGGTAGTGATAGTGGCTAAGGTGTGGTGTTGGTGATAGCAAAAAGAAATAATGATTATGGTAGAAGCAGTATTGCCAGCAAACTAATTGAGGGGTAACGTGGTGGTAATTATTTTTTATTTAAAAATACGTTAAATAACTTTTAATCATCTCATTTAGAATTAAGTGATCAGCATTAAGTATTTGATAACACAATTAAGCGTTTAAAACTTAAAGTTTTCAATGATTTTCAATTAAGTACGTTTGATAACGTTAAATCTTGTATAGTTTAAAAAATTAATTCCTACAAAAAATAGACTAAAATTATAAGTCAGGGTGGACTTACTTAGTGTTGATCACTTAATTTTAAGTGAGATGTTAAAAATTATTAAACATATTCTTACATTAAAAAAATAATTACTACCATGATACCACCTCAATTAATTTGCTGGCACTACCGCCTTCACCACAATATAACCACCACCACAACAATTATTTATTTTTGCTACCACCACCACAATTACCACAACATAGCCACCATCACCGCATCACCATAAGAAGACCGCCACCTCCACCATATCATCGATGTTGTTACCATATTCATTTCTGTCAAAATCATCTAAAGATCCATAACACTACAACCATTGATCGCTATGTCGTCGCTTATCACAATCATCACAATTATTAACACTACGTCTTCACTCTTTATTATGCCACCATTGACATCTTTTTGCCGCCGCCGCCACCACCACCACTAATATTACTGCTCCATTGTCACTGACCACCACCACCACCAACACGATTTTAGCCCCCTCAAAAAAGTTATAAAGTACGTAAACAAATGCATAATTTTAGTAAAATAGATAAAATTTTTATAAATAAACAATTTTCAGACATCTGTTTTTGATTTACCAAACAAGTTAACTTATTTTTCAATAAAAATTGAGTCGTTTAAAGTTTTCAGTTTTACAAATTCAGTGCTTAACTTAAATTTCAGTTTTATCAAATAGCCCCCTAAGTTAAATTTTTAGTATATTTTTTGTAGGAATTAAATTTTTAAGTGATACACGGTTTAGCGCTATCAAACGCACTTAATTAAAAATTATTGAAAAATTTAAATTTTAAATACTTGCATTATTAAATATACGCTTAGTGATTTAGATCTTTATTAGCAGACCGTCACAAGGGACACACTGCAAAGTAACCATCCTGATGGTCGCCTATGCTAACCCTTTCCGGTCTTGACCTCTAATATAAACTAGTCAAGGAAAAACTGTTGTCTCTCAAACAATGCCAACTAAGAAGGATACATGGTAAGTTGCGTGGTATCTTGTGCTACATGCTTATCAATACTCCGATGGGTAAAGGTTCACCTAAAATCCAAAAAATAAAAAGATAAAAAGAAGAAGAAAAACCTGAGGAATGCAGTCAGCAGAGCCTCCTTGTTAAAGAACGAATTACACACACGTCTCTTCTTACATGTAGTTCGGATTTGGGAGTTGTAACACCGTTCATCTAGAGAAGAACAGCCAACTCCAGACAATTGAGCACAATATATGGATCCAAACATAAAACTGACATAGTTCTTTCCCATGTGGTCCTGGTAATTTGTATATATGCCTCGGTACATATGAATAATAACAGATCATTAGACAACATGGCCACTTATCCTCGACCCACCCAGACCAAATATTAACAAGGAGGATATGCCAATCCCTTAAACGTTTGCAATTAGTTTGCAGACAAGGGAAAATTCCCTAAAGCTTATTTTGGTCCCTTGTGAGCTTCATGGAGAAAAGAACACTGGGAAGAGAAACAAAAAAGAAATGCAGCATTGACGCCGTCGCATATGCCAGATCAGCATTCTCACTTTGGTCTTCTTCGGTAGGGATAGAGAATGTCATCCAGACTTGATTTAATTTGATTCCCTACTCTACGCATGTTTTTAGCAACACCTGTTGCAACTACGCTTGCGTTTCTGGTAAACCTGTATTATTTATCCAAAAAAGGTAAAAATATGAGCATGGTGAACACGAACCATGTCCAGAGTGGTGGCAGAATAGACAACCGAGTTCAAATAAAGATGTAAATGACATTTGCTTGCCTGCTCAAGAACTCATCCCCTGCTGTATGAGCTGGTTTATTGGTACGAGGCTGGGGAAAAGCATGACCATCTTCAAGAAACAGTACCATGGATTAGTTAGATGGCAATTAATGAAACACAACGAACACGAGCCTAGAAAACTAAAAAATGCCCAAAACACGAAAGAAATATGAAGAATACTCTGGAAGCCTGTAAATCTTCTCTGTGGTAACAAAATAAAGTACTAGAAGATAACATGAACCAACACACTAAGGGGCAACCCAGTGTCCAAGGCTCCTCCTTCTGCAGCGAGGATGATCATCAGATACCCACGACCAAAGGAATAAGCCAAAGACCAATTATTTGTCACTAGAAAAATCAGATATGCCACTAGCATATTAACAAGGTGGAACATTCCTACATGGTCAACACCTAGAACTGTCCTATATCAGCATGCGGCAGAAAAGGGAATACACAAAAAAATGGTTAGGAGAAAAGGTAAGAAATCAAAAAACAAAAAAAGGGGAGGTTGTAATTTGACAACAGCATAGAAAATCTTAACATATGTATGTACAAGCAAACAGACTCTTGACCAAATTATGATTACTCGACTGATAAGATCCAATAACTATCTTGTGAATGCAATATGACTAGATAGGCTTTCAAAACTAGGTTTTCAGTATTAGATCAGTTGCAACGAATCCAAGATGAAATTGAAGATTGTGCAGAAATTTCTCCATGGCCAGCATAATTTGGCGTTAAAGTTTTTCCGACCTTTCACTTTTTGTCCGTAGCTTTGCACATTCTTATTTCTTGATTCCTGGAGTTTGTGCATTAACATGTGCATATGCACATATTCAACCAGTGGAAGTGCTTCTTGATGAGAATAATCATACAGGTAAAGGTGGCTCAAATACCAAGTCGTAGGATCATTCTAACCTTTAGATCCAAGTTCTGGGTCTAAGTTGAGGAAAAATTTAGGCAGGCAATTTTGCCTAAACGTCTCACAATCTAACAAAAAAACTTGCGCATGCTCCTAACGTTGATGACATGGGAAATAGTAAACAGGTACGAAGAAACACGAATTCAAGCAATTAGCGGACCTTGGTGCCCCTAAGAATCAGGTAAAACTACGATTAAGTTATGTATATAACAGATTGGGACACAAGTTCTGTGCCAAATTTTTGAAGCTGATAAACAGCTTTTTATGCAGTAATTAAGTTCAAGAGAACAAGCTCCCAAGCACAAAGTCAAGGCCCTGAAACTTAAAACAACAATCACAGTCATCACCAACACAAAAGCAAGCAATAAATTAAAGTTATTAGAATCTTTGTTGATCTTGTGGTTATGAAAATTCAACTTCTAACATTTTCTAGCTTGATTGTATGCACGTTGAAAAGGGAAAACCAAGTTGCCAACATCCTACTATTATGGTGAACAAAAAGGAGGTGGCAGAAAAAATAAGCATTTAACAATTTAGGAATCCATTTTTTAGTTATTTGATTAGTTTACTTAACTTTTCAGACCTTATTTACTAGGAGTATTTCATGCTCCCTCTACTGAGAGAATGAGGAACAGAGGATTGCGTGTTAAGAGTTTGCTAAGGCATCAGCAACGGTTTGGAAATTACGTGAATGAATGAAGCTTCATGGGCTGGAAGTGAAACTGGGTTTCGGTTCAGACCCATTTGTGCAGAGTGCAGACTGCTGTTTGGGTGGGAGATTGAAGATGTTGTTTAATATTGGATTTCAAATGGGGAAAATCCAAAAGATCAGAGGTGGTGAAATTTATTTGGTAAGTACTTCAGCTCTCAATTGCACAAATGGGGGGGGGAGCGAACGGGGTGGGGGAGCGCAAGCACCTAGAAGAATCTAAGGTTGGGAGAGGCTCAAAATGAATAAATGCTTAAAGAGTATTACCACTTGTTTAGTATATCTTACAATTAATTACGGTGTACACTTTTTTCGTTGAGAATACCATAAGAGACAGTGAGT
Source organism: Escallonia herrerae (assembly GCA_033070095.1). Classification (NCBI taxonomy): domain Eukaryota; kingdom Viridiplantae; phylum Streptophyta; class Magnoliopsida; order Escalloniales; family Escalloniaceae; genus Escallonia; species Escallonia herrerae. The sequence goes on along the minus strand of JAVXUP010001625.1, from coordinate 140,616 downwards.
TGTTACATTGTAATTGTCACATCAAGTGGCTCCTAGCTACTTGCCGTTCAAAATAAGAAAGGCAAAAGTAGTTCTGCTACTGCTGTTCACTTATCGAGACATTCTAGACATGGGGCCAAAAATGAATTAGATAGAGAGAGAGCAGAGAGAGAACACACTCCTGGACAAGCTCTGTTCTCTCGATGAGGGTAATCAGCAACAAACAGGCTTTAAGGACTTCAAGGAAGAGGGAAACAAGGAACTGAGTCTGAAAGGGCTTGATTTTCAGGAACCCTCCTCTCACTTGTTCCATGCATCTATGTCCAGCTTACGGGATCGAGCTCCCAGCTTACATTGGGACGCGATCCCATGGAGCTCCTATCTTGAAATCACGAAAGCGAGTTTCCGACACAGAAGTGTCATCATATGAGGAGTTTCCGACTACTATGGCTCAGCCTTTAATATGTGTGTTACTGCAGGTTGCGTCATTATTGATCATTGCAAACAAAACAGCAAAACAATTACTACAGTGACGAAACATCGAGAGTTTTAGCAAATTAATACAACAAACTAAACTTTTTGCCTCCAAATCTTTTGTTTGGTTGACTTGTGGAGTTGCTATTTTAAGTGGTCTTTGTTCTTTCATAATTTTACCTACATCACACCTTTACGCGAATGTTATGTCCATAGGCAGAGTCATAATGTATGTCATGTATATAGTTCCTATCTTGAGACAATGCCACGTCCAATGAGTGTATTTGCTCTTAGCCAACAAGATTATCAAAAGATTCTTAAACCAAAGAATTTGGGAACAAAGGGCACCTTCTTCCTCAATTTTCCTTTTCTTATTTCCCCATTTTTCAGGCAGCTCATCTAACCTTAAATATTAACTTCTAACACTTCACACCATCTATGCCACTGTTACCCCACCCCCACTACACACACACACATGAAAAGGGATAACAAATGCAAATTATCTTTGCGTAAAGAAATTACATTTGGGTTTGAAACTTCAGCAAAAGATTTTCAAAACATCCATGGCTACACAAACAAAAGAAAAAAAAATGTACACTAGGCTATGCTGATTTGCTACAAATTAGTCTATTTGTATCTTGGCTTTGAATCCGTCTTCATTATGTACAACCTTTTGACTTTCTCCTTTCCATCTCATTAAGCATATAACTTGACAAGTATTTGAGAAGTACCATGGACCTACTCCGTTTTTCTTTATTTGGTGTCCTATATGTGCTCTCTCTCTACATACAAACATTTATATTTAAAATGTACATGTGTCTGTGTCCCCTGCTTTACACTTGTTTGTTGCTTTGGAGGTGGCAAATAGGAAGTATCTCAGTTCAACAATAAATTTGACAATGGTAAAAGGTAAGGGGGCAAGGACTTGTTTTCTCAAGTTAGCCTATAACTTAGAGCTCGCATGTGCTTAAATTTCTTTTTAGGTACAATTCATGCTAGCTTATTGTTCCTATGGGGCACCATCAGTGATAAACTCTATAGACAAATATATGGTATATCTTCAAGACAGTAGATAGAAGTTTACCATGAATCTACACTTAGTGAGATAACTTCGACGCAAAAAGAACAAACAATAAATGGTTGGTCAGGCTTTTAGGGGCCACTGCTTTCAAAAAGTGCCAACCACCGCGTGCAATGACCCAAGAAATGCAATAGAATCAAGATTCAACCTAGATACTGAACGTAAGATCTATAAGTTTACCTTCTTTGGAATGAGCATGAGCATGAGCAGGGGAAGTTGCGGCTTGTCTGTCCACCAAAACCTGTGGCAGAGGAGATCGTGTCATTGAAATTGCATCAGTGGAATGAGATGCAGCCATATATACTAGAAAATGACAACTAAAGTAAAAAATTTCACATAACAAGGCTCCATTTAGAGCAGAAGCTCCAGAATGCCTTCATAGATGCAATAATCTTTGATTTTGAGAGAAGAACTGTGAATTAATGTGAACTGCTTGTGGAGAAATATTGTGGACAGTGAAATAGCTGATACGATATAGAATCGCTATAAATAATTTTCATCGTACACTCAAATTTTATCTCTAAAAAAGCTCCAATTGTGCAAGGAGAGCTGCTCTCTAGACGGATTCTCCCTCTCACTTCTCTGCTTCGTCTCCTTCCTCCTGTTGGTAGATTAATATTTCTTAGTTGAACATGCCCTAATTAAGTGGTGGGTGTAAGTCTATGAGATCCCACATTGCTGTGTACTGGGGTGGATGGAGATCTCACATCGACTATGTACTAGGGTAGATCCTGGAAAATGTGATATAAGGTTAAGTTGGATCCTGTCCCACTCGGAAGTGGGAGAGGAAGAATTTGGCCTTATAAGACCTTGTCATCGAAATCTTAAGCACCTACTGGCTAGCCCTTTTGAGGGAGACAATGCCCCGTGGTGGGCCCGCGGACAGGGTCGTTTCGCAGTTACTTCTTCTTCTGTTGGGATGATGCCTTGGGATGGTGGCGCTTAGAGCTGCAGTTGCCACTGGTGATCTCCATATCCTTTGGCAACACCAACGGCAGCTAGCACATAGAAGAGGCAGGACCTAATTGATGGACTTATGTTCCATGATCTTTCTGGTTTTACTGTATAGCATCTCCAAAGGTGGTGATGGCAATGTTTGTCTCTGCCACAAAGTAGAGGGTTCCTGAAGTTGCGATTATGGTGGTAGTAAAGGCACAAGCTGTCTGCAGTCCACATACAAGGTATGAAAAGCATGTGCCTACGTCATAGTCCAATTTCAGATTTTTGATTCTCATCGATATAGGGCTGAGTTTCGGCCCAGTTCTATAGCCTGGAAGCTGGTTATGTTATTGGATTGAATTCAGGATGTGCAGTTAACGTACAATTGGCCTCTTTTGATTTCCCATGCCAAGTCTTGAGCTTAGTTGGCTCTGTATGCAACAACCTTGTTGTAGTTGGCTCTGTATGCAACCTTGTTGTAAGCTCCTCATGTATTCTCCTCAACAGGGTACTCAAAGAGAATGGTGATTGAGATTTCTCTTTAGAGGCAGTGTAGATTGGTACCAAAGCTCAAAGGAGGTGGTTCTAACGGTTGTGAAAAGTGGTGGTTCGATCTGGGGAAGGTAGGAGCAATTCATCTCATTCTCCAACTTCAGAGAGTCAGATTAAGGTTTTCCTTTCATTTGGTGTATCCCCGTATATACTTGGGCTGTGCACCCTTGGGCATCTTTAAAGCAGTTATCGAGTTTACCCCAAAAGGACGACATATCACAAATATCAAGAAGTTATAAGCACTGCATGGTGAATAAACTTCTTGCTGAACTCTAGTCATGTGAATGATAGCTGTCTTAGATCTTATAATAACATGGTTGGAATTAAAGGAGCACGTTCATCCCCCCCCCCCCCCCTCCTCTTCCTTCAACAACAGAAAAAAGAAACTGGGAGAAGGAGAGATGATTACCTCAAATCCCATACAGACTGGCAACTCTGTTGGTGTCTTTTCAATGTCACTTGGATGATTCTTGTTATCAGTGTAAATCGAGTAACCAACACAACCATACCTAAAATCGGTAAGACTCCTGCCTTCTTTAGCAGCTTCCATCTCAGATTCTCCAACAATGTAGCGCGGTACTGGTCATCAAACTTGGAAATCAATTTCCCATAGGCGGTGCTTTAGATATGCAGTTTTACATATAAATCAAAAGGAATGAAAAGTACATCTGATCTGCAATGCAAATTCATGTGCGTACATATTATAGCTAATGGTAAAAACCATTTTCCCTAGAAGTAAGATCTAAGCTAGAACTTTCTCCTAAAATATAGTCCAAAAGCAAAGAAGCTCTGCAATTCATTGTTTCAGAACTGAATAAATTGCGTGAATAGAGGAGGCATTTACATTACCCGTTTTTATCTTCTCAACTATAATAGATTGTCAAGTTGCCAATATAAAGGCCTAAACATAACTCTGTCAAGTGGATGATGAAATAAATATTCTATATGTTTGTGTATTTCTTCACAAGTGGATTCTAAATTATGTTTCCTTTACCTAGTGGATTATAGGATTTCATTTCACTCAAGGCATGTTCCTTGTTTTCTTCGCTTTCGCAACATCATGATACTTAATCTTTGGAATCAAAAGGAACAAAGTAATTAAAAGCACAAAGCATCTCAAGTAAAATTTATAGAAAACTTCTTGCATCACATGCCATCTATGCAAACATACCACAGACTTTAACAGTTCGTATTTATCAAAAAAGGATATCAGGGATATGTATATTTTGCAGTGAAAATGTTCTGAATACGCAAATAACTATGCCAACTCATAAATGATCTAACAATCACTCCTTTCATACATAAAGCTTGATCCAACGGTACGAGACCCATTTGCCTTTCTCTATCACTGCCCTCTAATCAACTGCAATACATTTGAAGTTGTGCATGAATGCGTTGTTGAGTTAAAATTAGGGCCAGAAACTTTTACCGACTTATAGAACAACTATACCTATCAGATCGATATGGTATGACTAATTCAGTCTATAAAGAATTTACAAGCCTAATTAAAGACCTTTAATACTAGCGAAACACATACAACGCTGAAGCCAACCAAAGCTGAAATTGAAAGAACAGCACCCATTCTTAATGAAAGTTCCTATTCTTACCGAAGACCCTTTGCTTATAAATTACATCCCAACTCAGGAAAAAAAAAACAGAGCAGCTTATCAACAAAGAAATCAATGATCGTCATCCTGATCAAATAACGAAAGGAAAAAGAAAACAACCAATATATAAATGGCAAATATGGTATGAAGAGAAGGGTACCTTGGGGAAGGGTGCGGGTGATGCCGACGCAAAGAGGGTCGCGTGATTTGGATTTGAGGGTGGATGAATAGTACAGGCATCCTTTGCACGACTTTCCTTTCTTGGCCAACGACGTCGTATCTGCCCCTGCTGCTTCTCTGTTAGGGCTTGCTCCTCCTCCTCCATCTCCTCCAATCTCTTTAGAATTGACCACCCTCTCCTCCTCCATTGCTTTCTCTCCCCCGTCCCTTGATACACAGTCTCTCCCTCTCCCTCTCCCTCTCGACTTCCTTTTTCTGTTCTTGGAACTCTTATCGAATAATTACAACGTTATTACAGAAAGTCGAAACATGGGACAAGAAATCTATCTATATATATATATATATATAATAGGATTTGATCTATTGGTTATGTACTTTTCAAAGTACTAATCTATTTTTTTAAGAATTCTTAATTTTTTTTAATAAATATAATTTGGTGTAAAAATTTTATTGGCCAAAAGCCAAAAACGTTTTAAACTCCTAAGTTTTAGCCCATGACCTCCTAAGTTTTAGCCCATGACCTCCAAATTTGAATCTTATAGTTTTCTATTCATCTTCAAAAACTGGCTCTACTTTCGATTGTTTTAACTTCTGTTCTATATCGGCAGAACTGCACAAATTGCTCTCACCTCATCCATATCCTTATTCATAAATCCTATGACGAAAAGCTGAAAGGGTTACACATAGACAATAGATCAGGTACAATCCAAACTATAAATTCATTTTTATTTAACCCACCAATCTTTTGATCCCCTTGATTCTTGATATCCTTCTCTGTTCTCGAAGTAGACTCAGGAGGGATTGGTCACCGTCAGACTGAAGAAGTACGCCATCTGTGACGGACCAGTAGTTCTTAATGCGCTGGTAAAAGCCTTTGAAGGCATTAGGAGGAGATTTTGGGAGATGTAGGAGATGGTAGGTGGTCGGGTTATAGAGAGGGGTGTGAGCAAGTTGTTGCCTCTCATTGACGTCGATAGATCGATTGCCGTAGGACTTGGAGGACACCTGATTTTGGCGGTACGGTGGGGATGGGAGGCCGTGTTTGTCTGTTGCGTGTCTATTTGTGATTGTGGGAGGGGGTGAGTTTTTTCTCTTCTATCTTTCAGATCTGCAATTTTTTGGGGATGGGAAGCCGTGTTTGTCTGTTGTGTGTCTATGTCCATCACAATCATATGTGAGGAGAAGATCATAAGAAGCCCTAAAGGCGTTTTCTATTCTCTTTTGCATATGGATGTTACGAAATTTGGAATTGTTTCTCTACATGCATGTGAAATGCCTTGCAGGTTAGGACGATGAAGATGAATTGACGATGACATTGCAATTGGACAGAACCTCAAATCAAAGGAACGATCACATGTTGGGTATGTAATTCTCACATGTATCTGCAAAGATTTTTATTGGCTGGCATCATCACTATTTCCTAACTAAATCGACATTCTGGGAGATAAAAGAGTAGCCAAATCTTATGATGGTAATTACAGCCACCATCAGATAATCCCTTCGCAGTTACACTTCAAGGGAAAAAGCAAACTCATGCTATAAGACCCACTTCTATCTATTAAATTCGGCAGTCACCAGGAATAAACCATACAATAGCAACCTTCAATCACAGACTAAGTCAATTTTTGAGATATATATAAACGTGTGTTTAGTTATGGTGATTGTGCGATGGTTGGTGCTTATTTGCTAACGGTGGTCTTTGATTTGTTACAGTTTGTGTTTTACATATGTGTGACGGAGCCAGTGTAAATGTAGCAGAGTGTTTGATATTGGTGCAAAGAAGCCTCTATGGTGCTAACTACGGGTGGATTCTTGGTGGCGGCTATGGAGCTTTGTGATCCAAAACGATGTGGATTGTGGAAGATATTGGCGACACATAGAAATCATTAAACAAACACAAGATGTGCATACTTTGCTTCCCTTCGCTTCAAAATTCTTTTCTCTTCTTTTTCCGTTTACACAATTATCTATGTACCATTTCACTGTCTCCATTCTTACATGTCTAAATGGTGGTTGACGGTTTGGAAGCGAGGTTGGATGGGATTTTGGGGGATGTAGGGGGATGTGTAGTGGGGAAACGAGGTGGGGGTTAGGAAAGTAGGACCGGTGATGGAAGGCAAGGTAGATGGGGGTAGGGAAACAATTTTTAGAGAGATGCAGCTAGCCATGCTTCCCGGGACATGGGGAGAAGGTGAACTAAAGAAAGAAAAATTAGATTCATAAACATTGAAAAAAACTTACACTTTTCTTTTTCTTTTCTCTCTTTTGCAAATGGATTATACAAAATTTGAGATTGCTTCTTAAAGCGCATGTGAAATGCCTTGATGACTACGACGATAAAGATAAATTAACGAGGACACTGAAGAATATGAATAAATCATTTTGTGCAATGGCAAATAAATTTCATACATATATCATTATGTGCTTGATGTATTCATTGTTCAATCTATGAGATGTTAAAATTTTGTAGAATGATTAGCTATTTTTGTCTATCCAAGGCCATATTTCTTTTTAGTGTATTATTCTTGGTTGCCCAAAGTAAACTTCCTTCAAAATCAAAACATATGGGCAGTGAATCATTTATGTGTTTATTGTTCTTTGTAAGTAACGTATTCTATGGGCACTGAGTTATTTTTTAGCTCATTTTACATTACGAATAGCTTTTTTGGTAAAACAAAAAAAGGAAAATGATCAGCAACTCTGTCACATATTTGGTGTATTTTTAAAAGCTCTCTACAATTCTTGATTTTTGAAGAAAAAGTCATAACACATAAATAAGGAAAAGCAAAAGTAAAAAATGAAGAACGATAAAGATCCAACATCCTTGAAAACAAGAAAATAAAAAGTTTTAAACTCTATGGTTACTTTTAGTTGATCAACAATCATTACTTGAAAGGTTTATTTATTGTGCGATTGCAAGATTACTTACAAACGTAAAGTTACCTACCTCTTTCCTACTGCCCCAATGTGGCTTGCCCTGGATTTTTAAAGGACTTGGTCAAATGCAAACTCCTTTAGGTGATTGATTGAGAAGGTTTGAGAGAGAGAGAGAGAGAGAGAGAGAGATAATGGGATGGTTCTTTTTCTAAATTGTAAAATCATAGGATTATATTTATTAAAAGGTCATATGCATTTTGTCCATATCTGATTATCCAAATAATGAAGTTGAAGTTGAGAGAATGTTATCATGTCATCGCCTACATGACCGTTTTGCCACGTGGACCAAAACTAACAACTTTTGGGGTATTGAACCATTTTTTGTTAAATACTTACTCCTTAGTTTTTTTTATTTAGTTTGCATTTTCAAAATCGCTGAATATTTCTCGCGTTCTCCATTCTTCCATTTCTAAATTAATATCATATCCGTGCAGCACGAGATATTAGCTAACACCCCTCCCTGCATTGCACGGGGTTTTAGCTAGTACAACATATAATAGGATTCGATTGATAGTTTCTTTGGTCATCAAAAAACCAATCTAATGTTTTAAGATTTTTGAATTATTTTTACACAAACCTAATTACATGTCAAAAGTTTATCGGCCAAAAATATATTATGCTTTTACAAAACTTCCAAATTATTAGGCCCACTAACCATACAAACATACACGTCTAACCTCCACTTCCTCATTATACAGTTTCCTCTGTATTTCTTCTCCATATATGTTATCAGTTTTCAACCACAACATTCTAGCCCGTGCATGCCACTGCAAGATTGTTACCTTAAAAGAAAGTTAAGAGGTTTTGTAACCCATTCATTGCTTATACAGTGCTTGGAGAGCCACATCATTCTTAGCAAAAGGGTAAGACTAAAACTCTTCTCTTTGTTTTCATTTATTTGTAGTTTGTTAGTGCTTTTGGTTTAAAATGTTGAGTGGGTGAGGATGATGACTACTGAGTTCAACCATTGAAGGTAGGTGCAAGACAGGAACACCCATGCATGTAGTTTCAACGGGGCTGGCATTCCTGGAAAAAAAAGAAAGAAAGAAGCTTGGCTTGGAGAGCCACATCATTCTTAGCAAAAGGGTAAGAGCAAAACCCATCTCTCTATTTTCATTTATTTGTATTGAGTTCAAACTTTGCCAATTAAAGGTGGGTGCAAGACTGTAACACCCATGCATGTAGTTTAAACGGGGCTGACATTCCTGGAAGAAAAGAAAGAAAAAAAAGCTTGGCGTTCCTGTGTCGTTCTTTTCTTCCTTTCTCCATATTTTTGTACTATGTTGCAGTGCTTATTTTCCCCAGTTCAAATATGAAGGCTGCTTCTGTTTTTCATCTGCAACTCTTTGGTAGTGTAGTATGAGGTGTTGTATTTGATAGCTTTTGCCTTCTTTTGAGGATATATAGGTAGGATATGGTAGAATAACTTGTGCCTCTTCTGTGTGTGGGACCATGGGTCATGCAGCAGTGATAAACACACTACGCATAGAAATCTCAAGCACTTACACACGCTGCACTGATTAACCTACTATTTTCAAATTCACAGATCAATTCAGTGCCAACAAAGCCGGTCGAAAGGCAAAAGACAAGAACCAACGATCTGCACAAAAAGGTACATATGTGTCCTGTATGTGAGTGTGTTTTTTGTGTGCGCGCATTTTCTAGCTGGCAATTTTGTTCTATCTTTTTGATAATTCCGTTTGCGTTTGTTAGGTTAAAGTGTTTACGGACGAAAATTACTTTGCCAATTGGATTAGGTTCGCATTCTCTGACACTAGCGAAAATACATGTTACAGACATAAGCTTTGCTCCGCTACTTTCACTACAAAAAAAGTAGTGTCGGCGACACTAGAAAAGTGTCGTTAATGACAGTAAAAGTGGCGCAAAGTAGTTTCCCGACACTTCATCAACGGTTTTCTTAAGCGTCGCAAATTTGTGCGTCGGGAATTTCCCGACACTTGTTACAAACGTCGCCGTTCCACTTACGACACGTTTGTGCGACACTTTCAAGTGCCACTTATGGGGTCAATATTCAACTCAAGTATGCGACATTTTTGAAAGAAGGGTCGCTAAAATTAGCGACGCTTTCACTAAAATGCCATGTTTATTTGGCAACATTATTTTTGAAATGTCGTTAAATTAGCGACACTTCCTTCAAGTGCTAGTTTTGTTTAGCGGCATTATCTAGCAACGCTTCTTTTCAAGTGCTAGTATTTATTTGGCAACACAATCTTTGAAACGTCGTTAATTTAGCGACACTTCCATCAATTGCCAGTTTTGTTTTTTGTGGCATTATATTAGAAATGTCATTCCCCCTTTTAAGTAATTGTCACTAATCTTTTACCTAGCATATTATGGAACCTGTTAAAAATACATTGGCCTAACACAAATAGCTATATTTCCCCAAAAGTGAAGTATATTCTATGTAATCCTGCTCCAATACAACATAAATAATGCACAACTAGTCGATCTATCGAGCTTATAAATTCATCATTAGAAACAAGCTAATGTCATTCATCAACCATATCATATCCAACATTCACATCCTAATTACATAATCATCCAAAAGTTCTCAATTTCAAAACGTACAAATATAATGTCATTGAACAACCAACCTAATTAAAGATATATACATCTCATCCAAAATGTCATCACAATGCATATAGCTACTTTTAAGTCCAATAAAAGCATTGATGTCTTCTGGTCATATGAACCTGAAAATTAAAAAATTCAAGAAAGAAGGTTATAAATTTAATCGGTATAACATGTCAAATAAAACCAAAAAACTAGTCAATAAACAGAATGCATTAAGAAAGATAAAGACTCGTCTACGTACCCTTTCATTCTTGCATCCTATTTTGTAAATTTTTCAAAGTGACGAAATTCTTCTTTACTTTTTTATGTTGAGAAACCTGAACAATTAGATAATACGTAATCATTAGTTACACAAAAGAAGAGACACAGTCATATGAAAAACAACCATGCACTTAAGTAAGCGGTTATAAACCAAAAAAGACAAAAGCATTAGTTTGTAACGAAAGTCCACATCATAGGCAACGAATACGGACTTCACGCAACAAATAACAACATTTATGGTTTCTGCAACAGCAGGGTTCTAAAAAGACTGGTGGCATGTCGTCAAGTTTCCTCGCTAATTATGTGGTTTAAACCAGCATGCCTATATTGAATGGTGTTAGCTTCTCAACCTGAATTTCAGTTAAATGCAAACTGCAAGATTATTCAGTAGCATAGCAAGATGGTGCTTTTTTTCCCCCTTCTTATTGTGTCTTTGTTATTGGCCAAAACGAAGGCAGAATGTCAGCCTTGAATGCAAGGAAAGAGCAGAAAGTGGTAGTTCTCAGAATGTCACATTATCTATTTGATTGTTCTACTTATCAATGGTGATCTGCAAGCTGCAGATCACTCTCAAGTGCAGAATTTATTACATGGCATGCTGAAATCGCCAATCCAAATTAGTGGTGACAACTAAGTAGGAGCCTTGAATCTACTAGATAGCACAATGCTCTTGGATGGGAGCTTCCATTTCTTCCGTTTCTGGATGAAATCTTAACAAATAGTTTCCAGCAAAATTAGTGGTGACAGCTAAATGATGCCTACGTACTGAGCTATATCAACACCATCACCACTGCAATCCGAACACAAACTCGCTGCCAACTTCCTCTCCCACCACCCAGGCATGTATAGTAAACAAGACTAGCAAACATAGTGAATCTCTTGATCTTAGATACTCTAATATCTTCTCATAGACTACGTCAAATTACCACCTGAAAACTTCATGGAGTCAGCCATAAGGCTTTTTCCCCATTGAATTTACAACGTCAATTATCTCGTTTATTCTTGTAATCATATAGTAAGGTGGTTTTCTTAGTATTTGAAATCTTGTTAAACACTATAGTTAACGCAACACAGACCCGTATCACGCCCTTACCACTACTTTATATTTCAAAGCTTCCTTAACCTCTGAAGTTCTATATATAAATCTGTGATTTGTATCATCAAGTTAAAGAAGTCACCAAAAGCTCTCTGAGAGCTTCTTTACTCTCTCCATTAAACAACTACCAAAGTAGCTTCTGAAATTCGTTTGAACGCTCTTGCCTACCTTAGGGGCTCTATCTTCTTAACCTCATCTAAATTTACCAATACTGTCTGATTTCTCTTCTTGATGCACTTTTGAAGCCTTGACAAATTATTTTCCAACCTAAACACTGTCTCCTGCCATTCCACCTAAATACCAATCTTGACATGCACAATACAATCATTCATCCATACTGAACATATGACAGAGAGAATATGCAGCTAATAGTAAGCACTTGAAAGTCGAAACATCATGCTCGACAGTCATCCATTGAATCCTAAAGCTGATATACTTGATCTTGAGGCTGCTGGAATAAAAGCCTTTTGGTGACATACTTAAAGCCTTTTAGGGACATACTTATTATGCAGGTTCATTTTAGAATCTCTAAAGCCTTTTGGTGACATACTTAAAACTTCTTAAAGCTGAAATAGTTTTAACACACCTCTTTCTGTGGAGTAGAGCGTTTTCATGGTGAAGCCCGTAGCACGTGCATCACGTTCCCTTGATCTTGAGGCAGTTGCTTCTGTGGAATTGGCTGCACATTAAAGTGTTTTCTTAGTGAAACTCGTGGCACGTGCAGCATATTCCCTGGATGTACTGTACGAGATAATGATACCACTCGACGACTGCTTGATTCATCAGGAACCTGATACCATTAACATGGGGTATAATGTGTTATAATGAGATAAAAGAACTTCAAATTCTCACAAAGGAAATGTGAAACTTAACTTGTCCAGTTCCAGAAGAAACGTCTTGGGAAGACTGCATTGACAACATCACGGTCCGTATATGGGACATCGTGTTCTCTTGCATTTTAGTCTCCAACTGTGCCTTTATGGTTGATACTTGAGTTGATACTTGGGCTGCTACCTAAGTTTGCATCTCTTGTTCCATTTCAGCTCGCATTTCATCTTTCATTGTAGCCTCCAATTGTGTTTTGATAGTTGATACTTGACTTGACACTTGGGCTGCTATTTGAGTTTGCATTTCTTGTTCCATTTCAGCACGCATTTTATCTATCTCTTCTTGCCTAATGTCTCTTGTCTCTACTCGACCAACTCTATATGATGAACCAAAGGCATTACTCGGACAAACGCCTAACCCAAGCCCACGAACACGTCCATTTTTATCATTGCCCATGACTTTGGAGAATGTATCGTCGAAAGCATAAGCTGGCTCTTGAACGGAATCTGGAAGTTCTGATGCAAACGTGTCCATTTTATCCTACGTAAACAAGAGAGTAAAAAGCCCACTATTATCCAACTTATTATTGCTAATGTTTATAGTAATCTAAAAAAAGACGGGAAAAAAACACATACAACAGCATCAGCCACTTCTCCAGTTGTAAATTGCCCTTGCTTCTCCCCAGTCTTATACTTGTGTGTTCCTTTAAAAAACTCATGACGAGATGGATCTCTACCGATAGAATTCCTTAGCTATATCCCCATTAAGAATTACATTAGTAGGTCACTAGTCATCTACACTAACTATAATTACATTAGTAGGTATATGAGAGTTTACCTCCACTCTTACTTAAGCACTACTCTTCCGACCATTTGTATGAGGGAACTTCATTTTCTCCCTTTTTTTTTGTTTTTTTCACTCCTTGCCTTGCATTTGAAAGAAAACAAAGAAGCATGAATAGGTATTAAACACAGTTTATAAGTACATGCTACTAAAAAGTCAGTCCAAGCCATTTGAAACATACCTTCACGTTTTTGCCACCCCAATAGTGGACAAGAATAGGCCAGTGATTCTCTTCCACCCTATTTGGGCGATTTGCCAAGTGCTCAACATCGTTATCATATGGATCATAACCCTTGGCCTTCACATAATGCTTCCACTCCTTCCATTTCTTCCCAACAGACATCATGAGAACTCTTCTCATCTCCGTTGTTGCATTTCTGTTCTCCTATATATATATATATCGTGATGGCATACAAAGAAATGCTGCTATTAGACTTGGGAATTAATACTTAACATTCATTCAAATTTCAGCAGGAAAACAACTATGTTGCAGATTTTTTATACGTATAATAACCAGCTGTTTTGATATTTTTACAGATTTTTTTATGGTGAGTTTTGAGTGCTCCTTCACTAGCTGTATGGTTGTTCTCATTTTTGGTTGTCTCTCATTTTCAAAATGAGAAACAATAGCGTAAACACCCTATAAACCCACCCACGACACAGCACCATGCATGGCTGCCCACCATGGCAGCCACCTTCTCCTTCCCTTTCCCACTTCTACACCCACCTAAACACCCTATAAACCCACCCACGACACAGCACCATGGCTGCCCACCATGGCAGCCACCTTCTCCTTCCCTTTCCCACTTCTACACCCACCTAAACACCCTATAAACCCACCCACGACACAGCACCATGGCTGCCCACCATGGCAGCCACCTTCTCCTTCCCTTTTCCACTTCTACACCCACCCAAACACCCTATAAACCCACCCATGACACGGCACCATGGCAACCACCTTCTCCTTCCCTTTTCCACTTCTACACCCACCTAAACACCCTATAAACCCACCCACGACACAGCACCATGGCTGCCCACCATGGCAGCCACCTTCCCCTTCCCTTTTCCACTTCTATACCCACCTAAACACAATCAACAATCACACAACATGGCTGCAACAGCAGTCATTCCCACAAAAACCAATCTACATGCCCTCCATCATGGCTGCTTCTACACAGCTCTTATTGCAGTGGTTATTCCCTGCTTCCATATCCTCCATATATTAAGATAGATACCAAGAACATATATTAAGTTTTGGAGACAAATGACTTCAGCTATTACACACATTATAAAACTTTATACCTTAATGTGGTTCCATATAACATCCTTGTTAAGCTTTGGTACCTTCCTCCACTTGATATAATTCAGTGGTGCCAAAATCCCGTTGCGTGCAAGAACTCCCAAATGTGATGCAAGTTTAGTCCCTAATTCCAGAATTGGTTGGCCAAGCTCATTAGTGGGAATCTCCAAAATGCTTCCATTTTCACCCCACCCACCATGCATCATTGTTGGGCCTCGAGTATTTGTCTGATCTGGCTGCTCCATGCTTATATCTGTTCATCAAATTCAGGTTACTGCTACAAGACATTCCATTTCTATCGCTCAATCACTATATATCAAATGCATAGATCTCATGCTTGAGAGTATGTAAATGTTCTGTGCTTTAATGAAATAAGGGACATCTGACCAAAAAAAAAAAATTGCACCAGCAAAAACAAAAATGAAAATTGTAGTGTTTATATATTGACATATACTGGACTGTTCTTAACAGAAAGAACACATGGAAACTTGACATATACTGACATATACATGAAAACAGTCCAGTATATTGACCTATACTGGACTGTTCCCAGCATAGTAATTGAAATGAAATAGGCCAAAATTGCACACGTCTTATTATTGTACCTACCACATGCTCATAATCTTCTTGATGGTTGTTTGTTGGTTCACTGTTCGTTGGCGAGGTGCCACCTGCAGTAGTGGCTGCCCAACTTCGTGGTGGCTCAGGCATGGTGGCATTGACCTCTTGATGCTCATCTTGACGCTCCTCATCAGGGTTTGGTATAGCTCCTGCACTTCTTTGTGCCCCACGTCTACTAATTGCCATTATGCCTATGTAGTATTACAATCAAAGGTATATTTCACCGGTTAACAGGCAACAAAATAGAATATACAGAGAAAGACTACTTTGTTTCACGTCGTAAACATGGTATAAGAAAGTAGCATAGAAACTAAAGAATATGAAAGCAAATCTTTAAACTTCACATGAGGTTACATTGCAAACACAGTATAAGAAAGTAGCATAGCAAGTAAAAAAGATGAAAGAAAATAACCAAAATCATTAATAGAGTATCCAAAAAAAGAAAAAGAAATCTACTCGAAATTCTTAGGTCATTCAACATTTATCAACTAAGCATCCCTTATCGTACTTTTCTCCTCTTTCTCCTTTGGCTAGGAGCATTGGTGAGTGTGGGGTCAACTTCAGTTCCAACTAAACCTTGCCTAACCCAGGTAACATCCTCATCACATATGAACGTTGAGTCATCCAAAGATTGCTCATTCCAAAAATTAGTATGATACTGACTATGAACTTCATCTGGAGATTCTTCTTCAAGAAGATCAAAAAAGTCTCTAGGCTTTGCCTTGACAATGATGTGCCAGTCTTCTTCTACCGCATCTTGGACATAAAAAACTTGTTCATCTTGAGATACAAATATAAACGGTTCATCTGATATGCTATGTGAATGCGCCAAATGGTTGAAGTTTACAAGCGTAAAACCCAAGCCATCTCGGTCAACAAGTCCAGTACCATTATCTACCCAGTCACACTTGAATAGCACAAACCTATATTTTTTTAGAATAATGTAGAACTATGATGTCTGTCAAGACTCCATAGTAGTTTACATCTCCCGCTATAGGATTCATGTCTCTTGCACTTGCATAACTATCTGTATTTGCCTTAACCAGGACCCCACTATGTTGAGTTGTTCTATTACTCTCGCGAGCCTTCGTGTGATACTTAAATCCATTTATAACATATCATGTATATTTCTCTGCCTTCTTTAAAGGACCCATTGCCAATGATATAATTTCTTCAGATAATGCCTCATCACCTTCCTCGTATAGCTTTTGGACCTATTTTCAAATGGTGGAAAAAGTTTTAGGTTAAAGATTGCACTCACATTAGATTTAACTTGAAGTGAAGCAATAGATACTACATTCATGTTACTTACATGATTTCTAAACCATATGTGAAAAGTCTCATTATGAACTTTATTGACATCATGCGGTCGAAGTCGGCGATTACTCCTTCTAATGGATGGATGATGTTCACTGCATAAATTAATATACTGAGTTACAAAACCACGCGAACATAGAGGAAAAAAACCATATTCATGTCATATTCTCACCGCCGATATTGAGTCATTGCATCAGAGTTGACAAGAACATATCGGTGTGCTTGTGCATATGAAATGTCATCAAGTACAAATCCCTCTGATGCCCCTAAAGGGCGACCTCCTACTGAATTCCTAGCACTGTCTCCGCCATCATCAAGCCTAAAAGGTCGATTCAACTTTGTCTCAACATCGTTATTTAGATACCTGAGCAAAATGTGACGCATTCCTCTAACCAGTATCCTTCCGCAATTGAGCCCTCTGGACGGCTTCGAGTCCTTACATAGCCCTTAAGAGTGAAAAGGTATCTATAATGCCAAATAAAAATAAAATCTCAATAAGAAAGTTATCACATGTGAGCCATAACTAACAAATAAGACCAAACTAAATTTGGGCAATAACACACCTCTCAATAGGCATTTCCTTTAGATCATTGCGAGCATTTAAATTATCCTTTCCTCTACCATTTATATTCAACAACGTCCACAGTATGTTGTCACATACATTTTTCTCAATTTGCATCACGTCAAGATTGTGGCGTAGCAAATTGTCCTTCCAATAAGAGAGCTCAAAGAATATACTTAGCTTTTTCCAATTATGTGCCTCACTATCATCCTCATCGTTGTCTCTTTTCTTACTTTCTTGAGCTTTACCCTTACCAAACTCATTCTTTATGTCCTTAACTCGCTCATAGACTTCAGCTCCAGATAATGGAATGAGCTTTGGATCTAATTCAACTTCACCATCAAAAGAAACTTTATCTTTTCGAAACTTATGCCCCTGATCCAACCATCTACGATGTGTCGGATAGCACTCCTTCTTTCCATGACGCAGATGACGAGACTTTGTGTACCTGTGACACAAAGGACACGCCAACTTCCCTTTCGTGCTATATCCCGACAAGATTGCATATCCTGGAAAATCACTTATCGTCCACATCAGTGAAGCATGCATCTTAAACATTTGATTGCTAGCTGCATCATAAGTGTCTACACCAATCCATAGTTCCTTGAGCTAGTCAACCAAAGGACGCAAGTACACATCTATGTCATTACCTGGTCCCTGAGGACCATCTATTAGAAGGGACATCATCATGTATTGTTGTTTCATGCAGTTCCAGGGAGGCAAGTTATATGGAATCAAAATTACTGGCCATGTGCTGTGAGCTATATTCATACTCCTGAACGGGTTAAATCCATCCGAAGATAATCCAAGTATTACATTGCGTGGATCACTTGCAAAATCTGGATGAAGTTCATCAAAATGTTTCCAAGCACGAGAATCAGCAGGATGCCTTAGAACCCCATCATTAGTACGCTCATCTGCATGATACCTCATAAGAGATGCTGTCTTTGGTGACATGAAGAACCTCTGAAGTCTTGGTATCAAAGGCAAGTACCTCACTACCTTGGCGGGTATCTTCATTTCCCTAACTTCATCATCATTTGGTATAGCCTTTGACTGTTTGTATCTAGGGGTATGACAATGTATACACTCGCGCTCATAAGCCATCTCTTTCCAGTATATCAGACAGTCATTGGGGCATGCATGTATCTTCTTATAATCAAGCCCTAAATTCCCAATTATCTTTCGAGCTTCATAGAATGACTTTGGTAATGCTTCGCCTCTAGGGAATGCATCTTTCAATAACTTTAGTCATTGCACTCAAACACTTTATGTTCAACAGCAAAATAAGGAACGAGAGTGTCGAATACTTCTCACAACCCGGATACAACTCTTTTTCAGCTTCCTTTACGAGATTGAAGAACTTCTTAGTTGCATCGTCGAGGTCATCACTATTTTCATTCCCTTCCCCACTATATCTCTCATCTAGCTGATTAAACAGAGGGACACCAAAAGCATCACGTATCATTTCTTGTGTTCTGTCACCCATGACTGGTTCAGGAACAGAATTTGAAGTCAATGATGATTCGCCATGGAAAATCCAATGTGTATAGCTACTTAGAAAACCATCAACCACAATATGTTCTGCCACATCTACTTTCTTCACTAATTTCATGTTACGACACTTCGTGCATGGGCATAGTATCTCTGTAGCATTAGGTCTATCCTTGGAGGCAAACTCAACAAAATCATCAGCATCTTTCTCATACAAAGGATCCAATCTATTTCGTATATTAATCCAACTCTTATCCATATTGATTTTGAGCCTGAGAGTGTACCAATGAACAAAATAATTATATCCTTAAATCACATAAAGAATTATGTCCTAGATAGTTGAGAAGCCAAATTCTTGATTACATTAAAGAAAAACCAATAATATGGCCTACACCTATTTGCTACTATTCAATATCTGGGAAATGCTAATTCACTGCCCCCACGTAGATAATAAGTTTCTCAGTTCAGTAAATCACTACTCCCTTTTGCAACTCGTTAAAAATGTGTCAAACACTTGAAGATTATACACTTGAACTAATTAGCTAGTTGACAAATGCAGATATCAATTCAGTTTCTAGCAAAGGTGGAGTACCTTACAAATTAAAGTAGAAATGCAAGATCGGATCTTTTCCATCCTACAAATGCAGATATTAATTCATTACAATGATACAGTTCCTTGCCTTGATCTATGAAATTGCCACGATATGATGTGGCAATTTCACATAGAGTTTAAAAGACCTTACTCGCATTATTAGGTGTTTAAATATCATTTACAACGAATTGAGTTGGGAGATCTGTGTATGAATGGCTTAACTCAATCTGCTCTCCTCGTACAGGTGGGATAACAACATTGATTGACATGCCTCTCAATAGTTTTCCATCTACAGTTTCAGAAGAAACTTTTAAACTTAAGGTATGGAAGGCTGACTACATGTATTTTTCACCATATAGGCAAAGGTTGTCTAGTTCTTGCTCTGGGTTTCTTAGTCTTTAATAGTCTGTGTTTTCCTCAAAAGATAGCAGAGAATATGGTATATATGCAACTCCATCAAGTTTGGGGCAAAGGTTCATTATACCATTGAGCTTTGCATATAATAATCTTCCAACAATGTCAATAAACATGTCACAGGTTTTTACCTGGAACTAATGCAGGATTAAGCACCCAGCAGCCTCTCAGACGGCCTTTTTTTTCCTTCATGAGCTAAAAAGCAGGAATTCGACGTCAAAATTTAACGAACATTAAGAGATGGTGGTGAATCTTAACATACCATACCTTGCTGAAAATGAATCGGAATTGCACACGTCACTGTGCAATAATTTACAGCGAATTGGTTGTGAGAGAGACAGAGATAGAGCAGCAAGAGAGCGCAATTAAGGAAGAAGATGGGATTCGGGCGATGGCGGTCTTGAAACTGGAGGCTGAATCGGTTCAAGTTTCCAACGGCTG
Source organism: Escallonia herrerae (assembly GCA_033070095.1). Taxonomy (NCBI): domain Eukaryota; kingdom Viridiplantae; phylum Streptophyta; class Magnoliopsida; order Escalloniales; family Escalloniaceae; genus Escallonia; species Escallonia herrerae. The sequence continues at coordinate 120,503 of JAVXUP010001625.1, read as the reverse complement.
AACCGACCGCTGAATCGACACGAGCAACAGCGAAAAGGAAAAAAATACCAATAATTGTCACTCAAACATTGTTGTGACAATAATTATACTGTCACTACAATGCCAAAGCAATCGGTTTTGATGTTTTCTTTGGCTGCTTACACTATCAAAGCAACTGGTTTTAATGCTTTCTTTCCTCTTTAATTTGGGAGGGGAACATACTTATTTATAGTTAGACTAAGCAAAAACGGATGAGATGCAAACATCAAGCGCAACATCATATTTAACCACAAATCTGTTGGTTTCTCTGCTCACTTCACTCATAATTCTCGAGCATCCAGGTGAAATTGAGTCTCTGTAGTACTCACTCACATATCGCGAATAGTTACAAAGGGAACTGAACATTTTATATGTAGAATCTGATATTAACCCGCGAAATCAAAAGTACTCCGCCCTAGAGTTGAAATCAGTAGCGAATTCTAGAATGGATTAGCAAGCTGCAATGAAGATACTAAAATTAGCATACGCAACATGGAGGCTGCACCATTTATAGTTAACCATAAGGTCAATTTTGAGGCTTAACGATATCATCAAAGGTTGCTCCTCGAAATGCTGTGACGCCTTCTCCACTGAAATAGAGAACCGTGTCTATACACAAATCACACGGTAAATTTATATAATTCAACTGCTGACCACTGTAATGGATTGAATTTGATAGCTTTCACAGTAGAATCACACACAACACACACGCGTCAACGCATACACATACACACACCCACACACACACACCCCACCAGACACGCAAACACCAACCACCAATTTCACGACTCTTCTATGCCTCCACAGTGATTTGCAAACACACCCACGACCACCAACGGCCACCACCTTCGTCAATCACACACCCACGGCATACAGCCGCCACCAACAAAACCCAGATCACAAAATTGAAAAAAAGAAAACTTCAAAATCACCCATTGCACAAAATTCAGATCGGCAGACTTTATCTTCTGAGAGGAGACGGCGGTGGTTCAGAGAAGATTGGCATCGAACACGTCGTTGAAGTGGTCAACAGAATTCTCCGAGTTAGAGATCACGCGGGGTGCGGCCGACCGCTGCGCCTCTTGCGCAGATAGTAATGTATGGGTCTCTGACTCTCTTGTGATGATCTTGCCGTGGCACCGAGCTTGGGAGTCCACGCCTCCAGCGCAAGGCCGTCGGCAGGTAGCGAAGAGGCGACGGAGGCGCTCCGAGATCAGGTTAGGCAAGCATCGATCGGTGAGCAGAGGCATGATAATGCAGATTGGAAATGCAGAACATAAAATGGGTCGTAACTGATGGTTCATGAGTGGTTCATTGTAACTGACGGTTGGTGGAGAGTGGGTAGTGTTATTTTACGATTTTGTCCACAAAATAGCCACTTGTGAGCACCTGAATCACTCTGCAAGGCCTGGATCTCTATGAACAGATGATTTGGAGCAAACACAGCTTGAACCTATTGAAAATAATATAGATAAACCCAGTGTGCAGGCAGCATCTTTGCTTTCTACTTGCAAACAGGGTTTGTAAACAAAGGAAACATTAAGACTATATGAGGCATGAAATGAGTAACGCTGAAGAAGAGCGTATTTACTGAAACAGATTATCTTAACAAGTATAAACACACCCACACCTTCCCCTTCCCTTTTTCCTTTTTCCACTTATCTTAACAAGTATAAACCGATTATCTTAACAAGTAATGCTGAAGGCATGAACTGATTATCTTAACGCTGAAGAAGAGCGTATTTACTTACAGCCACCTTCCCCTTCCCTTTTTCCACTTCTACACCCACCTAGACACCGTATAAACACGCCCACACCCACGACACAGCACCATGGCTGCTCACCATGGCAGCCACCTTCTTCTTCCCTTTTTTCACTTCTACGCCGTTAGCAAATCAAACCTCTACACAACACTTGCACGGCTGCCCCATGACAGCCCCTTCCCCATCCCTCGTATAGCACCTTTTCAGCCTCCTAAACACCATACAATTACACCTACAACACAGCACTACAGCTGTTCATTGCACCAGCCTTTTCCTTCCCATGTTGTTGCCCGCAAATCACACCACTACACAGCACTCACACGGCTGCCCCCACTACTGCAGCCTCCTTCCTCCTTCTTCACGGCGCACACACACACAAAATCAACAATCACACATCATGGTGGCAACAACAGTCATTCTCTTTCCCCTTTTCCCTTCTTCCTTCCCAGAAAAACCTATGTACATACCCTCCATCATGGTCCTACAAAGTTCTTATTGCAGTGGTTATTCCCTGCCTCCATACCAAGCAGACAAGGCTATTTATAAAGGTGTTATTAAGGGTATGTTTTGTGATACAACACGAGATGTAGAAACATAAATGAATAGAGAAAAAAATTGGACCATTTCTATAATGCATAAGATAGATACCAAGAACATATATTAAGTTTGGAAACAAAATGACTTCAGCTTTTACACACATAATATAACTTTAGACCTTAATGTGGTTCCATATAGCATCCTTGTTAAGCTTTGGTACCTTCCTCCACTCGATATAATTAAGTGGTGCCAATATCATGTTGCGTGCGAGAACTCCCAAATGTGATGCAAGTTTAGTCCTTGATTCAAGAATTGGTTGGCAAAGCTCATTAGTCGGAATCTCTGAAATGCTTCCATTTTCACCCCACCCACCATGCAGGGCCACTGTTATTGTTACAATGCGCATGTACCCATGAAAAGGAAACTCCAAAAGCCCTTTTTGTAACTTCTTCGTACTAATTTAAATGGTATTGCAGGAACTTCCAGGGTAAGCTGGAGACGTTTCATGTGTTTATAACCATGGAAGGAACTTGTATAGGTAAACATGCACATAATTATGTTCAGTATACTTTGATATAGTACTTCTAGGAAAAGGAAAAAGAAAAATAATTCATTCTTGCATTTAGCACACATTTGTTGAGAATATATTCTTAACTTTGAAACAGCATAACACCTTGATCACAAAAGAAAATGGGGCAATAAAGTTAGAATTCTATGTCCTCTTTTCTTGGTCTGTACTTCTTGTCTAATCTTTTGCAACTTTAACTAGCTTTTTTGAAATCATAGCAGTGAATTCTAGACTAGTTCAACAAAAGAAAGATCTAGACATACACATATTATCACAGAAATTGTAACAAACAAATGAACAATCATTTACTTGAACTAAGAAAGTATATATTGTTTCCAGATATTGCAGCCATTAACATTGGTGAATTTTGACCTTTACATAAAAATTTCTTACCAAAATGACTCCAATTCCATCGATTACCAAGATTATATCCTACTATCACATTTTCAGGGATCAGAGAGTGAGAAAGACCATATTTAAGTCTTGGAGGAAGAACCAAAGGCCCACCCAAAAAGTAAACCTATTGATACCAAATGTAACAACATCACCTTATCCCTAACTTATACAATCAGCACAATGCACCAAACTATTCTTCTGGTAAGGAGGAGGAAAAGTAGGGTAACATCTATGACGAATCTGGATGGTTCTTGCAGCAGGACACAGCTGTTTATATACTTACCCAAACTATATACATTCCCTACCAGAAAATCCACAAGTCAAAGCGTAAAGACCTTAAAAATAGCTAATTCCACCCTCCAAAAATAGGCGTTGCAGCCCTTCCAAATGATGCCTATTACCTTCCTGCCACAAACACCATCGAAGACACAGGAGCTGCTCTCAAACCCCTGAACCCAGCAATGACAAAAAAGCAAGAACATGTTCGGCTAGCTCAAAATACCCTAAGCTAACAACCAGCAAACGGTGGCTGGTCCCCTAGTATGAGGTACCCAAATACAGCAAATCATACTTTAGAATTGTCTACTTTCTGAAGAAATCCTTTAGAAATCATCACCAGGATACACTTCTTAAAATCACACGCACACACACACACTGTTAGTTTTACTAACAGTAAAACAAGTAGGATGGCTCAAAAGATAATTCAACAGGAATAAAGAACATTTTCTAAACTAAGCAGGATGGATCAATGATAATGCCACCTTAATAACAAAACATATTATAAACTGAATAAGTGGCAGTATCAATTGACTAAAAAGACAAGCGGAAATTCTAAAGGGGTATTGTCACATGACAATAATCAATTTTAACCAGTCCAGTAAAGGTCAGGAAACAAGGCTGCCACTTAATCATTCTCAAGAACAAGCATCATACTGGGCCAACATGTTCAGATCATTTCAACCATAAAGCCTCATATAGATGAAAACAAAGCCCGTTGAAAGGTTATGATTCCATTCAAAGAAAGATACAGAGGTTAATCCCAAAATACATGATAGATACACTGTAGTTTTGTATGTTAAAGTGCTAGCAGGGTCATATGCATAACAGAAGAAGCCAAATTAACCAAATGCCTAACCTAAAATAAACCAAAAACTAGAATATGAGTTCAAGAAAAATACAACTTTATTTACAATACATCTGGTGCAAACCCAAAACTTAATGACAGTGGTCGAGCCATCAACCAGTAAAATAGTGAAGCTAGTAAATCACATTTCACATGCTTCTCATAAACTAAACCAGATTTCACATGGAGCATTCAATTACAAGTGAACCTTCACCCAACAATTTCAATAAACATGTCACGGGTTACCTAGAACTAATGTAGGATCAAGCGCCCAGCAGCCTCTCAGACAGCCTTCTTTTTCCGTCGCGAGCTGAAAAGTAGGAATCTGACATCAAAATTTGCTTTAATGAAAATTAAGAGATGGTGGTGAATCTTAACATACCTTGATGAAATCGAATCAGAATTGTAGAACACGTCACTGTGCAAGAATTTACAGCGAATTGATTACGAGAGAGACAGAGACAGTGGCAAGAGAGAGCAATTAAGGAAGAAGAGGGGATTTGGGCGACGACGATCTTGAACCTAAATGAACCAGAGGCTAAATTGGTTCAAGTTTTGCAAATTGGAGGCCGAATCGGCAATTTTGTGAGGCTCACTTTGGGGAGGCAACACGAGCAACATCGATTTGGGGAGAGTGAGAGGGAGACTGATTGTCGGAAGTTTGGAAAAGATGAACTGTTGACTGGGACAAAATTTCTGGTTCCTGATCGCGAACGATGTATGTAGCGTGTACTGTTGGGACAAAAATTGTGGAGAAGATGGGTTCTGTAGCCTGTAATGTTGGGCCAAAAATTTTGGCGCCATAATTTCCCACGATTTGTTTTTGGCTCCCGACATTTATTAACAAAAATGAGTAAAAGATGAAACGATATAAACGACCAAAATGATGTCGTTTAAATTCCAACAGCTATGGCATTTACTTCAAGTGTCGCTATTAAACGACATGACAGTAAATGACACTTAATTAGTGTCGCAAAAAGTAAAGCGACACTTAAACAGTGGCACTTAATAAACCGTCGAAAATTTTGTGACACATTAATATATGTGTCGTAAATTATCCGACATTGTGATGGAAATGCCACAAAATATAACTCATTTACGGCACTTTGTTAAGCGTCGCCGAAACCACTTTTTTTAGTAGTGTTTGTTGTTTGTGGTACCCTCTCTCATTGCTAACTTTTGTTGTCTCTTATTTTATGTTCGGATTCTGGGAATATGGCAACACCTCAAGCATTTTCTCTTTCAAAGTTCCATCCTAACATTTTTGCTTACTCACTATCTTGGTGTGTCAAACAACTATACAAATCTAGGACGCTTACCCATATTTTTATAATACATGTTGCTCTCATTTAAGCACCAGTTATATGATACAATGCACTTGGAGGATTTGTGGGTTGCGGTTACCGTTTTTGTGTGTTACAAAAAGGGGGAGGATGGCTATGTTGTGGGTCGTGGGTATGTGGGGTGTGTTGTTCATGGTTGTTAGGGGGTTATGGGAGGGTTGTAGGTAGAGGGGTGGCGGGGTGGTGCAGTTGTTGGTGTCGTGGGAGTTCGAGTGGGGTTTGTGGGTAGCAGTTACCACTTGTGTGTGCATGTCTGTGTGTGTTATTGTGTATTATGTGTTCTAGAGAGAGGGAAGGGGGTTGTGTTGTGGGCTGTGGGTAGGTGGGGGTTTGTGTGGGGGCTAAGGTTGTTGGTGTGTTGCAGCCAGTGGGAGCGTGGTGGGTGAAAGATGGCTGTGTGGAGGCGAAGTAGTTTAGTGTGAACTGTGGTAGGCTGGCGGTCGTCGTGGGTAGTGGGTTTAGTTGGGTGGTGGCTGTCTCTGTCTTCTGGGGGTCGTTAGGGTAGGTTGTGGGTAGTGATAAATGTGTTTTCAGTGGTTGTTGGGGGTCGTGGGAGGGTTGTGGGTGGCGGAGTAGTGGGTGTCGTGAGGGGTTCAGGTGGGTTTTGGGGTAGCAGTTACTGTTTTTGTGTGTGTATGTTACAGAGATGGGGAGATAGGGAAAAGGGGGTTGGGTGGTGGCTGGGGTGGTGGAGGTGTGTTGTACCTGATGGTGGCGTGGTGGGTGGAAGGTGGCTATGTGGAGACGGCCAGTAATGGGTTAGTGGTAGTTACAAGGAATGGGGGCTGTTTTGGCTCTCCGTCGTCTGGTGTATTTGTTTGAGTGTATGTGTGTGGAGGGGAGAGTGGGGGTGGGGAGACAAATTTTCTGTGATAGTGAGTTTGGGTTTGTTGTTCGTGTCGTGGGGTGGGTTGGTGTGCACCAGTTGTAGAATCTAGTGGAAGGTGGCTGGGTGTGGGGGTGTTAAAGGTACGGTAAAGAGTGGGTGGCGGTTAACGAGGGTGGGGGCTGTTGCAGGGTTTGAGTGTATGAAGAGTTTTGTAGGCGGTGTTGGTTATGGGGTGCGATCATTTTTGCACTTTCTACCTGGAAATTAAGTTAACTTGCTTTTCTTATACAACCCAATAAATGTATAAAATGAAAAAACTATAATCAATTAAGTGTTGGCCCAAAAAATATTTTCACATAAAGTTATCTAACCTTTGGAAGATTGTAAAAGTTACATTAATTCTGTTTACCTTTTTAAATCTATTTTTAATGGATTGAACAAAATTTTAAATTTCTTAAACCTTTTTGCCTACGAAGAGTCCACTCAATTTATGTGAATCCCTAGCCTATAAACAATATTTTAATTGCACACTAATATAACTAGAAACTTATGGCAAGAGTTTAGATCTAACTTGCAAATATTAAACTCTTCTTAATTAGGCACCTATAACGGATGAAAGTACTGTTTTTTCACGATTAACGTCTAATATTCGCAGTAGCAAAAATTCTCTTCGCTACCCACAGAAACATTATAACGTCATTTCATACACGATTAACATTGATCTAGGACATCTATGCCGAGAAGAAGTTGTTGCACAAGGACATGTAGTTTAAAAGTCAGCAAAGTGATTTTGAAAATGACGAGGAACTAAAGGTTGGTTTGACAAAAAAAAAATTTTGGTTTTCAATTTTTAAAGAGCAACTTAATTATTATTTTTTTTACAAAAACAAGTGGGTGTTTGATAACCTTTTTTTTTTAGTTTTTTTTTTTTGTGTTTGGTAACCCTTTTTATTTTGACTTTTTTTTTGGTGGTTTGCGGTGGCGGTGGTCGACGGTGGTGGTGGCCGCCGGCAGCCGCCAGCGGTCGAAGGTGGCTGCCGGCGGTGGTCGCTGGCCGCCGGCGGTGGGAGGGTGGTGGTCTCAAAAAAAAAACCAAAAGTGAAAAAAAAAATCAGTTTCTAGAGTTTTTTTTTTTACTCTTCAGTTTAAAAACTGGTTTCTTAAATTGGAGAAGGAAAAAAAATGGTTACCAAACCCACTTTTTTTTTTCATATTTCCAAAACTGAAAAAAAAACTGGAAATTTTTTTTTGTCAAACTGGGCCTAAACTTTGCTACAATTTTTGTACACATTATCTAGCTAATCATCGTATATATTTTACTTCTAAGTTTGAGTATTTTTACTATTTTACTATGGTATTGCTCCGCAACGTAGTTTGATCAAAAGTTAGTACATGATTATACTCCACGTGCAAAGCACAGGGTTTTAGGTAGTGATTATTATTACGATAGTGGAGCTAAATCTTCTGCTTGTGTCAATGTAAAAGTGCTTCCTCCAAAAAAAACAAAGTTTTGTATTGTATATTTTTCATTAGCGGTAAGAAAAGAGAAAATAAATAGATAGAGCGTTAAATGAAGAAAGAAATAAAATTTTAAAAGTATAAAAACAAAAAATATGAAACATGCATAATGTTTCTTAGTTTAAAAAGTGAGCAATTTTTTAGAACAGTCCAAAAGGAAAACATGATCATTTATTTTTTTTTAAGACGGAGGAAGTATCATCAATTTTTCATAACAACAAAAATTTGCATGATTCTAACGACAATCATGCAACTTTGACACCATCACACAGTTCTTTATTAAAACTTTTTGTTGTTAAAATTGTGCTATGATTCTAGTCACAATCATGATAAAAAGAAATCACGACACATTTTTGGTAGTCTTTTTTCTCTACCAAACTTAATTTCACTCCTTTATATATATATATATATATATATATATATATATATATATATATACATATGATTAAACATAAAATTAGAGATAAAAAAATTTTGTGTGTGTGTGTGAGTATCTTTAATTTTATGTTTAATCATTTTTATATCTTTTGTATTCTCTTCATGATGATTCTATCAAGATATTATTGTTTTATTATCAATATAATTATCGTTATTATAGTTAGAAAGGTTATCTTTATCATCTTATAAGCTACTAATTTTGATGACGTGCGTTGCATACAGGAGTATTATATTACTATTAACAAATTGTCCATTAATGAAGGTCATATCACCATTGTGTCAATAACGGCAACAAATAAAGTTGTTGCAAGTAGGTGTTGTGACAATTACAGTATAAACCAAATCAAAAATTAGAGTTAGAGGTTTTTTGCTTCAATCAATTTAATAATCATCAAGTGACTAATTTTAAAATAAAGTTTATAAATGCATAATTATTGACCAAGTTTTCCATAAGTCAATCCATTTTGATGCTTCAACGCTGCAAGAATATCATATCGTCACATTAAAGTACTTATTTAAATTAATAAACTTGTCACTAACATTCTTCCTTTCAATGTATTCATTGGCATCACAGATATACATAATAAAAGAGCAACAACTTGGGTCTTTTAAGCCACCTGTGGTGGTGTCATGGACATGGTGTAAACTGTTAAATCTGAGGGAACAATGCAATAAGTTCATCATGTATAAAGTGGAAGATGGGAGGAGTATTTGGTTATGGAAGGATAGATGGCTTAATGAAAAGACTTTGATTGAACAATTTGGACAGAGACCTGTATATGATTCTGGATTGCAAGGCAATGCAAAAGTGAGTGAAATTATCCAAGATGGCAATTGGCAGCTTCTGATCAATAGATCAAGGGAATTAAGCATAATAAATTCTCTATTGTCTTCCGTACCAGCTCCAAACACAGAAGTACATGATCATATTATATGGAGGTTGAATACAAGTGGGCTGTTTACAATCAAGTCAGCCTGGGAAGGACTAAGAACTCATGACAGCTGTGAACCTTTATGAAAATTTATATGGTTTACACGGCATGTACCTAAATGCTCAATGGTACTTTGGATTATATGCAAAGGAGGCCTAAAGACTAAAGAGAAGCTGAAAGCATGAATGTCATACAAGAGGACAAATGTGTGTTATGTCACAGCATGTTGAAAATGAAGATCATCTATTTACACAATGTCAATTTGCCGATGAACTACGGCACATAGGATTTGGGAAGTTGCAGGCACAACATGTATTACAGTCATGGGCACAATTTATCTCTGATGCAACACAAAGGTTCAAACAAAAAAGTCTCCATGCAAAGTTAGGGAAAGTAACGGTGGCAGCCACAGAATACAGTGTTGCTACTAAAAACTGGATCGGGAACCACACCAGAAATCAGGCCTGCAAAAGAGAACACGGAGTGACCGCCGGGTGGGGTTCCGGCAGGGGAACGCTCCGATGCTTAAGTCAGAGATGGCTAACAATGTAGAACTCTGAAGAAGCAGTAAGACACAATGTGTGATTGTGTGTGAACTTGTCTGTACCTGAGGGGTCAGACCCCTTTATATAGTGGTAGAAGGGGGAGTCCTGGTAGGACTGGGCTTTGCTCAATTCCAATCAGAATCTAATTAGGATCCTAGAGGATCCCATATCAATCTTGGCTGATAGAGCCTGATTTCCTTTAGAATTCTACCCGGTGACTGATACGGTAAGTGCCATATCAGTAATGGGCCCGCATGGATTACGTGTCATAACTGCCACGTATCGTCCGTGGAATAGAGGGGTATTTTTAGCTATATCATATGCCCCCTGCTTTTACCAGCGTTTACTGAAGCGGGTGGAAGCACACTTTTTTCACTGGTGATAGCGAAATATGCCAAAAGCAGGATCGAATCTGTTTGCCCCCATTTCAAATATTCGAAGAGTGCTCTGCTCGGACATGGTTCTGTTCGGACAGAGTTCTGCTCGGATGGAATTCTGCTCAGGCATGAATCTGTTCGGACATGGTTCTGCTCGGACTGGATTCTGTTCGGACAGAATTCTGCTCGGCCGTTGTCACTCTGCTCGGGCAGAGTGTTCGGACGGGATTCTGCTCGGATAGAATTCTGCTTGACCGTTGTCACTCTGCTCGGGCAGAGTGTTCGGACGGGATTCTGTTCGGACAGAATTCTGCTCGGCTGTTGTCACTCTGCTCGGGCAGAGTGTTCGGACGGGATTCTGCTCGGGCAAGATTCTGTTAGGCCACGGTCACTCTGTTCGGGCAGAGTGTTCGGACACGATTCTGCTCGGACAGGATTCTGTTCGGCCACGGTCACTCTGTTCGGGCAGAGTGTTCGGACACGATTCTGCTCGGGCAGGATTCTGTTCGGCCACGGTCACTCTGTTCGGGCAGAGTGTTCGGACACGATTCTGCTCGGGCAGGACTTATTCCGCCACGGTCACTCTGTACGCACAGAGTGTTCGGACACGATCCTGCTCGGGCAAGATTCTGTTCGGCCACGGTCACGCTGTACGCGCAGAGTGTTCGGACACGATCCTGCTCGGGAAGGATTCTGTTCGGCCATGGTCACTGTGTACGGGCAGAGTGTTCGGACACGATCCTGCTCGGGCAAGATTTTGTTCGGCCATTACCTTGGTTCCCTCCACGTGTCTCCTTCTCCATTAATGTCTTTGAGCGGGAATTGAGAATTTTCAAGTTTCTCTACTCTTCAGCTTGTGACACGTGTGTGGTTAGATGAACCGTTGCGTTTCCCCAGAAACGGTTACATGGGGTTTCTATATAAAAAGAGAACTTTCACTTCATTTTTTCTTCACTCGAAATTTTTGGAAGCACACTACTCTTCAAGTAAGTCTTTTTGCTTTCTTCTTTCTGTTCAGCACTTCAAGTTTTTCATAGTGTTCTAGTTTGAGTAGCAAACATGTCCGAAACTTCAGCGTCTGTTTCTTCGTCCGAAGAGAATATTTATATAAGTAGTTCCTCTTCGAGTTCGGAACGAGTTCCAACCTCAGGAAGTGAAGTTGGAACTTCAAATCCACAACTTCCACTACCTTCAACTTCCCAACCCTTCCAACCTTCATCTTCTCAACCATTACCACCTTCATCTTCTCAACCTTCGCATTCTTTGTCTAGAAAAAATGCCTTAGGAGATGTAAAGGATCAAGCTGAGGATAAGGCTAATCCTAAGCCTTGGTATACTGCTGACGAGAAGTCAGGCAAGATGTCTACCGAAGATTTGCAGGATTTAATTCGGGAATATCCTCTTCCCGAAGGTTGGTATGCTCGTCTTCCTGGTTTGCAAGAACCAGCAAATTATGGAACCAAGTTTGAAACTGGGATATATGAAGAGCAGGTGAAGTCTGGGTATAGGCTTCCTCTCCACCCTTTTGCTCTTCGTTTCTTCGAGCATTATCGCATGGCTCCCGGGCAGCTTGTTCCAAATGGTTGGAGGAAGCTTGCCGGCCTTATATATTTGGTCCAGACTTCAGGCTACAAACCAGATGCAACAGATTTTATGAGAGTGTTCTTCAAAATCTGTTTCGTCAAGGGAGTCGCCAACTGCCCGGGATGGTATTACATTCATAGTAGGCAACGACTCCTGAAGGGAGGCCCGAAGTCAAATAAAGGCTGGCATTCTAGATACTTCTTTGTTGGCCGCCTGGACAAGGGGGAGCTTCCGTTTGATAGAGACTGGAATCCATTCTGTAAGGATTTTGAAAATCCTGGCAAGCCTACTCCCAACAATCTGACTAAACATATACTTAGTCATATTAAGCTTTGAGGTGGTCTTTGCATAGATGAGCCTCTTTCAGAGGAGCAACTGGAGTGGGCGAAGATCATTCCTCCAAAGCCCATTCCAGCTGGTCTTCTGATTCCTTCTCCTCCTCCCGCTATTCCTAGCATGTCATCTGCTGAGACCGTTCCCCTAGGTGTGCTTTATGGAAGTCTTTGATTTCAATTTGGTCTCTATGTTTATTCTCGTACTGATTTCTTCCTTTATTGCAGAGATGGCTAGCGGAAGTGGAAAATCGCCCCAAGGAGGTTTTCTTGGCGTTCTTCAGAAGGCTAAGGGGAAGCGAAAAAGAAGCCACCAAGTGCGGAGTTGCCCCCTGTTCCTAAGAGGAGTAGAGTTATTCCTCCAGAACGTTCTCCACGTATCTTGGAGCAAGTGTCCATTGATGACGATCCGATCTTTCGACCGCGGTGGACACTTAGGCGTGATGACCTTGGGATGCCGGATAGCCAGGTCTCGGAAGCAGCATCTTCTTCATGGAATTCTACCTCGAGACAAGGAGGTCTTCCAGACTCAGACACACGAGACCTTTGCCTGCTCCTTTGCCCAGGCCGTCTATACGGTAATGTCCTTTGTCTCAACTAAGTTTCAGTTTTGTTTTTAACTTTCATTTAGCTGATGGTTCCAATCTTCATTCCAGATGTACGCTAGCGGATCTGAGATGCTTTCTCGCTTTGAGATGGCGAGGCATGTGGTAGCAGATGAGGCTCAACAGAAGAGGGAAGCTGTTAAGGAGGCACAAGAAGCTTCTCATCGTGCTGAAGAGCTGAGCAAGCAAGAGGCAGATCATCTTGCTCAGATTGTAACTCTGGAGAAGAGGCTTGAGCGAGTCAAGAGGAAGGCAGCAGAAGAGGTGACCAAAGCTCATGACCAAGGCATCCGTGACTTCTTGGATGGAAACGCTGGGGATGAGTGGCTGAAGAAGCGGACCGAAGATGGCCTTGAGATCTATGATCTTGGCTTTACAAAGGCCAAGGAGATGTTTGTTGAGCGCTTTCCTGATATCCCCTTGGACAACTTTGTTCTGCCTGCGGTGATATCTCCGTCTGGAGAGACTGTTCTGCCATCAGAGGCAGGTGATGCTGCAGCTTCTCATCCTCCAGGGGAAGGTCCTTCTGGTGATGCCCCCGAGCCTTAGATTTTAGCCTTTGTATCTAGGCTTTTTGCTTTATACAGACAGAAAATTTTGATGCCCGTTCAAGGGCTTATTGTAAAACTCTTTATCTTTTATTTATGCTTTACTATGTGATTCTCATGGTTTATTTTTACCATTCACACAGTATTATTGATTTTTACTTTGGCTCAAACCCTTTATTCGTCACTTAAAGAGTTGGCAAAGAAGTCGAGCACCCTCGCTCGGCCTAAATTTCGAAGAAGCAAAAGCTTTTGTGGAGTGACGTTGCCCCCATTAACTTTTGTTTCTTCACGGATTCAGATCTGTAGCTAATCCGTTTGGCCTACTCTTGTATTTTTATAAAACCCAAGAGTGTTCGGCCATCACTCTGTTTAGACGGAATGTTTTGCATAAGTTGATCACTCTGTTCGGGCAGAGTGTTCGGCCATCACTCTGTTCGGACAGAATGTTTTGGCGAAGTTGATCACTCTGTTCGGGCAGAGTGTTCGGCCATCACTCTGTTCGGACAGAACGTTTTGACAAAGTTGATCACTCTGTTCGGGCAGAGTGTTTGATCATCACTCTGTTCGGACAGAATGTTTTTGGCTACATTGATCACTCTGTTCGGGCAGAGTGTTCGGCCATCACTCTGTTCGGACAGAATGTTTTGGCTAAGCCCACAATAATACTGAGAGCAAAAATAACTTTATTGCTCGAGCAAAAGATAAAGTTTACATTGGATTGCTTAACAACCCATTTATTTGAAATTATCTTTCTAAAGACAATTTTTAAAAGATTGGGGTTTTGATAAGGTCTGAGCCCTTATCCCCCTGAAAAAGAAGTGTCTTGCCTTGAGGCAAGATGCTACTGCGCGACGCGTTGTTTTATAACAACGGATCGTTCATGGGCTTGAGTCCGAACTTCTTCTATCAAATCAAGATTTCCTCTGAGTCCAATTTCTTTGCCTTCTTTGGTCGGCACGAAGTTACGTAGCACTGACGAGCTATAGTCTGGTCCCCTTTCACCTCTCCAATCCCGTGTTCCGTGGGGAACTTCATCTTGAGGTGATAAGTTGACACTACAGCTTGTAACTGATTGAGTGCTGGTCGTCCTAATATGGCGTTGTATGCTGAGGGGACCTTGACCACCACAAAATCAAGTATGAAGTTGGCTTGTGCCGGAGGTGTGCCAATCGCAACTGGGAGTGCGATAATACCTTCGGCTGCAACTGGATGATTGGAGAATCCATACAACGGAGTATCCATCTTTCAGAGACGGTCCGTTGGAATGTTCATCTTCTTGAATGCATCGTAAAATAAGATTTCTGCAGAACTTCCGTTATCTATCAAGACACGCTTTACATCAAAGTTCCCAGCTCTAACTGTGATGACTAATGGGTCATCATGAGGAGTTTGTATATCCTTTGAATCTTCATCGGAGAAGGTGATCGCTGCTACGGGTACCGTCTTTGATTTCTTATCCGGGGGCTGACTCGTTATGTATACTTCTCTGGCGTATGCTTTTCGAGCCCGTCCTGATGAACCTCCTGTGGCTAATCCCCCAGATATAGTGTTGATTATACCCGCATTCTCTTCCCGATCTTCTCTTTCTTCCATGGTCGGAGGTGTCTGTTGTCTTTCTTCTTTAGGAGCTACAAACTTTCTCAACTGGCCACGCTTGATAAGGGCCTCAATTGCTCATTTAAGCGACCCACAATTGTCAGTTGTGTGGCCATGATCGTTGTGAAAGTGACACCATAAATCTTTGTTCCGTTTATTTGGTCGAGATTTCAGCTTGTCCGGCCACTGGAGAGCCTTATTGTCCTTGATCTCGTGAAGAATCTGTGATGGTTTTGCATTGAGGGGTGTCAGATTTTCCCAAGCGAACGGCTCTTTCGGACGCCGTTCATCATACTTGGAACGTTTTGTCGGCTTTCCTCCTTGGGGAGGAGTTAATTCTCGAGACGTTTCTTCTGTTCTTCCTTCCCTTCTCCACGCCGTCCTCTGTGTGTCTCCAGGTATTCTTCAGCTTGAATATATTTGTTAGCCTTCTCGAGAAGGGCTTTCATATTATCTGGAGGACTTTTGTTCACAGAGAATGCGAACTTGGATGTGGGTCGAAGGCCTCGGAAGAATGCAGTATACTTCACGGACTCGTCCAAGTTATCAATTTCCAAGGTGGCTGCGTTGAATCGTCCGAGAAAGCATGCCAAAGACTCATTTTCTCTTGCACAATGTTCAGCAGACTCGCCGAGTTCTTTCTTCGGGAGCGACTGCTTACAAAGTGTTTTTGAAAGAGATCCGATAATTGGCCGAAGGAGTAGATGGACCTTGGTTGTAGAGATTTGAACCATGCATGTGTTGCTTTCCTTAGAGTGGTAGGAAAGGCTCTGCACATGACAGCGTCTGAAACCTGGAGGAGTAGCATGTTTGTTTGAAACTGGTAAACATGTTCTCCTGGATCCCCAGTCCCGTCGTAGAGGTCACATTGAGGCATTCGAAAATTGGGAGGTAGCTTTGCCTTCTCGATGGCCTTCGATAATGGATATCCAGATTCATCCCTTGGGCGAGATCGTTCTGGAGAACGATATCTAGGGACCACCTTCCAGGAGTCCCGTTCTTGGGAACGAGACTCAGGCATCCTCTTCCTGTGGATAGATCTTCGAGGGGTCTCAACTCTGGCGGCCCTGTGCGGGAGAGGAGTCGGTACTGTCTTCGACTGAAGAATCGCGACGGTAGCATGATCCACTCCTGGTTACGTGATTTTCGCTCTTATCTTTGGGATTGTAAGTTGGATCGACCGTTGATTGGTATTTGCGACCGTAACTTGATCTGGATGTGAGACGAAGACGAAGATCGCTGGGGTCAAGATGAGAATGGTAAGTGGATGGAGGAGCCACCGCCATGTCGACTTTTGTTGAAGAGTGTTCACGACATCTTTCAGCTCGTGGATCTCTTTTGTAAGTTCGGCATGGGGTGTTTTGAATAACTTACGGTTCAGGCGATGACGAAGGTCCCCGTTTTTCAGAGTAGACGTCGGAGAGTGATTTCTTCGAGGTCTAACTTCTGATTCGGGAGTTACAGATGTGACGTTAACGTGTGCATCTTCCGCAGAATCGGCATTACGACGTGAAGGTGTCGAACGGTGGTCACGACTGAGTCGACGAGAGCTGCTCGTTCGGGCGTGACGGTGTGGAGAACGACTATGTGAAGAGTCGCTAGAAGAAGAATGATTGGCCATGTTCCCTGTAGTGGTCCCACGGATGGCGCCAATCTGTTGCTACTAAAAACTGGATCGGGAACCACACCAGAAATCAGGCCTGCAAAAGAGAACACGGAGTGACCGCCGGGTGGGGTTCCGGTGGGGAACGCTCCAATGCTTAAGTCGGAGATGGCTAACAATGTAGAACTCTAAAGAAGCAGTAAGACACAATGTGTGATTGTGTGTGAACTTGTCTGTACCTGAGGGGTCAGACCCCTTTATATAGTGGTAGAAGGGGGAGTCCTGGTAGGACTGGGCTTTGCTCAATTCCAATCAGAATCTAATTAGGATCCTAGAGGATCCCATATCAATCTTGGCTGATAGAGCCTGATTTCCTTTAGAATTCTACCCGGTGACTGATATGGTAAGTGTCATATCAGTAATGGGCCCACATGGATTACGTGTCATAACTGCCACGTATCGTCCGTAGAATATAGGGGTATTTTTAGCTATATCATACAGAGTATGGCAAGAAAGAAATACAAGAATTTTTTTAAGGGAAGCGAACAATAGTACAGGAGATGCATGTATGTAATTCAGCAAAGGATTAGATTCAGAGTCAATAGCTGCGAAAAGGTTACAAGAACACCAAAGAATGAGTCACTGTGTTGGGCGTGGGAGATTGATCCTAATGTGTTGTTGTTAGAATAGGAATATAAGAGTTGTACATACTAAATGGCATAAACTGAAATAAGAAGTGTATAAAGCTGAGATGTATGTGCTTTTAATGAAATAAAAAAGACATTTGACCACAAAAAAAAAAGTATTCATCGGCATGTCTCCAGGTGTCCCACTTAGCATCCACACCTTCAACAACATTCTCTTCAACTAATTCCAACGTAACTCTCAAATTTTTCATATCTAAAAACTTATCTTTAAATTTTTGAAGAATGCTTTTAACATAGGCATGTAGACGGAAAAGTAGCTGAAATTGCAGCACCAAAATTACTATGTTTGAATTAAAAGACTGTTTGATAAAATAATTTAAGTATTGAAAAAGTTAACCGTTGAATTTTTAAAATTAAAAACTTTAAGCGACTGAATTTTTACTGAAAAATAAGTTAACATGTTTAATAAACCGTAAACCAAAAACAAATATTTAAAAATGTTCCAAGTTATAAATTTATCCATTTATTTATGTACTTTACAGCTTTTTCTGCTTTTCTTTGCCCAGAATCGTGTTGGTGGTGGTGGGGGTGGGGATAGGGGTAGTGGCAGTAGCGATGGAGTAATAATGGTGGTAGTGGAGGGGGAGGTGAAAAAGTATCTGGTGGCAATAGTGGTGCATGACGATGTGGTGTTAGTAATTGTGGTAGTAGCGATAGGCAACAACATGACGGTCAGATGGTTTTGTCGAACATGGACATGGTGATGGCAGCGATGGTGTGGTGGAGGTGGTGGTATCCTTGTGGTGGTAGTGATGATGGTAGTGGCTAAGTCTTGATAATTGTGGTGATGGTAGCAAAAAGGAATAATGGTTATGGTAGTAGTTTTGGTTGTGGTTGTAATGTGGTAAAGGCGGTATTGTCAGCAAATTAATTGAGACGGCATCAGGAGAGTCATTATCGCTTTAATGTAGAATTATGTTAAATACGGAGTAACTTTTAACCATCTTACTTAGAATTAAGTGATAAGCATTAAGTAAATTCACCCTGACTTGAAATTTTAGTCTATTTTTTGTAATAAAATTTTTTAAAGTGATACAATGTTAACCATTATCAACGCATTTAATTGAAAATCATTGAAAATTTTTAATTTTAAGTGCCTAGTTGCATTATCAAAAAGACTCTAAATATATTTTGCTTGAGATCATGGTAATTTTCTCTTTTGCTCGAATAATGAGATGCCATGGTTGTGTTTGGATCCATGTATGTTGTTCTAATTATGCCCATAAGAGATGAAGCTTTCTTTCTTTACTTTGCAAATAGTTTGTTAGCTTTGTTGTATCATCCAAGTTACGATTCTAAAATACAACTCTTTTTGCCCCGACCCATGCTGACAGAAGATTTTGAACTATCTTCTGAACTAAATAATGTTTCGAGATTTTGTGCCCATAATTTCACAATTGACAGTGAAGCTCAATTTTCCTACAGTAATGCGTAGTTATTGTGTATCTGACTTGAGCGTTGTATTTCAAAATCTTTCTAAAGCGACCTAATGGAAAAACATGCATTTGAACTTAAGTTGATATGTTTGAATTAAATCTTTTTCACCTAAGATCATGGTAAATCTTCTTTTTTGCTGGCATATGACATCTCATAGTTGTGTTTGGATCCATGTCTGCTGTTCAATTTGAGTCCATAAGGGATGAATCTTTGTTTCTTTACTTTTTAAATAGTTTGGTAGTGTTCTTTTATCATCCAAGTTACGATTCTGAAATTCAACTTTTGTTGCCCCATCCCAGGCTGAAGGAAGAGTTTGAACTACTTCTAAAGTTATAATTTGATTACATTTTGTGTCCACAAATTTTCAATTGGCTGCGAAGCTCAATTTTTCTACAGTAACGTGTATCCAGCTTGAAAATTGTATTTTTAAAATCTTTCAGAAGCAAGCTAATGGTAAAACACTCATTACAATGTCGTGTACTTGAATAACACCATGAAGATAAAATGTAACACTCTGGATTTTTCTTTTTCTTTTTTGGCGTACTTTGTGTTCCCAACCTATTCTGGTCGCACCCAAAGGCCCATTGAGGGTCCCATTCTGCATGACACATCCGCACAAGTAACATGCAATATTCAAAGCTTCCAAACGGTCAAAACGTGCACTCTCAAGTCATGTGCACTTCTCACTTTTTCTACGTGACTTCGTCACCAAGAAACTCATCCTTGCGCGACTGTTTATCATGCTCCGATCGTCGCACATTGCCCGTCGCCCGTCGGCGCACCTTGGTGCTTACCAAAGGACATCGGCCTCGGCCTTCCTCTAGGGTTGGCCTTGGCATCCCCCAAGGGTTGGCCTTGGCCTTCCCCCAAAGGGTTGGCCTTTGGCTTCCATACAAAGCATTTTCACTACTCATCAAGGGTCCGAACGTCACTCCACGACCCCGTCACCCGGACGTCACTCCGCGACCCCCGTCGCCCGGACATCACTCCGTCGCACAGATGTCACTCCGCGACCCCGTCGTCGGGACATCACTCCAACACTCCGTAGCGCCATGCGCCACGCCACTGATACAGTCGTGCCCCCTGACTCCTTGTCACACTACAGTGCCTTACATACTCCATCGCGTCCAAGCACAACGCTACTGATACAGTCGTGCCCCCAGGCTCTCTATCACAAAGTCATGCCCTCGCCACCATATGCAATTCATCACGCCCATGCGCCACAATAATGTTACATGCCCCCCGGGGCATCACATTCATTCACCACACCATGCGCCCCCGCCATGGAAGTGGAACTTGTTACGACCCACTCTCCGGAGTGTGCAGCATCCTACGGGGATAGGCAACTCTTCTGGGACACTATCTCCACTAGGGAGCTCTTCAACTCCCCTTCTGCCAAGTAGACGGCTCCTCTGGGATGCTACCTCGGCCAGTCGGGTAGACGGCCCTCTGGGATACTACCTCGGCCCGTTGGGTAGATGGCTCCTCCAGGATGCTACCTTGACGTGCTCCGAGTGCTCTGGCACAAGGACTCACCCGAGAGGTAAGCGACTCTTCAGGAACACTATCTCCGCCAGGGTGTCTTCGTGACTGGCCTACGTGCCCTGGCACTGGGGGCTTGCGTCGGCACCCCTATGAACTATGACCCCCGGGTCACTCCGAGACAAGAGCAGATCTTCGGAAGGCATTGCGTCTAGACCACCTGGCAGTTGGGAGTCGGGTCTTCCCCACCACTGCCAGGCCTGTGTGACTCTACAAGGGCTTGGATTGGTGGCTAGATCAAGGGGATTCTTTGGCCACACTGACGCTGTGGGAGACAGTCTTTCCAGACAGACATAACGACGCTGTGAGGAGTAGGCAAGGTGAATATGCGATCCGATAGTCCGTGGAGCACCGACACCCGTGGACCCCCTAATGACGTGTCACTCCCGGGGAGTGCAATGTGTCAATTATGACATCATCATCTCAACCTCTATAAATAGAGGTCTTGAGAATTCATTTAAAATGCTGGGACATTTTCTGACAGTTGGACATTCTCAAACTTCTCACTCTAGAATCCTAGAGAGAAACATACCGAACCTTGACTCTGAACCTAAGTATCGGACTGTGACTGTCATCGTGTATTCACCCTGCACCATCGCCCTCACAGCACTGCCACCCTCAGGCTCTGTTTGGGAAGCTCTTGGTCTCCGCCCTTACTCTGCCCTTGCTGTGTCTCATATCAACATACTTGGCATCTAACTCGGACTGCATTCCTTATGGCATCTCCACGTCGACTGCAAACCCACTTTCTTTGGCATCACTTTGTAAATACTATTAGAATGATATTGTGAATTTGGATCAAATGGTATCATAGCCAACTCTCAAAAGTTTGAGTTAAGCTATCAGTCGGGTTGTCGATGGCCGTAGAAATGAAGAGAAGCTTGAGTATATCCCACATCAAGAGGATGGTTGATGCAACAAATGGTGAGTCAGGTATATCGTACATTGACTAGAGAGAAAGATTCTAGATTATGTGGTCGAGCCTTAGCGAGGATGCATAAAGATTAGAGATTGTGATATCATATATTGGATGTGAAATAGTATGAGGAGACCTTACCTATGATCTTAGAAGTACCTATTGGCTAGCACTTTTGAGATAGGCGACCCCTTGTTGTGGGGCCATGGACTGGTTCTTTATTGATGATATCAAAGCTGACTCTCGAAAGTTCAGGTTAGACTATCTAGTCGGATTATCGAAGGTTGCATAAAACGAAGGCAAGCCCAAGTATATTCCAAACCAAGAGAATGATTGGGGTTACAAAAGGGTGAGCTGAGTATATCACACATCGGCTAGAAAGAAAATTTTGGGCTATATCTAGTCGAGTTTTAGTGAGGCATTAGGCATAAAGAAAGAGATTGTGATGACATCGGATGTGGGATAGTATAAGATGGTTTTTATAAGACATTGCATGTGATATTATAAGTACATACTTTGACTAGCCTTTTTAATTAAGGCAATGTCTTGTGGTGGAGTCGTGAACCAGATCGTTACACAAAAGAGATAAAGTTGCAAAGACCAATATATATCCACAAACCTGCTGCCACAACAATTGAGAGAAAGACAGAGACAAAGAGAGTACCTAGCCTTACGCCAATAAGATTTGACTGTTAAGGAAAAAGGAAAAACAAAAATTATATGTTTAGAAAAGTTATGGTGAATGTAATTTGGATTTTAATGCAAAATTCCAGAATAAGTACATAAGAAAGTATTTTGGCTTTGCAAAATTTATGGGCTAGGTTTAAAAGTCTAAAACCAAATTAATCGTGAGTTGGGAAATTAAAGAGACAAAAGATCGATATTTTTCTCCCAATGATGTTAAACAAGGAAAAAGATAATGTCAAAAAAATAATAGATATATTGGTAAAAATGATGCAAACTAAAGTCGATAATATTACCATCTCTAATAATTTTTCTCTATTTTAGCAGAGAAATTAAGGATTCTAAAAGTTGAAAATTAATAAGTAAAGTGATAACTGAACAAAACTACAAAAACCTGCAAAAAATCATAAACACCCATGAAATAGGGTTTTTGAAAAAGCTATGGTGAATGTGATTTAAACTCAAAGCAAAATGTTAGGATAAATAGGTAACTTTGTAATTGCTTCAAAATGAAAAAAGATCGAAAAGGACTAAGAGAATATTTTTGGGAGAATTTAAAAGGTATGCTTAAGAGACTTCAATTATAATTGGTGCTTAGTTGGAAAAATTAAAAAGATTAAGGTCTGTTTGTTTTACGGAAATCATTTTCTGAAAAATGTTTTCTGTATTTTTTGGTGTTTGGTGGATAAGATTTTCCAACATAAAATGATTTTCGATCACACTTATTTTGAAGAACAAAATTTCGAAAAACCACTTACGGATTAAAAATTGGTAAGTCATTTTTTGGACCTCTGAAAACCTTTCCCCCCCCCTCCCTCCACACAAGCATGCACGCACAGCCCCCCACCCCCAAGCCACACCAACACCCCCAACCCTACCCTACCCCCACGCCCCAACCCCTACCCACATCCCTCCCCCCACCACCCACCCACACCATAACCTCTTTCCCCAAACACCCCTCTCACCTCCACACACCACACCCCCACCCCATCCTAACTCCCCAGCCCGCATACACACCTCACCCTCATACACCAATACCCATGCAACCACGCTCACAACCACCCACTACCCACACACGCATGCGTGTGCACGAACCTGTACACACAGTGACGCCAAATAACAAAAAAACACACACACAAACACAAACATATATATATATATATATATATATATATATATATATATAAATAAAATGATACAACTATCTATACTATATATATGGGAAGAAGTTGCAAACGCCAGATCTTTTTTTAAAAAAAGTTGTCAGTCGTCCGCTACATAGTGTAACAGACGGATCTTTTTACCAGATTGCTCCTCCTCCTTCGTCCACTAAAAAGTCGTCCACTACACTATATGGCGGACGACTTTTTTGTCCTGACATGTGACAATAAAAAAGTCATCCACTACACTGTGTAGTGGATAACTTTTTGATTGACACAACTTAGTCAATGTCCCATCAATTTTGACCCCCCACAACTGTTACGACTGTTACTCTCTCCTTCAACACCTTGACCGACACTTAATAAGGTGCCCTTGTTAAAAGGTGGAGAAGTGAAACGAATATGTTTTACTTCCCGCTCAGAGAGATGACAATTATCCTAGAAGATGTAGGGTTTATCTTAGGGTTTCCGATGACGAGGCGGCCAGTAATATCTTCTCCATCGAAAGCAACGAATAAGAGAACCGCTAGGGACTTCTTTACTTCAATACATGGGGATCAATTTAGCACCGGTGGTATCAAGTTAAAGTGGTTGTTAGATACCTACAAGATTCTGTCAAAAAACTACACGGGTGAGATGCTTGTGCTGTACACACAGGCCTTCCTCTTGTGGGTGATGAGGGCAATTCTATTTCAATGACGTCAAAGAATACGGTTAGCGTCAAATATTTACCGTTGTTGAGTAACCTTCAGGAGGTTGGGGATTATGTCTGGGGTGCAGCAACTCTTGTGTACATGTACCGAGCATTGCACAAGGCAACGAGGCCCGACTCTAAAGCTATATGTGCATGTCTCTCGCTATTGCAGGTATATCATATAAATATTAATTATGTTATTGATTTTTTTTGGTTGAATCGGCAATAAATTTTAACAATATTATATATAATTTGTCTTTGTCCTCAGGTGTGGTCTTATGAATACTTTGTTCCCGACGCACCCAGGCGTAAGGACGAAACAGATTATGTGTGGCCTCGGTTGTGCGCTTGGGAGTACAACCGGAAAGAGAGTCACTACCCGAGGAGAGACGATCCCCATCACAACATTACCTACTATCGAGGGGAGTTCGACTCGCTATCTCCTGGCCAAATACGTTGAGCACCGTATAGACGTCTGAAGAGACGGGTGGGAGAGTCATTCGTCTTCACACTCTCCGGGTTACAGCGCACACTCCTGATCCACTTTAAGGTCACAGAGTGGTAGCTGCCAGACCGAGCAATGCGCCATTTTGATTTCCAGTAGCGGTTGTCAGCCGATGCCCCAGATATGAGGGTTAAAAGGAACCCACCAGGTGTCGAACGGTTTGGCAAGACGAATGCACACAAATTGTGCACGGTCGAAATAGAGGTTTGGAGTTCTTGGCAGGACACACTGGCGGCCATTGTGTCGGAGCCTGACCCCATGATCAGCATTGAACAGTACAATGAGTGGTACTACCGCATCACCCAAAGGAGAGTAGCCCTATTAAGGTTTACCACCCTAGGGGTCAGATCGATGAGTGTATAGCATACGATCTGGAAAGTTGCCTAACAAGTGCTTTTAATTGAATTTGATGATTCTAAGTGTGTGTTTGAAGTTACTTATTTATTATCTCTTTGGATGTAGGTTAATGCCTTGCTCGCCTTCTTCTAGAAGTTGAACGAGCAGAAGGATTTGGTGGATGCAATGGGTGAGGAGCTTTGCCAACAGCCTAATGCGTTGGCGTTTAGCTGCGGAAATTTTTTGCGCCAAGCATCGGGGGCGTCAGCCCAAGAATGGGTTATCCAAGGTGGCAGCCTCCTTATGTACATGAAGGATATGGTGATCCCGCGGGACAGGCTTCGGGGGTGAGCCAGGGAGTTGGTGGTCCCTCTGTAGCAGGAATGTGAGGTGATTAGGGACCGCCAAGCACCGTTGGACAGGATCAAGCATCGTGGGACGAGTATAATGCGCCCTCGTTCTCTTTGTTTCGGGACTCGGAACCCTTACCCTTCTTTTAGAGCCAAGTCACGCAGGACTGGGGTTTCAGAAACATCAGTTTATTCGAGACCATGCCCATTGTCCCGTAAGGGGGACCATCTGGTTCCCCCGGAGGGCAATATCCCCCGATTGACCCCTCTGGAGGGCAATATCAACCGGCTGAATCCCCCGAAGAGTTGACCCCCCCCCCCGAAGGAGGGATCCCCCGGTTAACCCCCCCAAAAGAGGGCAATATCCCCCGGTCGACCCCCAAGGGCAATATCGCAAAGGGCATCCATTGAAGCTCCTAAAGCTGCATAAATGCCAATAAATCTAAGCTCATTATTTTAGCGGGGCTCCCCGAGACAAAGCGTCTTATAGTGTGGATCACCCGAATCACATGGATTACTGTTGCTCGTGGGTAAAAATGGACTCGCTGGATCCGGGGGATTGGTTAGACAACGGTGTCATCTCGACCTACGTGGAGATTCTGAAACAAAGGGGTCGGGAGCAACTGAACAAGTATATGCACGTTTTTATGTTGGATGCTTTTTTTCATAACATCCTAGTATTTGAATGGCATGAGTGGGTCGAGCTAAGGGAAAAGAAAAAGTTGAGCCAGTGGAGACCGTCCGCTAACCTACGAGCGTATCTTACTAGGGATAGTCCAGTGAGCGCAAGGGTTGCCGACGTGTTTCTAATTCCATTTTTAAGGAAAAGTCACTGGTACTTGGTTTGCTATGAACCAGCACAAAAGGTTGTATCAGTCATCGACAGTCTCCACGATGATACCATCAAGATGCCTGTGTTGCGTTGGACGCTATGGTAATCTTACGATTGTTGTTTAATGCTTATTGTAACTTTCCAATTGTAAATGTTAACTCGTGTCTTACGCTGTTTTTTGTTTCTTGCAGAATCTATTTTGTGCCATGGTCCACTCTATCCGTGATGTAAGTGTACCGGCATGGCCAAAGCTCCAATTCTGATTGAAGAAGAGGAAGCCCAAGCAACATAATACTTCAGACTGCGGCATCTTCGTCTGCATGTACATAGATTACATTTGTCAGCCTGAGAGCCTCAAAGCGGCCCTCTGGAGCCAAGAATGCATAGAAGGCTTTAGATATAGGATAGCTTGACAAATTATGAAAGACGGGCCTAGAGCGGTTAGGTTTATTGAAAATCCGTCTAAGGACGAGAATCCGGCTGAAGATGAAGACCCCAGTTGACATTGTAACATTTGAATCAGTTTTTTTAATACATCTTGATTATTTTTATGAAAGTTGTCATTGATTTGATTGGTTTGATTTGATTTGTGTTGAAATCAGTTGATTTGTGTTGAAGATGATTGATTTGACTGATTTGTGTTGAAATCAGTTGACATTTGATTAGTGTTGATTTGATTAGCTTTGAGATAGCATTGTTTGTGTGGTTTTTTTACTCTCATTGAGAATAATTGGATGATGGGAAACAAAATGGGGGTAAGTCCTATAAATTGTTGCTGCAGCTTCCGCTACACAGTGTAGCGAACGTGTAGAAAACAAAATTTTCTAAGTGTTAAAATTCAGAATAACTGCTGCGTCATCCACCACACAGTGTAGCGGACGTGTAAAAAACAAAAAAAAATGTATTCTACTGCGCCGTCCACTACAACGTGTAGAAAACAAAAATTTTATTCTACTGCGTCGTCCGCTACATAATGTAGCGGACGTTCATAGACCCAAAAATTTACTGAAAATTTTCTAAGTGTTAGAGTTTAGAGATTATGCTGCGCCGTCTGCTACACAATGTAGCGGACAAAACATAACAAATAAAAAAAGAGAAACTTAGATTTGATGGCTTGCAAAGGATTATTAGAAAAAACATTACAGGCTCTCAAAAGATTACTAGAAAAAAAATTACAAAAAAAATATTACAAAAGTCAAACAAACTTGATGGCTTATGAAAGATTATTACAAGAAAAATTCATTAGACTAAAGGTCCACTGCAGCTTCTTCTTCCTCATCTTCGGCGTCATCTTCTTCCTCATCTTGCAAACCCCCTGGACTTATCCCCAGTGCCTTGTAACGGTTCCGCTTGTCATGATCGGTCATTTTGTTGCACAATGCACACCTTCTCAACTTTTTAGGTTGAGTTGCTTGTTCAATAGAGCTCTTCATCTGCGTAGATCTTTTGTGGCCTTTCGTTTGCGATATAATTAAATCCAAAGGCCGGATATCATTGTCGTCTTCCTCCCCCTGCTCGTCAACTTCTGATCCCGTTGTAAGCTCAGTGTTAACCGCATTGCTGACTGAAGTTACTTCCAACTGGTCGATGATGGGCTCTTGCTGCTGAGCTACCTCGAGGAGATATTTATATTCGACCATTGTATCAGCACCTTTTACGGACAAACGGGTGAACATTGTCACCAGATTATTATACCGCAACGTCTTTAATTCTTCAAAGTCAGTATACAAGTGCTCCGGAAAGGCAACGGTACTGTGCAACCTGTTTGCACCTTTCGTCCACCGTGGCAGGACATATATATCGGGGGATTGTCCTGATATTCTTCTGGATGAAAAACCGCAGAATGTGTCTACACAGGATTCCATGGAACTCACACTTCTTGCAATACACATGTCACTGAATCCGTCAATGTGTCGTGGCTCACCGTATACATTCTGCGCAGCTTCTCAAGGACGAGGTCATTCACGAGCAAATAAACCTTGTACTCACGCGTAGACTTTTCTGCCACCTTGTTTATACTGTATCGTCCTGATTTTCGCAGCTCTACTTGGTATAGCATGAAGATCTCTTTCGTATAGACTTTAGCACCGTTCAGCTCCAGCGGGGTCTCAAGCAACCTTCTCCTTTGTTTGTACATGGTTGCAAAGTCTACAGCCCTTTCTTTTACGAATAACGAGGCAACCGCTTTTTGTGCGGATATAACGAGACTCTTCAAATTGGTAGTTGTACCCACATAACCATCGAACGTGACATTCATAGATTCAATCATGCCCGTCTTTTTCATGCCCACGGAAAAATATCTCCTCGTGTAAACGCCAATCCATTGCTCTTTGAGCTCGTACAAGTGCTGGAGTCACTTGTTGTCTTGCAATGAGTAATCCTCAACTAGCATTTCCCACCTCTCCTCAAATTCCTCAATCGTTAATGACTTAATAACGTACTTTTCAACATCCTGTTTAAAGTCTGGATACTTTGCATAAACGTGATGCAGACGTTTAGGATATTTGTTGTTTATGTGCCAAGTGCACAAGTTGTGTCGATTATCTGGGAAGACGGTAGCAATAGCCTTTTTCATTGCCAAATCTTGATCGGTGATGATAATTTTGGGTGCTTTGTTGTTCATGGCTTCCAGCCATGCCCTAAACAACCATACAAAAGAACTCTCGCTTTCGTCCCTTAACAAGGCGAACCCGAACAGGATGGAGTGATAATAATGATTGATGCCAGTGAAAGGAATGAACGACATCGAGTACTTGTTGGTACGGTATGTGGTGTCGAAAGTCATGACATCCCCAAAATGCTTTTAAGCTAGCCTCGAACGACCGTCGACCCAAAAAGTTATGCTAACTCGATGCTCGTCGTCAAGTTTATAATTGAAGGTAAACTGCGGGTCCTCCATCTGCATCCGCTTCAATAGGCTCATTGTGGATTGAGCATCATTAAGGTCATACGCGGCTCGTCTTTGAGTTCGGACCGCGTTACAAACGTGTGTCGTGTTAAAGTTTAAATTTTGAATTCCCCCAGCCTGTTTAGCATGAACATTAACTATGTCGGTAGGTCCTATCCGCACATTGCTCATTGTGTGAACTAGGTTCCTTGTGACCTTACCCATCTTCTTGTGTTGATGCATCTGACTCACCTTAGAAGGGGTTACTAACGGGTGATTGTGTGCCAGTTCCAGACTAGTAATAAGCTAATGATCTTGTTTGGGTTTATAGCTTACGAACATCTTGACCTGGCAATTCGTGCTCGCAAAGCAGTATTCTATGCGAATATCTTATTTCGTCATCACTGTCATCATTGCTTACGTGTGTTTCATTTTGCAGCGGGTTTCTGCCCCTATGATACTCATATAAGCGAGAGCATATTTTTTTTGTTATGTTGCTTGTTCTTGTAGTCTTTATTCTAATGTCAAAACCAACTCTCAATGAATACGCTCGAAAACATTCTTCAGCTTCTTCCAATGTTTGAAATGTTCGTCTTAGATACGGATCTACGGGGGTGTTGGAGCTCGCCATGAAATCAGACATTGTGAAACAAGACCTATGTATAAATAGATTATGCTTAACTATCAAATGGCGTTTCTTGAACAACCTTCATGAATAGACCAATTTAGGATGACAAGTATACCAAACATAATCTCAAAAGTGTGTACTAAGTAGACACATTCATCATGCCAAATTAACATAGGGGCCGTTTGAATGCTATTCATTTTTTAGTGTTTGGTACCACATAAAAATGACTTTTTAAATTAAAATTCACTAAAGATTTCATCACCTCATCATTCATCGCCTAAAAACTAAGAATGTTAATCTCCAAAAATTATTTAACTATAATAAATTTTTTGAAGTTAACGAATTAAAAAAATCAAATTTAACTATAATAAATTTGTTTGAAGTTAACGAATTAATTTCTTGAACATCACAAATAAAACTATTTTGATGAATATAGTGATAAATCTCAAAGAAAACTATATATTCATCCAAAAAAAATTTTACTTTATCAAGTGTTCACCATTCACAAACTTACCTTACTTGAGAGAAGCTTGAAGCAAGTTTTACTCGACGCTTGAAGGGAGTTGAAAATAGAAGCAAGTGAATCTCAAGGAGATGAAAAATGATAAAAGAGTTGAGAGTTAGGTGAAATATTGTCCGCGATACTGTATGGCGGACAGTATTGGGGACAGCTCTGAAGTTTGGAGAAATAAAC
This sequence comes from Escallonia herrerae, assembly GCA_033070095.1. Classification (NCBI taxonomy): domain Eukaryota; kingdom Viridiplantae; phylum Streptophyta; class Magnoliopsida; order Escalloniales; family Escalloniaceae; genus Escallonia; species Escallonia herrerae. The sequence goes on along the minus strand of JAVXUP010001625.1, from coordinate 90,476 downwards.
GTATTAAGCATCGTGTGTCAGTCGTGTCAGTAAAAAAGTTGTCCGCTACACAGTGTAGCAGATGACTTTTTTACTGTCACATGTCAGGACAAAAAAGTCATCCACCATACAGTATAGCGGACGAATGAGGAGGGGCAATCTAGTAAAAAGATCCGCCCTCTACATTATGTAGCGGACGACTGACATCTTTAAAAAAAAGATCTTGCAGGATGGACGGCTAGATTGCGCTTGCAACTTCTCTTATTTTGCTAGTGCGATCTGGCCGTCCATCCTGAATGGATGGGCTCAGATCTCTTTTTTTGCAAAAGCTGTCAGTCATCCGCTACACAGTGTAGCGGATGACTTTTTTTACGAAATTGACGCCTCCTCAGTCCGCTACTATGTGTAGCAGACAACTTTTTGTCCTGACAGTTGCCAGTCAAAAAGTCATCCGCTACACTGTGTAGCAGACGACTTTTTGACTGACACACGTCAAGTCATTCACATCCTCTCTGATAGTTGTCACATCAGTCCTATCGCCGCACGACATTCTAGCCATCCGCAACACTATATAGCGGACAGGCTTTAAATATGTACAAAATAAATATCGTCTCTATATTGTGTCACGGACGTTTTATTGTCCGCTTCTCTACAGGGCGGAAGGTCGTTACTGTCCGCTGCTTTATGTTGCGGACGGTACATATAAATAACCTAACTTCGATACTCTTACTCTTTCATCTCATAATTAGATTTTTCTAGCGGCGTTGGCAAGAAGATCTGCACAATTTCTTCCCAAGAAATCCTTTAATCGTCTCATCAATCACGTAAGTTCACAAACCATTCATTTATTTGTTCATAATCTAGAGTTGTTATGAGTATTGCGGCTTATGGATGGTTTTGAATATGTACTGAGCATGTGCTAGCGTTTGTTATACATATATATATATATATATATATATATATATATATATGTGTGTGTGTGTGTGTGTGTGTGTGTGTGTGTACTGCTCAGAATCCGATTCCGTGAGTGTATGTATGTATGTATGTATGTATGTATATATATATATATATATATATATATATATATATATATATAGCATGTGAACTTATGTGAGCACATGCTAGCGTTGTATGTATTACGCATGTGCATAATACATACAACGCTAGCACATGCATAATACTGAAATTATAGAATATGCATGTGCTAGCGTTGTATGTTTGAGAGCGTTTGATAAAAGCTTCCAACCTTGCCGTTTTTCCATAATTTCAGTTGTAAAAAATGAATTTTAACCCTGGACACGAAGATCCCTCCGTATTATACGACCAAGCAAACTATGTCAATACGCTCATATGGGATGGTGGGGTAAGATACTTATTTTATCAACTTTCTTATTCTTACGAACATATAATACCGTTTGTTTTGGTTAAATTGTATTTATTAATTCGTAGGAAAGAGCACTTCTCAACACAGTAGAAGTATCCGATAATTTCAAAGCCTGAAAATTGAACAAATATCAGAAAAGATTACTGCATGGGATTGGGTTTGGGCTTTTCACGCATGGGCAGATCTTTCAACACCTTGATTGGCACTTAATAGGTGCCCTTGTTGAAAGGTGGAGAAGTGAAACAAATACGTTTCACTTCCCTCTCAGAGAGATGACAATTACCTTAGAAGATGTAGGGTTCATCTTAGGGTTACCGGTGACGGGGCGGCCGGTAATTGCTCCTCTATCGGAAGCAACGAATAAGAGAACCGCTAGAGATTTCTTCACTTTGATACCTGAGGATCAATTTAGCACTGGTGGTATCAAGTTGAAGTGGTTGGTAGAGACCTACAAGGTTTTGCCGGAAAATTACACGAACGAGATGCTTGTGTTGTACACACAAGCCTTCCTCTTGTGGGTGATGGGGGCAATTTTATTCCCAACGACGTCGAAGAACACGATCAGCGTGAAATATTTACCGTTGTTGGGTAACCTGCGGGAGGTTGGGAATTATGCCTGGGGTGCAGCAACTCTTGCGTACTTGTACCGAGCATTGCACAAGGCAACGAGGCCCGACTCCAAAGTTATATGTGCATGTCTCTCGCTGTTGCAGGTATATCATATAAATCTTGGTTACGCGTTCAATTTTTTTTGGTTGAATCAATAATAAATTTTGACGATACTTTATTTAATGTCTTTGCTCTCAGGTGTGGTCTTATGAACACCTCGCTCCCGGCTCACCCAGGTGTAGGGACAGAACCGATAATGTGTGGCCCCGGTTGTGCGCCTGGGAGTACAGCCGGAAGGACAGCCACTACCCGAGGAGAGATGATCCCATCACAACATTACTTACTATCGGGGGGAGCTCGACTCGCTATCTCCGGGCCAGATGCGTTGGACACCGTACAAACATTTGGCGCGACGAGTGGGAGAGTCGTTCGTCTTCACACTCTCCGGGTTGCAACGCACACCCCTAATCCACTTCGAGGTTGCAGAGTGGCAGCTGCCAGATCGAGCTATGCGCCATTTTGACTGCTTGCAGGGGTTGCTAGTCGATGCCCCGGATATGAAAGTTAACAGGAACCCACTGGGTGTCGGACGATTTGGCAAGCGAAATTGAAGTTTGGAATTCCTAGCAGGACACGCTGGCGGCCATTGTTTCGGAGCCTAACCCCATGATCAGTATCGAACAGTACAATGAGTGGCATTACCGCATCACCCGGAGGAGAGTAGCCCCAGTAAGGTTTGAACGTAGGGAGAAGTACCACCCTAGAGGTCAGATCGATGATCATATGGCATACGATCTGGTAAGTTGCCCAACAAGTGCTTTTAATTGAATTTGATGATTCTAAGTGTGTGTATGAAGTTACTTATTGATTATCTCTTTGGATGTAGGTTAATGCCTCGTTCGCCTTCTTCCAAAAGTTGAGTGAGCGGAAGGATCTGGTGGATGCAATGGGCGAGGAGCTTCGCCTACAAGCTGAAGCGTTGGCGTTTGGTTGCGGGAATTTTTTGTGCCAAGAATCGAGGCAGCCTTCGGGGGTCAGCCCTGGAATGGGTTATCCGGGGTGGCAGCCCCCTTATGCGAGCGAGGGATACGGTGATCCCTCAGGACAGACTTCGGGGGTGAGCTAAAGAGACGGTGGTCCCTCTGTACCTGGAGTGGGTGGTGATTGGGAACCGCCAAGCACCATGGGACAGGCTCAAGCGCCGTGGGAAGATTACAGTGCGCGCTCGTTCTCTTTGCTTACGGACTCGGAACCCCAGCCCCTCTCTCAGAGTCAAGTCATACAGGACTGGGGTTTTAGAAACATCAGTCTATCCGAGACACTGCCCATTGTCCCGTGGTCGGGACCATCTGTTCCCCCGGAGGGCAATATCTTCCTGTCGACCCCCCGAAGGAAGGCAATATCCCCCGGTCGACCCCCGAGGGCAATATCGCAAAGGGCATCCATTGAAGCCCCTAAAGCCGCATAAATGCCAACTAATCCGAGAGCGTTATTTTAGCGGGCCCCTCCGAGACAAAGCTTCGTTTAGTGTGGATCGCCCAAATTTAATGGATTACTGTTGCTCGTGGGGATAAATGGCCTCACTGGCTCCGGGGGATTGGTTAGACAACGGTGTCATCTCGAACTACGTGGAGATTCTGAAGCAAAGGGGTCGGGAGCGGCTGGACGAGTATCCACACATTTTTATGGTGGATGCTTGTGGAAGCCAGTCCGGTAACCTACGAGCGTATCTTACTAGGGATAGTCCAGTGAGCGCAAGGGTTGCCGACGTGTTTCTAATCCCATTTTTAGGGGAAAGCCACTGGTACTTGTTTTGCTATGAACCAACACAAAAGATCGTATCAGTCATCGACAGTCTCCACGACGATACCGTCCACATGCCTGTGTTGTGGATGTACAAAGTCCAGTTGGATGCTATGGTAATCTTCCGATTGTTGTTTAATGCTTAATGTAAATGTTAACTCGTGTCTCATGCCGTTTTTTTTTCTCGCAGAATATATTTTGTGCCATGGTCCACTCTATCAGTTATGGAAGAGTACCGGCACGGCCAAAGCTCCAATACCTATTGAAGAAGAAAAGGCCCAAGCAACGTAATACTTCAGACTGCGGCGTCTTCGTCTGCATGTACATGGATTACATTTGTCGGTCTGAGAGCCTCAAGGCGGCCGTTTGGAGTCAAGAATCCGTGGAAGGCTTTAGATATAGGATAGCTTGGCAAATTATGCAAGGCCGGCCTAGAGCGGTTAGGTTTATTGAAAATCCTTCTAAGAATTCGGGTGACGATGAGGACCCCAGTTGACATTGTAACATTCGAATCATTTTTTTAATAAATCTTGATTATCCAGTTGAAAGCTGTCATTGATTTGATTTGTGTTGAGATCAGTTGATTTTTATTGAAGATGACTGATTTGACTGATTTTCGTGGTTGAAATCAGTTGACATTTGATTTGTGTTGATTTTAGATTAGATTTTTTCTCTCATTGAGACAGATTGAATGGTGGGAAGCAAAATGGGGGCAAGTCTTGTAAATGTTGTTGCTGCGTCGTCCTCTACACAGTGTAGCGGACAGGTAGGAAACCAAAAATTTTGTAAGTGCTGGAGGTTAGAGAGTCTACTGCGCCGTCCGCTACACTAAGCATTGGAGGTTAGAGACTCTGCTGCGCCGTCCGCTACACAGTGTAGCGGACAGGTAACACCAAAAAATTTCAAGTGTTGGAGGTTAGAGACTCTGCTGCGCCGTCCGCTACACAGTGTAGCGGACAGGTAGGACACCAAAAAATTTCAAGTGTTGGAGGTTAGAGACTCTGCTGCGCCGTCCGCTACACAGTGTAGTGGACATGTAGGACACCAAAAAATTTCAAGTGTTGGAGGTTAGAGACTCTGCTGCGCCGTCCGCTAAGTGTTGGAGGTTAGACACTTTGCTGCGCCATCCGCTACACAGTGTAGCGGACAATGCTAACTCTATTATTGTTTTTATGAAATTGGCGACGGAATAAATGTTTTAGCGACGGAATCAACAACCTCAATATCCAAATGCACGATTAACAATCAAAAATCATCAATTAACAACCTAAAATCAACGATCAATAATCACAATTGTTCAAATAACACAAAATTAGTTCAAATAATACAAAAATTAAGAACCTTAAATTAGTTCAAATAATACAAAAATTTTCAAATTGTTCAAATAACACAAAATTAGGGCTCAGAGTTCAACATTGGGGGGGAAAGCTTTTTCACAAGTGCCATGGTCAAACACCGTCACTTGAAAACGCATATGCCCCATGTGTTCAAAGACTACAAAGTCCCCTAGATGGAGGTCATGCTACTGCACGAATTCATTCCAACCTTCTTCGAAACAAATTTGCTATTGCCTGCACATCTTCTTGATTTTAACAAGCCATGACCCCTTGCGGCTGGTTAAAGTTGCTTCAAAGTGTGGTAAGCAATCTACAAGTTCTATATGAAAACCTAGAGATGTCATGACCCCTTGCCGGCTGGTTAAAGTTGCTTCGAACCAAAGTGTGGTAAGCAATTCTGCAAAAGGCTACCGGTATGAAAAGATTTAACCAAAAAATAAAATGAGAGACAAATAAATATATCTATACATACATACATATATATATATGAATATTACATATAATGGATAAAAATTAGATTTGTCAAAATTTGAAAATTGGACATGCCTAAAGATGAAATTTTTGAATAACACAAGCCCGGAGAAATTGGGCCTAGGGCCAGGGCCTGGACCGGGCCTAGCAAGAGCTTCAAGCCCGATGGGCCCAGGCCGGCGGCCCAAGCCCGGCCCGTTCTCTATGAAAACCAGGCACCATGACCTTGAAGAAGTGTCTGCCGACTGAAACGTCCTTGTTCATCGAAGTAGAAGCCATCAGGACGGATCTGTCGCCGGAGGTGGCGCCGCATCGGGGGGAGGACGGTGGCATCGCTGGAGATGTGCGTCGCCGTAGACGGGGTTGCGGGTGGGTGAGATGTTCGAGATAGATACAGAAACGGAGAAAGAAGAATGGCGAGGTGTTGGTTGCAGGGATGTCCACTACATCCACTACACAATGTAGTGGACACAAAGAGACGAAAAGTTTCCACTGTCCGCTGCACTAAGTAGCGGACGTGGCAAATTAAAAAAAAAAAACTTAAACTAAGGATGGCTCTCATAGGTCCATCAGAAATAAAATTTCAGTCTTGGTCGAAAGATTATTAGAAAACAATTAGAGATAATTATTACAAATGTCAAAATTTACAAAAAATTAAAGGTCCACTGCATCTTCTTCTTCCTCATCTTCGGCGTCATCTTCTTCCTCGTTTTGCAAACCCCCTGGACTTATCCCCAGTGCCTTGTAATGGTTCCGCTTGTCATGGTTGGTCATTTTGTTGCACAATGCACACCTTCTCAGCTTTTTAGGTTGAGTTGCCTGTTCAATAGAGCTCTTCATCCGCGTAGATCTCTTGCGGTCTTTCGTTTGCGATATAATTGGATCCAAAGGCCGGATATCATTATCGTCTTCCTCCCCCGGCTCATCATCTTCTGATCCCGTTGTAGGCTCGGTGTCAACCGCATTGCTGACTGAAGCTGCTTCCAACTGGTCGACGATGGGCTCTTGCTGCTGAGCTACCTCGAGGAGATGTTTATATCCGGTCATTGTAGCAGCACCCTTTACGGACAAACGGGTGAACATTGTCACCAGATGATTATACCGCAACGTCTCTGATTCTTCAAAGTCAGTATACGGGTGCTCCGGAAAGGCAATGGTACCGTGCAACCTGTTTGCACCTTTCGTCCACCGTGGCAGGACATATTTATCGGGGATTGTCCTGATATTCTTCTGGGTGAAAAACCGCAGAATGTGTCTACACAGGATGCCATGGAACTCAAACTTCTTACAAACACATGTCACCGAATCCGTCAATGTGTCGTGGCTCACCGTATAAATTCTGCGCAGCTTCTCAGGGACGAGGTCATTCACGAGCGAATAAACCTTGTACTCACGCTCAAAATTTTCTGCCACCTTATTTATACTGTATCGTCCCGATTTTCGCAGCTCTACTTGGTATAGCAGGAAGATCTCCTTCGTATAGACTTTTGCACCGTTCAGCTCCAGCGGGGTCTCAAGCAACCTTCTCCTTTGTTTGTACGTGTTGCAAAGTCTGCAGCCCTTTCTTTTACGAACAACGAAGCAACCGCTTTTTGTGCGGATGCAACGAAACTCTTCAAATTGGTAGCTGTACCCACATAACTATCGAACGTGGCATTCATAGATTCACTCCTGCCCGTCGTTTTCATGCCCGCTGAAAAATACCTCCTCGTGTAAACGCCAATCCATTGCTCTTTGAGCTCGTACAAGTGCTGGAGCCACTCGTTGTCTTGCAATGAGTAATCCTCAACAAGCTTTTCCCACCTCTCCTCAAATTCCTCAATCGTTAACGACTTATTAACGCACTTTTCAAAGTCCTGTTTAAAGTCTGGATACTTTGCATACACGTGATGCAGACGTTCAGGGTATTTGTTGCTTATGTGCCAAGTGCACAAGTTGTGTCGAGTATCTGGGAAGACGGTAGCAATAGCCTTCTTCATTGCCAAATCTTGATCGGTGATGATAACTTTCGGTGCTTTGAAGTTCATTGCTTCCAGCCACGCCCTAAACAACCATTCAAAAGAACTCTCGCTCTCGTCCCTTAACAAGGCGAACCCGAACAGGATGGAGTGATAATGATGATTGACGCCCGTGAAAGGAGCGAACGGCATCGAGTACTTGTTGGTACGGTATGTGGTGTCGAAAGTCACGACATCCCCAAAATGCTTATAAGCTAGCCTCGAACGACCGTCGACCCAAAAAATTGTACTAACTCGATGCTCGTCGTCAAGTTTATAATCGAAGGTAAACTGCGGGTCCTCCATCTGCATCCGTTTCAATAGGCTCATTGTGGATTGAGCATCATTGAGGTCATACGCGGCTCGTCTATGGGTTCGGACCGCGTTACGAACGTCTGTCGTGTTAAAGTTTAAATTTTGAATTCCCCCAGCCTGTTCAGCAAGAACATTAATCAACCTGCATTGCTCAGACCTTACCCATCTTCTTGTGTTGATGCATCTGACTCATTAACGGGTGATTGTGTGCCAGTTCCAGGCTGGTAATAAGCCAATGATCTTGCTTGGGTTTATAGCTTACGAACATCTTGACCTGGCAATTTGTGCGCGCAAAGCAGTCCCGTCTTCTACGCGAATATCCTATTTCGTCATCACTGTCATCATTGCCTACGTGTGTCTCATTTTGATGTGGGTTTCTGCCCCTATGACACTCGTATAAGCGAGAGCATATCTTTTTTGTTACGTTGCTTGTTCTTGTAGTCTTTATTCTAATGCCAAAACCAACCCTCAATGAATACGCTCGAAAACATTCTTCAGCTTCTTCCAATGTTTGAAACGTTCGTCCTAGATACGGATCACTAGCATCTACGGGGGTGTTGGAGCTCGACACGAAATCAGACATTGTGAAACAAGACCTATGTAGAAATAAACTACGCTTAACAATCAAATAGCATTTCTAACTGAAAATATTACCTCAAAATTACCGTGACGAATAGACCAATTTAGGATGACAAATATACCATATACATAATCTTAAAAATGTCTCCAATTTAACAATTATTAATTTATTGAACATAACAAACTAAAATTACTAAGATAAATAGACAAATTCATCATGCCACAATACAACAAACATATCTAAAAAAATTTGAATTTAAATAGGATAAATTTTTCGAAGTTAGCGAACCTCAAAAAAATAAATTTGTTTAAAGTTAACAAATTAATTTCTAGAACATCACAAATTGATGAATAGAGTGACAAATTACTCGAACATCACAAAAAATTTATATTTTTTTTATCCAAAAAAAATTATACTTTATCAATCAATCCGGCAAGAAAATTTCACCATTCACAAACTTACCTTACTTGAGTGAACTTTGAAACAAGTGTTACTCGAAACTTGAAAGGAGCTGAAAATGGAAGTGAGTCTGAAAGAGAAGAAAATTGTGCTGAAAGAGGTGAGAATGTTTTGATGAATATGCAATACTGTCCCCGATACTGTATAGCGGACAGCATTAAAGGTACAGAAATTCATGGAAGTGTGTCACGTGTGTCAGTCAAAAAGTCATCCGCTACATTGTGTAGCGGACGACTTTTTGACTGACAACTGTCAGGACAAAAAGTTATCCGCAACACAGAGTAGCAGACGGAGGAGGGGGCAATTTCGTAAAAAAAAGTCGTCCGCTACACTATGTAACGGACGACTGACAGCTTTTGCAAAAAAAAAAGAAGATATGGGCCGTCCATCCATTCGTCTGCTACACTATGTAGCGGACGACTGAAAGCTTTTGCAAAAAAAAATCTAGGTCGTCCATCCATTCAGAATGGACAGCCAGATCGCGCTAGCAAAATCTCCTAATTTGCTAGCGCTATCAACGGATCAGATCCCATATATATCATTTTCTTTACGCCATCCAAACAACGAAAAATGAAATTCATAAAATATTTTCAAGAACTGTTATTTTTCAAAAAATATTTTCCGGAAAGCGTTTTGCGTGAAGTATTTTCCATGAAACAAACATGGCCTCTAGCCCTTTTCATCAATTATTTGCCCTTAAATCCACATTTTAGGCATTAGCTCTTTTATATCTGTTCTTGAAGACAGATCTGAAGTATTGTTAGATAGGTCGGAGAGAAAAGGTTTGAAAGAAATTGAAGTTAGTTCACTGGTAGGTACATAACGGCCTGTGTGGCACTATGACGGTCGTAATGGCCCTTTGTAACGGTATTCAAAATTGTTCCAGTTGCATAATAGGTGTGAATTTCATTAGAACCGATATATCGGCCTGTAGTGGTATCAGAGGCCTCAAATCCTGATAAAGTACATAACAAATCAAGATCAAAAAAATCAAAAACTTACTACAACTCTTTGGCCATTTCTGACAGATTCTTTGCCTCCACAGTGCACAAGATTATCTAGCTGCACTAAATGCCGCCACAAATTTAAAAAAGAGGGAAAATTAGTAGTTTTTGAATCTCAAAGGATGACTTTTTGACTTTTCCTGAATTTGTTATAAGAAATTGAGTTAATTACACCCAAATTCCTGCTATTATAATGAAATTACATGCGTGTCTAGTAGTTGAACAAATAGCAGTAATGCCTATTGATGAATATCATGACGTACATAATGGCTTGAACGAAATGACCACATAGGCAAATCAATCAGAATGGAGCAATTTAGATAGCGAGTTATGTATAGCAGAGCTGCAGTTGCTATCATTGCCCATAACTTGAAAGGTAAATATCATCTCTTTTATCGCCCCCTTCCTCCTCAAGAACCGTGGCAGCACCCCACCACCATCACAACCGGTGCCACCATCATCAACCTCAACAAACTATCTGCAGCCCCATCGTTGCCTGCACGTTTTGTCTACCTCCGCCGCCTCATAATACTCTTGTTGTTGCCTCCGCGAAAACCCATCTCGAACAAATATGAGATCGAAAGTCATGATGAAGGGGAGGTGGGGCAGAGATGGTACGTTTCTCTCTCTCCTCTCCATCTCATCTCACATACACCACCCCATCATAGGCCACCAGACTCCCAACACGACGGCACAACCACAACTGAGCTGGCACCACCGCTCCCACCCCCGATCTGTAAACTATATATCTACCAATCCAAACATTCGACGCCTCAATAGCCACCACCAAACACTGTCAAGTCCACCTTAATACTTTCTCCTTTTTTTTCTTCTTCCTTTTTTGGTCTTTTTAATACTTTCTCTTTACACACACACTTCTTCCTCAATCACTGACATTCTCCACACAGCACACACATCCCGACAGACCACCCGAGCTTAATGGACACCCTTAAAACTTGGATCAAATCAACGACATCTGAAGTAAAGGCCTATTTGAGGATTAGGATTAATTATTTCCCTAATTTGAATAGAGAGAAAATGGGGAAAGGGAAAGACGAAGCCTAATAACAAGTTAGGCTTTGGAAAGTATATACTGCATATAGAATCTATATTGTAGAACAGTATTGACATTTCGGAAACTTACCATCTGCTTGTATGAACTTTATGAAGAATTTATTGACATTACTCTACAGGTCTACATTGGATACAGTCATCAAGTTCGTATACAAAACTAATACACAGATCAATAATAAAGAACAAAAAATCTGGCCTAGGTCAAAGAGCTCCAAGCTGCAAGTTGGCATGACTTTCTTCATGGCAACCATAGGCATGCCCAGACTACAGACTCTCCTACATCATAATTACACTTACATTCCAACAAAAATACACATTTTGTTAGAAAACACAAAGGAAGGATAAAGGGAAAAGGAAGAAAAGGTTACCAAAAGCGTTCTTACTGTAAAACTGAAGAAAGATGTGACTTGGAAAGCAGGAATTTCAGACTAAGTTTTTACAGGAGTGCCACTGAAAACCGGGTAATAGGTATCAAGTTCAAGCTGTTCTAGAATCTGTTGGGTAACCCATAGGTAAGAAGAGTGGCCCTCAATGAGTTCTGTTACATCAACCTGTGAATTTTATGGAACAATTCAACTCATTTAATAGGAAAAAGGAAAATAGTATCCTGAGACTCGTTTAATTGGTAAAAGCAAAATGGCATCCTCGTTAAGGAACAACGACTACATTGTCAGATTGTCATGGTGAGCAAATACTTACGTTCTCGATTCCAGGAATATCAATTGGTTGAATTCCAGCTAATCCTTGAGTAAGAAGACTGTAAAATGTAGCCATTATCAAGTCAGGATATAAGTGGTCCAAAAGAAAAACAAAATTAGTCTTACCAAGGCATCAACCTCATGTACAACATAAAATTGCTCCTTATTAAACATTACAAAACTCATGCTATCAGCTTCGCATGTTTATTATTCCTCTCAATAAACGGACATGCATAGAAATGTTTACCTAGCCCGGAAAGCTACCCCCAGCGTCCAATCATTTGTAGAATAAGCATTCACGAATCTCCCAGCCACCACCTGAAGAACAGCGACGTAACTTTCAAGCATAGCGAGGGTGGAAAAGAAATTAATTTGACATAACAGACAGAAAGAACAAAATAACAATGAAGCGGCTAAGATGTTGCTTAGCAAAATAAAGGATAGATAAACTCAGGGAAGTTCATAAAAACCCTATACCTTCCTAATGGCTTCCCAATTTTCATCTTTAATTGCCAGAGGGGCCCCGAGGAGAACTACTCTTTCTACAAGTCCGGCTGCCATTATTACCAGAGAAGTGCATTAGGAATATAAAAGGAAACCCAACCACCCATGGGAAAAAAAAAATGCCTTCTGGTGGTACGAGAAGACAAGTTACCGTTTTGTCCATTTTCTGCCAAAACCTGGAGACACTTGAAAATTACCCGTGCTCCGAGTGAAAAACCTACTAATGTTACGGGCCTGAAAAACTCGTGGGAGGCAAAGAAAGGAATTGGAAAGCCGGCACACACTTGAGAAAACTGAATAACAATGTATTTGCTATAAATTTGCTTTGTATACCTGTGCCCTTGTAATCCTTTCAGTAGCACTTCAGCAAGCAGTTTTCCAGCCTTATCAGATCTACAAAATGCCAAAAGCGACACCGTAAAGAATAATCATTTCATATACTTTGGAGACTGGAACTGTCTTCTAAATGCCCCACCAGTTCGAAATATTATCTCACATTAGGATAGCATAAATCATATTCAAAGAAAATTACACTTTTGGTAAACTCTACCCCTTTACACCAAGTTTTAACCTTGTGATACACACTACACGTGTTTTCCTGTTCAACCTTTAAGGCCACCCCCTGAGTTAGAGCCTTTGACAACTATTCTGATTTCCCTTCCACCCTATACACCAAGTGGAAGCCCAAATACGCCCCATACCTTTTCACTACACAAGGTAGCATGGGTAGTATAACCAATAATTAGATTTTCAATCTTTTGGCATTCTATTTCACGAAAATATGAAACGGAAGTATAAACCTCTTTCAAGAGGAAATGAAATGTTGTGACAACTGACAAATAAAACCACCAAACAGTTTCTTCCATTCTTTCCCTCCTCCCATCTATATTTCCTCCTACTGTTAGGTGCAAAGAGAAACCTGTCCACAGCTATCGTCCATTTGCTGTCAATAAAATCAGTGACCGCAAGTAATGTTGCTGGCCAAGCCAACGCGGTTAAGAGAGTGCTCAATACAGTCAGCATGGCACCTTGCTTCATCAATTCCATTGCAAGTCCTGCAGGAAGCAGCAGCAAGACAAATTTTCATACGCTCTTCATGGCGTTTCATCACTTAGAACATAGAGTTCAATAATTTACTTGAAGTAAGCCAATCCTGAATAGCAGTACTAACAGCAATCAGATTCTTAGACTCCCACTGCAGTGCATACCTAACCAAAATGTTAAGCTTGTAAGAGACATGACAGCAATAGTTACTCTTTATGGGCTCGGTAAGCCTTTACCATGGAGCTATCTTACAATTAATTATGCAATGCGGAAAGCAGATCATGCAGATAGTATTGTGAATTAAACAAGTTCACGGTAATAAGCAAATCAATCAGGTCCTTTTTTTGGTTTATTTTATTTTGACAAGTATGTCAATTCCCCGCATTAACTGCTCCAGGTCAGGGATAAAAATGGACATAATAACAGACCAAAAGCAAGACTTGCGAGCATATGAAGTTGGCCAAAATGTGGTCTACCTCTCAAGATTATCGTTATGTCCTTCCCAAGGCCTTATGAAATCTTCTTCCTCGAAGACAAATCCTGAAACCATAATCTCAACTGCGAGCCGCTGATAGGAGAAGGTTTAATGAGAATAATCTTATTTATTGACAGAATAGAAAAATTGCTCTATAGACAGAGAAAGGGGAAGCAAAATCGACTAACAGAAAGTAGTCTAGAATATCAAATCAACTCAAAAGGACTTGACCAAAAGAAATTTGGAAAGAAGAAGAAAATTAATCCCCCAAAATTTCAAAAGATAGTTAAGATACTCACGCCTTGGCTATGGTTTTCCCCTATAGCTTTAAACTCAAATTCATCAACACTTCCTGTTCTTCTGGCCATTTTGGTCCCTGTAAGTCCAGCTCCAGCAGCTGGGTAGACCAAGTGTTAGTAGGAAGACTTGTATCTAACTTACTATTAATAAAGCATGCGACTCGTTTGTTTTCCTGTATTTCTTTTCCAATGTCCGCTCTTTCCAAGTTCAACTTTCGATTGCAGCACCCAACAGTACCAACCCCATGCACTTAGCTTCAAACTTCCATCAACTAGTAAACTGTGGCCATTAGTTACAAAGAAGGACGTAGAAACATACAACACCAACATAATTTTCTCCAGAAACCAATTGGCTTTACATACAAAGGGGACATAAATAAATTTCTGGGTAACTGCTTTCGGAAAATTATAGCCGAAATGATCAAATGATGTGATATTCAGATAAAAAAAAATCAATTAAATATGATAATCTAGTCACCTCCAAATGATGCAGCAACTGCAACAGAACCTGCAACACTTCCTGCAGCAGTTGCAGCAGCAGCAAACCCACTAGCTCCAATCACAGGAATTATGGTGCCCAGTGTAGGGGCTAAAGCACCAAATCCTGCAGCAATTGCCGGAGCTGCTAAACCTGATGCAGAATAACGTTTAAGCTGAAAATTCGGGGACATTCACATAATCAAAAAGTTGTGTGCACATAACGACGTACTCTACCAGAAGTTAGAAAATACTAAGGATATCATACCACCAGTGATTGCCATCAAGGTTCCTCCAGTTAATGCAGCTGCACCTATAATACCTCCTCGTTTCCACTTAGCCCAAGAGCTCGTTGGTGATTGAGTTCCTTCTTCCTTTGACTCTTCCTCTTTTAGTAAAGCCATTGCTGAGCAAGCAACCATCATTTCAATGGCTTCCTGCAAAAGAATTTGGAAAGGCATATAAGTTATATTTTGGCGTCAAAACAACATAAGTCAATTCAAAAATTTGAAGAAGGTGCGACCAACCACCTAACTAAATCACCGACCAAAAAAGAGTCCCCATCCCCCACCCCACCCCATGGGGAACATGGAAAGATATAATGATAGACACTACGCTACCACTAGGAATTAAGGATGTATGACGGAGCATAAAAAGATAAGCTATGGATGACCACTAGGACCTTGATGAACCCACGCCAACATAACATAAGTTACCTCAACAAAGTATTTGTTGACCTTTCCATCATAAACTGGCAATTCCAAATAAACAAGCAAAGACAGAAACCAAATCATTCAGAGTCTTCCTTTTTATCTCTTCATAACGTGTGCAATAGACTACATACTATTTGAACCCTTATTCCCAAACTTTCATCCCAAAAAGTGAATCCCAAAAGCTTTGAGCCAAACATCTCAAAATACTGAGAGCCAATCTTCTGAAAAGCCATTCAAATGACCAACAAGAAAAAGGAGTTCACTAAGGAGCAAGATGAGACTTCAGTAAATGCCTAAAAATTATGAGCAGATGCTCTGTCATAGTTATGGGGTAAACATAAATCTCTTAGTGCTAAGTAACACATTCAGAGGAAAATTCTGTGGGAGACCATTTAATAAAGATGACGAATTGAGCATGAACTTGGGAAGTAGCCAACTCTTGGTTGTCCATTCTGACCGGGATAACACGGATATTCTATAAGGATGATATGTAAAATTATTACCTTTGATAATATCAGCCTCTTCAGCAGTAGAAAATGGTTCCCATGCTGATGTCACGTAATTTATTGTAGTTAGCTATCACTAGTTCACCTTGTACAGTCTCTTGGCATTTTACCAAGAGACGCCAGGATGCCTAATCCAGGATCTGGTGATTTAAGGGAGAGGGAGGGCTGAAAAATTCTTTTGAAATGGCTAACTGCAGGACTTGACTCTCAAGGTTCATCCACCCGAGTGTATATGAGACACTAATGGATCTTCCCTAACAATCATGCCTTAGAAAGAAAATAATGTGTAGCTGAACTGTGGATGGTAATTTGCAAGATCTGTTTATCTTTAACTTCAGTCTGAAATAGTTGAGGACTTTGTTCAACTCATTGCAGAACAGATCTTTGGTAAAAATATATAGCATCTCAAAAGGTCAAATGGATCAATACCAAAAAGTTTGTCCGCATGCTGCAAAAATCTAAATGATACATATTTACTAAACTTGACAGCTTCCAAGAAAGGAGTAGATATGCGAACAAACCATTTTTATCCATTCGACATCAAACCATGTTGCCAGCAATCGCAGAGCCATGCGATGTCGAGCATCATAGCCCTTTCTTCGTCTTCCAGACCTTTTATTATCTTCAGGTATCTGTGCCAGACAAGCTGAAAGAAGCTCATATAGAACCGTCACTTTCCTCTGGTAACCAAGCATTCTTACCTCTTCAAAGGGTTTCTCATCAATTTTACTGTCAGACCCCATGGGTAACGGTTCAATGCTGCATGACTTGCTATTTGTCTCCTGCTGATCGTTAGGGTGCTTATTTGCCTCTTCAGACTTTGGTTGCATCTCAGGAGTGGAAAATTTCTCCCGACATTCGTGCTCGTACTCACGATGCTTCTCCTTCTTAGACTCAAAATCAACAGGCGTTGTTTCAATGCTTGATGCCATTGCATCAACGGCTTTTGACAGGGCAAGTTCCATATCTGCTGCTTCTGAAGAAGTATCACCACTTTCTTCTGAGAGTAGCCTTAAGAACTGAGTAAGGATGAGTACCACAGGTTATTATAAAAAGAGGAAGGATATCCATGAAAAGAATATCTGCAAAAAATACTGTCATGGAAAAGCAAAGAAAAAAAGAAAAATTAATGACAATGCCAACATGAAATACTACAAGACAAAGCAAGACAAACCGAATTAATCTACTCAACAAGTTCTGGACAAGAAATGGCTGCAAAAACTAGAATATGACAATCAGACATGATTGCTGGTGATACATTTGGTGGAGCAATTACATGAACGATAACACCAAAATATAATTTTAATTGTGATGCAACTAAACTATAATAGCATAATCTATATTGTAAAAGTTCAAGTATTTAATTCGCAACATGCCACGTATTATGCACGAGACATCAACATGGAAAAGCAATATGCTTCATATGGAGGGTAATTCTGGCAGAAAGGAAGAACAAATTTAGAGTTGTCCAAGAGCCCCATTCTTAAAGTCTCTGGACAACTTCAGACTCTTCCATCACAATATCAGCACAGTCAGCTTAGCAGGCCATGTCTAAGGCCTACAAACATGAAAGGAAACTTCGCATTATGCCCGAAAAAATTGAGGTAGAGACCGTAGATGTTGAGTTGATTGTTACAGCTTATTATCTGGAGCATTTTGTTGGGTGTGGTATGTCCCATATTGCCAGAACGACTTGAAATTCAAGCACATGCGCGAAGAGGTCTACAACTTTATTGTTTTTTAGTCCAGAAAAAGAAAAAAAAAATGTGCGTATTACCTTGTTTACCATTATTCAACCTTTAAATTATATAAAGCCTAATTGAGTCCTATATAACCATGGCATACCGCTCCAATATGATGGTTTGCAGATGAAGACCCAGCTGTTTCCTCAAGTCCAGGCCATGCGTTTTTCTCAATCTCTAGAAACCTGTCAATAAGAAAATCGATACAGAAAGTACTAAATCCATGAAATAGTAGCACGTGTTAAATTAATCGTGATATCCTATGCTAAAACAAGCAGAATTACTCCCTCAATTGGTATCTAAGGTAAACGTATCATGCTCACATACTACTTTGAATCAACACAGACATAAATTGCCCTTGCCTTTTCGCAAAGAATGAAGTTATTTCTGATTTCTTTCAAATAAGGTGTTATACCCCTAGACTATGTTACATGAACTCGGTACGAGTGTCCGGATCGGATACATGTCCACGTGTCCGACTCGTCTAATTTTGAAAACGCAAGACACGGGGACACGGCAAAATGTTCATATTTATTATTGCTTTTTAGTTATTTCTAAAGCAAAAAGGTATTTCATGTGATGCATTTGATTTTAATTGACAACTTGTCTCGTCTCAAAGTAATAACTAATTAAACAAAAGACTATAAGATAGTATCATAATGACATATCCTATGAGATATGTCGGACACATATCTCATACCCATGTCCAAGTGTCGAGTGTCCAACACGGGTACTTCACACAAACCGAAGAGTCCATGTAACATAGCCCCCAGACATATTTAACATTTTCGAACATCAACCCCCTGCCCTTTTCCTTTTAACATTTTCGAACAACACCCTGCCCTTTTTCTTTAATCTATTTTATCCATCCGTAGGCAGTACATTTGGCTGCAACCTTTTCCAAAACAAAATTGTGAAGACAGTATTTCCACCCAGCCCAATTATTGTCCAAGTTCGTTCTTGCAGCAAATGTTATACTTGCCACAAATCAAGATTTTTTATGCTATAATTATAAAAAATTCAACCACCTCTTTTTGCATAATTCTTGTCCCCTTTGACTTTTGCAAATTTTTATTATAGAATGAATCAAACTCAAGCTATACCTACAAATCAGACAAGTGTATTACCAATGTCACTGTTTGTCCTACAAATCTGCAAAAAGTTAAAGGCTACAAAAATTACAAAAGGGGGAGTAATTGCGGCCTAAAGTTACAGAACGGAATTCCACATAGATGTTGACGTAACAAATAAGTACTTGTCAATTTTCTGAATTTCTGTCTCGACTGTATACTTCACCTGAAGACTGGACGGAGGAGACCCGAGGATTCGTGGGCCCAAAGCTGAGGGTCTTCAGAGACCGAATCGCTACTGCTACTGTTGCTGACGCGTTCGTCGGTAGGGTCATCGTCCGAGGAAGAGCCCAAGGGCCGAGTTTGGTGCATCTGGGCCTGGTGGAGGGCCAGCCCGAACAGAGCTCCGGCGGCGTACCTCTGCGTTGGCGTCAGCATCGACGACGAAGACGACATCGTATTGTGAGTCCAAGATTATGAAAATGAGTTCTAGTGCATGATCGAATCAACTGTGGTTTGGGCTTTCAAACTGTAATATGGAATTTCCAAATGGAACTCGTTCAACGTGTCGACGCTTTCAAATTCAGGTGACCGACGCTATATGCCGCTTCAGTAAGCAACGAACAACGGAATAAGCGTCTTTTGTCCCTAATAGTACAATAATAAATTGACACTTTTTAATCGAAATTTTTGTGATACTTTTTAATTGGAATTATCTGTAATTTTGTATCGGATCCTTGAATTGAGAGTACATCTAGTTTTATACTCTTGCATTTGCTTATTCATGTTTTGTTTTTATCTCTAAAAGTTGATTTTCTCAATATTCATCCACAATCAGTTGATAGTTCAAGTTAAAGTTTTTGTTCCAATGAAGTTGTTCGCAGTTAGACATGGAAGTGGCATAAGGAATGCAGTTCGAGTCAGATATGAGATGTCAAAGATATAGAACATAGCAAGAATGGAGTAAGGGTAGAGACTAAAGACTTCTCAGACAGTGCCTAAGGATGACAGTGTTGCGAGGACAATGACGCGGGATAAATATACGACGACAGTCACAGTCCAATGCTCAGGTCCAGATTCAAGGTCCACCTTCGGGGTTCTGTCTGTTTCTCTCTATAGAATTCTAGTGTGAGAAAGTAACTATGATTTCTAAAAGTCTTGAAAAATCCTTAAATGAATTCTCAAGACCCTAATCGGGTTGAGATGATTATGTCATGTGGAATGACACATCACTTGGGGGGCCATGGGTGCCTGGTGCTATGCGTCGCTCTATCTGTCTAGAAAGACCTGCTCACACAGCGCCGCTGTGGCCAGAGAGTCCCTTGATTTGGCCACCAGTCCAAAGCCCTTGTAGAGTCTCACAGAGCGTCGAGAGAAGCCGAGGACCTGGCAGCAACGGGGAAGGCCCGACACCTAACTGTGAGGCGGACTAAGCGTGATGCCCTCCAAAGACCTGCTCCCGTCTCGGAGTGACCCGAGTGTCATAGTCCCTAGAGGTGCCGATGAAAAGCCTCCACTGTCGGCGCACGTAAACTAGTCACGCAGACACCCTGGTGGACATAGTATCTTAGAAAGCGAGTCTATCCCACGGGTGAGTCCTTGTGCCGGAGCACTGTGAGTGTGCCAAGGTATTGTCCCGGGAGAATCACCTACCTAGAGAAAGGGGAGTTGGAGCTCCCTGGCAGAGATAGTGTTTTAGATAGCGAACCTATCCCACGGATGAATCTTCATGCCGAAGCACTTAAAGAGCACTAAGATAGTGTCCCGGAAGAGTCGCCTACTTAACGGGCCGAGGTAGTGTCCCAAAGGAGTCGGGTACTCGACACACCAATATAATGTCCCAAAGGGGAGTCGCCTATCTCTGCGGAATGATGCACACTTTGAGGAGTGGGTCGAAACGTGTTCCAGGACCAAGGTAAGGTGCACATGATTTGGTGAAAGGATGGACAAACGCAGGGTGCGGTAGTGTGACAGGATGCCAAGGAGTACGATTGTATAAGCAGCGTGGCACATGGGCGCAGCGAAGGGTGTCGCAGAGACGAGCGTCATGCCGGGCACGTGACGCGGAGACAGCACACGGGGGCGGTGGTCCAAATGTGTGTAGCCGGGTTAAGATAGCTGCGGTTCAACAGTGGCGCAGCCGAGTTGGGATAGTGCAGCCAAATTGGAAGAACAGATGTTCAAATGTGCACCGCCAGATTGGGATTGCAACAAGTTTCAACAATGCAACAAATTTCTTTTAATGCGTGACGATTAGTTGCAATTTTGAAATCCTTCAAGCAATGTTACACATTTACCGGTCTAAGGAAAAACTTTTGCGTAGCAAGAGTGCATTTCTGCAAACAAAACTCACACTAAAGTTTGATAAGTAAACTCAAAAGAAAAAAAAATGGCCAGAGATAATCATACTGCAAGAGTTGAGACCTAAGCATAATAATAAATGTCAAAGTACACATGCTTCGTATCTCAAGAGAATATTCCCTATTGAGGTCACCATGATAGTTATGAGACAGATGATCCCTTCCGGAGAACAAGATGCCACCTGAAGGATGGGAAAGAATTGTGTATTATGCATTATAACTGAAAATTGTTCAGTCAAGTGAAAGGCATTGCTACATTTAGGGCAAACATTATCCAAAAAAATTTGATTTTACAGTAAAAATGGAAGCTCTTGTAGCCCCCGTGCACCCTCATGTTCCAGGGTGCAGATAATTGCAAAATGCTCCCTTCTTGCAATGTCCACTCTCATAAAATTTACAAACTCGCTGCCCTTTGGGCGGAGGCCTTGAATAACCTCCACCAGCACTTCCGAATGATTGCGTGCCCCGCAAAGGCTTACCCCTACTAAACCCAGACTCGCCACCCTGGAAAGCCCGGTCTCTTGGACCTGTATATCTGTCCCCGCCATATCTCTGCAGGCTCTCCCGTCCTACATTCCCATTAAAAGTGGTGCGATTCATGTTTGTACTCCCCCGTGCCATGCCTTGACCCATTCCCCAACCCATGTTTGCATTTCCTTGAGCTGATCTTCCCCAACCCAAGTTTACCTCTCCCTGCATTGTCCCCGAACCGCTGTCAGTATCTTCAGCCCCTGCTCTCCGGGCAGTATTTGCGTCAGTCATGTCCCGGCTCACGGCAAATGGTGGATGAGGCTGCATGTGGGAACCAGCTTGCTCCTGGTTAACTGGAACCGTAGATGGCTTTGTTTCTTTGCCCTCTTCAACCCTTGCAGAGGACCGTTGAATCATTCCCCAACCAGTGTCCATAGCTTCTGACCCTGCTGTGCAAGAAATATTCATGCCCACTGTTTCCGGCCTAACAGTCAATGGTAAGGGTGGTCGGATACCAAAACCCTCAGGGTTACAAGGTCCATCAGCGGGTTTTGGTTCTCCCTCTGATTCAGCAGTTGTAGAGACATGCTGCCTTGTCCCCCTACCGGTATCTGCTTCCAAACCTTCTCCGCAAGTGATGCCAACTGTTTCCGGCCTACCAGTCAATGGTACGGATGGTCGGATACCAAAACCCTCAGGGTTACAAGGTCCATCAGCGGGTTTTGGTTCTCCCTCAGATTCAGCAGTTGTAGAGGATTGCTGCCTTGTCCCCCTACCGGTATCTGCTTCCAAACCTTCTCCGCAAACGCTGCCCTCCTCCTTGCCCTGTCTCTTGGAGAATGATGCAAGTGCCTGGATGGCAGAATCCTCCAGCTCGTTTATAACATCAATAGACTTGGTTACTCCTTCCACTTCAGTCCCTGTCGGCGCTTGTTGCAGTTTTAACAAACCAGAGTCTACACCTTCTGTCCCTGCTCCGGGAGAAATATCCTTGTCGACAATGTCCTGCCCCAGAGAGATTCGTACAGAAGGCTGGATGTGAGAGCCCACTTGGTTACATGAGACATCAATGGACTTCGTATCTCCCTCAACTCGAGTTTCTGTGGAGGATTGTTTCTTGGCCCCCGAACCAGCTACTGTTTCAGGGCCAGCTGCCCGAGCACTATCTGTGGCAACCGAATCCTGACTGGTGATGAATGGTGCCGACGCCATGGGCAGGATATTGCAACTAGCTTCGTTAACTAAAACATCAATAGACTTCGCTTCTTCGTGCACTTCTGCACTGGTAGCTGATAGTCCATAACACCTCTTTAAAGGATCAGGCGCATCAGGCTGGGATGCCCCAAGTTCATCTGTGATAGTGGATTGACAAGGTAAGTGCATATCGCCGGTGGAGCTTCCTAAATCAGGAGTTGGGCTGAACTCTTCAATAGGACTAAACGAATCATATTTAGAACCATGAATCAACTCCTCGCCACACTTCATCCCTGAAGTAGGTGAAGCCAAACCACTTTGAGACTCCATTGCATCTACTTCAGCCAATAGATCAGAGACTGACTCCTCAGCCAAAGTGCTAAATTCAATTGGCTCAACTACCTGCCAACTTGATAAATTAGATGCAGGATTGGACAAAGAAGAATGCATTAGTTGGTCACCTTTTGAACCGGGATTAGCAAAATGATCACTTGCTGGTTCAGTCAATTTTAGAGAAGAGACTGAAACAATGCTGGACTCCCACTCCTGAACAGAAGGTTTTACTGGTGTGGGGGAATATCCACCCCATTCATCAGCTGTTTCAGGAAATTGTGTCCGACCAACCACTAGGCTAGAAGCACTGCTCCGGCTAGGGCCTGAATCTTGGACAGGAAAAGATGAAGGCACAGATTGCTCGTTTTCAGCAGCCTGCCCTATCTGGGCTCTAGTGCTCGTATTTGGTGTAGGACTTGGCAGATCCTGTATATCTGAATCTTGCATAGGAACACCCGTAGCTGTGAACAGTTTGTTTTCAGCAGCCTGGCCCTCTGAGTCCTCACCGTCGCCGGTTGACTTTGGTGTAGGACTATGCAGATTCGATTTACCCACTTCACCATTCAATTTAGATGAATCATTTGACATGGTCAGTGAAGCAAGTGCAGAATTGCAATCCAAATTGTTTGGAGTAAAATTTAAAGGTGAAGTTCTCCAGTTTTGTCCAGAAGATTGACCTGAAAAATCCTGACTATTAGAAAGGTTTTCACGGCTTTGACCACCAGTAAGCTGAAGTGAGTTCCAATGTGCTTGATTTAGATCCGGATTCCACCTTTCCGCTTCATGGCTTACGTAAGGCTTTCCAGAAAGAGTAGATACCGGAAGTGGGCTATGCACTCGAGATTGATCATAACTAGAAGTGTTACCCCTAAACGAGTCTGCATGTGGTGAACAACTTCTAGCCTGTATCTCCTTGTCATAACTAACAGCGGGTGTAGCCTGCTCGGAAGAGTGGGAGCCCAACCCATCACTTCTCCCAAGTTCATTGCTACCATACATCTGGATTCTAGCATTGCTATGGTGCCGGAGTCCCTCAATCTGTTTACATGTACTCAAATTCTCACCCCGCCTGCCATCAGAATTGTATAATTTACTTTCAGATGCACCACCAACTTCCTTAGACTTGTAAAGGGACATTATACAGCAATGGTGAAGCTTTATGGAACTGCCCACTCAAGGCATCAGTCAAAAGTATAGAATCATTTTGCCTATCGCTCGCCCAAATCCTCATATCAGATGGGAAGTATCCAGTCGTGCTCCACTTTTGCAGCTGTGCCATACTAAATGGTCCTTGAATTTTTCCGTTCGGATCTCTATAGTGCCACACTTTATCTGCTTCGTTATTTTTAGCAAATGGGGTATCCACCATATAGACAGTTGCAGATGAAGTTTCTGATGCGATGCCAGATAAGGATGTGGAACTCACCGCAGTTTGATCAATCTCAATTCCCGGTCTCTCTGACCCAAGTGGTGCGCATGCAACTTCTCCTTTTTTCACTCTCTCCAGAACCTTGGTGGAAACCTCCACATTATCTGGTAATATGAGTTATACATTTTACTGTTTTGCTGAAGATAGTTAATCCTTAATTGCCCTACTACCAAAATAATTGGAAGAACTGACCTGTTTCTTGTGGAGATGTCAGCTTACTTCCTTTTCTAGTGAATCCAGAATGTCTTGGCTTCATGTATCCACCTGCAAAGTTTCAACATCACCACTAGGTAGGCATATATCTAGCAGAAGGAAATGAACTAAACCAGTGAATTAAAAATATATATATATATATATGGCAAGGCAATGCAACAAACCTTGTTTCTTGGCATTAAGTTTTCCAGAATCTTCTTCAGATTCATAACTCGGATCCATATTTGGATCAGCGTGTACTTCTGGAATTTCACGTAGTCTGCGCTGGCGTTCTTCTGGTGTCTTCAGAAGCTGTAATTTCTCTACACATTCTCTAAGCGTGGAAGTTGTCAAGGAATTCCAAAGAATAACTTCTCATCACTCGATACTTTTCCAGAATCAAACTTCTTAAACAATATAAAACACGTGCGTCTTTTTGGCTACCATGATGTTATTTTCTAACTCCTGCTTTTTATGATGGCAAGAAAAGCAGGAAAAACTCAGCTCTACACAGTAGTTTTCTTCCTTCCAAGAAAGACAGTAGTATAGATTGGAACCCTCTTCCAAATGAATTCAAGGTAATATTACATAGCACCAATAAAGACAGGTTATATCAAAATAGATGTTCTTTTATGAAACGGAGGTAGGACAAGAGGGAAGCGATCAGAATCCTCAAGCAAACTGCCAACAGTTGAGGACCAGACAAGAGAGGTCCAAAAGCTGTTTTGCTCAAGAAAACAAAATTTTGCTTAGTATTACAGGACTTAAACTTGATAGGTGGTTGGTATTGTGGTCACTAATCCCTCATCTCAGCTAAGAAAAGCAGAAACGACAAAGGTTTAGATAACAGCTTTGTTCGGACTTCTGAGATACCTAGAAGCATTTGATACAAACACTCCTCTTTTCAGAGGTAAACCTGATCTTGACATATAGACTTAAACAGGGGAAATCATTGTCCTGTAAGAAGTACGAATGTGAGATGTTACGTATCAATCTTGACAAATATTCGACACGGGTACATAGATATAAAGACTCTATATCACACCACACCTTTTTAAAATATTTAGCAGAGAAAATTGAATCTCACTGGAACACGTCCAACTCCATTAACTGGGGAAGTCAATCAAAAATAAGTCAATACACCCATTTCATTCGGTGACATAAACAACTGGTTCCGAGTATCCTTGGACAAAAAACTGGTTGATTGAGATAGTCACCTGAAGCAGCTAATGCACCTCTACTTTGCTAGAGTATCAAATTTTTAAAACTTGCTGTATAATTATTACAGATGCAGTCTATCTCATTATTTCAGAAGAAAATTTTAGTTTTATGCTCCTACAACAGGAAAGCTGCTTGACAGCTTCACCTCATACTTACGAGCCAGAGTCAATCAAATTCAGGTCCCATTATAACTAAACCAATTAATGGAGATCGTACATTACAGACCAGAGTTGTTTCCAGCCCTAGGCAAGTAGCAAGATCAAGTTAATGGTTGAAATAGGTTAAACTAAACAATACGTTAGAGTTCAGAGTCAGAAACAGGGGTCTTATGGTATACCCATTAGAAGCCAGATGATCCTGCAGAATTCCAGCTTATGATATAATAGCACGTAGATATATAATCTTATCTCAACCATCACTCTACCTCAAACTCTTGGCAATGTTATGCCGTGTCCATTGATGAAATAACATAATACGACATTAATCATTACGTTGGTTAGATGACAGGTAAACGATTAAAGAAATTCTGACACCTTATATACTTGAGAAGTGAAGAAAACTTACCTACTCAAATGCCTATTTGTTAGCATAATTAGATATTATCCTTAAATTGGTTCAATGACAGGCGAGGCAAAGACTTCCATCTTAGAGCCTCGACCAAAGTATAAATGACTAAACGAACACCACATATACTTGAGTAGAAACTCAATTCCGCAATCCTCTCTCCAAAGAGAGAAGCAAGCTCAGAGTTTTCCAGTTTCTCGATAGGATGGTAATTTTGAGATCCAAGTCTCCCCGTTAATGATATGATTGATTGTTGGATTGAGTTAACATGCAAACATTTTATGCATGTAGCAGTTCAATATAAGATATCAAAAAGATCAAAATAAGCTCCACCAGCAAAGGATATTCTTTTCTTCGTCCATTCTCACTAGCTCGATCACGGAGATGATTGAGCTTCAATATTTCAGCTTCCAGAGACTACATTACAACATTAAAAGGAAAAAGGGGCCAAAGAGCATTATGAACAGCAGCAGAGCGACTTCAGAAACCAACCAAAGAAAACTAAAACAGTAAACAAAGCTTACACAACAATAGCAAAAAAAAAATGTGAAAGAAAGAGCTGCTCACTCAGAATGTGTCTATTTGTACATTAAAACTGGAAAATAGGAAACTTACATCATTGAGCCTCACTGCCTGGAGAGATATTGCTTTCCCTTGTATCTCGCCCTACAACCAGGTATCAATCTTAGAATCCTCATAAGAAACAACTTATTTCGGCAGTAATTATGAGAAACATTATCACACAAACTTACTACAGTCAACCGTTTTACAAGCCCACATCTTATACTCTGTCGTAACCGTCTGCATTCATCCTGAAAATTATGTACATCAAAAGATGGCAATAAGATCTCAGAACCTATCAATAGAAATAATGATCTCCTTGCCCTAGTCCTTATGGGACAAATATGATCATTTAGCTAAGTAAATTCCATACCTTATACTTATTGTTCTATATCACACACAGATTATATGCATCGGAAAAATATTGTATCCTGAGTTTGCAAAGCAATAACTCCATCACGCTCAGAATCAGTAGTTATCATCAGGACACATGTTAACTTGTGGTTGAAATTTTATCAAAACAGGAAAAAATTCTAAAAAAGGTCGGGATTTTCTCAACTGTCCACAGTAAAGGCAAATTTAAGAGACAATGCTTTTATAGAGATCACCGTGGCACAGCGATGCGTGTGCAAAAGATCAAACATCACATATAAATGTTTATTGTCACATTCGGTAAAATAAATCTTAAATTGCAGAAAAATAAGTTAGCCATGCGTGTGGCAAAATAAGTTAGCAAAATATTATCATCATATCAAACTTAGATTTAATTTGAACTACAGTTTTTTAATGGATTTGAAATTGTTAAAACCAAAACATGTGCAAATATAAAGTTAGCAATATGATATTTTTGCAATATAAAGGTCGGGCTTTATAACTTATTATAATTATATTTTCTTAATGAAGTTTAAATTATGAAAACCAAACATGTCTTTATAGGTAGTTATTAACCATTTAAGATTTGTATTTTGTGTCATTTTTCAAAAAATTTCTTGGAATGCCACTTGTCACCATTCTAGATAGGTAGTTGGTAACACCAAAGGAAGTTTTCCCCTTATATGTAGTAGAGATAAAGCAGGATGAGTGAAGGAGAGAGATACATCTAGCCTGATTGTGTATTAAAAAGATGCTGTGAAAAGAAAGTAAGATCTTTAAGACCGAGTAGCTAAACTCATAGCACATAATTTTGCGTGTAAATGAGAGTGGTGGAACCTACAAAAAAGTGATGATGCCGGATTTGGTATGTTGAGAGATGGACAGTGAGGACAATAGGGGAAAGAACAAGAAAAAGAAGACGTGCAAGCCTTTAGAAGGAAAGTAATCAGGGAGAGTAAATCACACCATATTCATTCAGTGAAAAAGATATGGAAACAGTATTGCACTTGAGAATTAAATTCTAATATAGCATAGCATGTGTGAAAGCATAAATTAAGTAGGCAAAACCTTCAAGTCATGCTTTATTACGTCATGGGCTTGCATAGGCCCTATATGACATATCTACCACTAACTACTTGCTTTCTAAAAGTGAAGGAATGTGGACAGTACAATCAAAGATGTCCAGGGTCAGAACCGCAGCGCTGCATATAAAAATAGAAAAAGAAAAGAAAAACACTAAAAACGTTCATCTCTGTTGTCTACTGCTCAATCTTAACATACATGCAACCAAATCAGAAGAATATGTGGCAAAAGCATATTTAATCACCTCAGAGAAATCTTGATTGGAAATTGAATCAATTGATATAGCCTCTTTTTTGTCTAGATTTAATACTTCGAGCATGACATCTGTGGTCTTATTGCCAACTTTATATGGAACAGCAACCTTATTTGTCCCTGTATGCAAAATGTAAACACTTAGGATTTCAGATGATGTCTGGTCTACAGCATAGAATGTACTTCAAGTAAAGGCTGCTAAAGGTTGGCACTTATACCTACAACTTGGACGAGTCGGTACAGGTCTTGCTTCTGATCAGTACTGGATATTCTTATTCGCACAATTGACCCAACTACCTTATCATGAAACTTGTCATTATCTTCCATAAGACACTCCATCACATTACGACGAAGGTAAATCAAGTTCATGTTGTGAACATCAATAGCAGCGTAGTCGTCTAGATTAGTCTGTGGTGCTCGATCTTCACCCTTTCTACGAGTTCTACGTTTCTTGTCTTTACCCATCATTTGTAGAATACCATTATTCACATCGTCCTCAAATTGGCTTGCAAGAGCATTTACAATTCCACCTCGTATAAAAACATCCTTCTTAGGTTCCTCTTTAACAAGAAAGTGAAACTCAAGAAGTTTTAGCATTTCAAAGTGACCCACTCGTGGTTTTCCAAAAAGATTCGTGAGCCTCAAGTCACAGATTATTTGACTTTTCCGACGAGGATCACGGAGATTATTTCTCTTTATGTATTCTAGCAGTAGCTCCTGGACGTCAAACTGGG
The DNA here is from genome assembly GCA_033070095.1 of Escallonia herrerae. Lineage (NCBI taxonomy): Eukaryota > Viridiplantae > Streptophyta > Magnoliopsida > Escalloniales > Escalloniaceae > Escallonia > Escallonia herrerae. Next base: position 61,170 of record JAVXUP010001625.1, on the reverse strand, counting down.
ACAGAATAGATGTATCGCCATTCTTCATGTGTGCAACAAACTCTAAGAGATCTTTAGTTGCCCATTCCGTATTTTTGTCACTGCATCTTTCGTTGCTTAGAGAGGCCTTGTAGAGTATCTGCAACTGTTCCTTGGTCTTTCTTCTCTTATGACTATTCTCCTCAACGGGTGCAGAAGATCCGACAGAAATGGAGCTTTTGCCATCACTTCTACCATAATGCGCATCACGCGAATGCCCCTTACCAGCCAATATTTCGGTTCCTTTCCATGGGTTTTTAGCTTGAGAGAGCTCAGTCAGAGTTAAAGATAGCTTCTCTTTGAGGTAAATCCAATATACCTTGAAGAGATACTCCCAGCTGCTCTTGTCGTCAAAATCTACTTGAGCCTGCATAAGTTAGAGACGAGACAGAATAAGTGGTCAACCCTTATCACCCTTAGAAGCCCTAAACTAAGCAAGGTCTGGCGGTTAGTAATTTCAATTAACTAGTAATCGTGCAATATTAATAACATCAACCAGTACAAATAACCTCCCCCCCCCCCTCCGCCCTCCCAAATTCCATTTCTAGGGTCATGCATGACAAAGCAAAATATTTAGCGAAGCACTGCAAATTCGGTGCCTACTTCACATTCAGTTTATTTCTTCTCCCAGGATAATAGGGGAAATCCACACACTTACTGCACATTTAATGCATTGACCATTTGTGCATTGGCATACATTTTGGGGTAGACTACACTGATAGGGAGGGCAGCCAACCTTCTTTTCTCGTGTTTTGGGTTTTCTTGCCTGATAAGTAACATTCATATGAGCGTAGCTAACACGAATTACGACTTAGTCTTTCCTTCATGTAGATGTCAATAAAAATTGGTTCACCCAGTTGTTGGGTTGTCTATCTTAATAGCTTATGATATCGACTGTGATCGCCTAAGGAGAAACAACAACCAAATCAATAGATCGTGGTCTTTGAACAAAAGTCAAGACAACCATAGTTGCCTTAACAAGCCAACATCGGGTTAGGCAGTTTAGTCAATAGATAACCAAAGAGGAAACATAAATATATATAACAATAAAAACACAAGCAACAAAAGTTCAGGCCAGGGTCCAACTCTTTATACGCTGATATTACCTTACCTTTTAGCTAACTTTGCCCCTATTTCCCCCAAAAAGGACCTAGAGGACGCAACTCATCTCTGTCTCATAAATGTTCCTGCAATATCTATTTATGCTTCTTCCTCTTCTTTTGGCATAAAGCTACTCACAGAAGGCCAAGCAGACGGCGAGGGGGCTGTCACGAGTACCAGGAATGCTTACCTCAGAAGTTTACACAAGGAGAATAAGGAGGACAAAATTGAAGAAAGGGTATACAAAGGAAGCAACATTTAATATTCTGATAATTAGGAGTTGGCGCAAGGTAATTAATGGAAGAGATCAAAAGGCCCTCATAACTTTAAAGTGTACATTACAACAAATATAGCTCCTCAGCACCAAGAATTTCCAAAGCTAAACCTCTCCAACGCCGTATATGGCCAGGATGCTATAGTCCAACCTAATTTAACATTGGGCTAATTACACCAATATCCCTGAGGTTAGGGTGTAATTACAGTCAAGGACACTGAGTTTTAAAATGTAACATTCCGTGACCAAACACTTTTAAAATGTATCAGCCGTGTCTATCTGTCAGGGTTCCGTCCAAAAAATATACTTTTTTTATGATGTCATCAATACATATTTTTAAAATGACAATACTACTCCTTGTACTGTATATACCAAATATTTTTAAATCTTTTAAATTAAGATTTCAAGCCTTAATGTAAAGATTAGGGTTTGAAAACCCTAAAATTTCTCAAAATAGGGAACAAATGCAATCTATTTCATCAAAATTTCTCAATTGCATCAAAACCCTAAGGGTCGCAATCTGCAAATTAGGGTTCTGCAAATCACTGAACTCCTCCCCAAGCAGCGCCGGCAGCCCACTCCCCTCGCCCCACGCCATCAGCTCGCTCCCCTCGCCCCATGCCGTCAACCCGCTCCCCTCGCCCCACGCCGTCAGCCCGCTCCCCTCGCCTCACGCCGGCAGCCCGCTCCCCTCGCCCCACGCCGGAGAATCAGTCATTCATTAAACACGTCATCTGTTCGCAGCACATCCCCTTGCCCACACCTCGTCTGACTTTCACGCGGTGGCTCAGTCAAATTGTGACCTCCGAAATTTTCGGGCAATTGAGGGGATCCATACATGTGGCAGCCGGTAGGTAATTTCTCCGGTGAATCTGTTGCAGTCTAACCGGATCGTGCCAAGGTTGGTGAGCTGAGCAAGCTGAGGAGGGATTGAGCCGGTGAGTTGGTTGGTCCAGCTCGAGATGGCGACGGCGGCCGGAATCTGGCCTGAGATGCTGGCTTGGAAGACTGTGAGGGCATTGATACCCGGGGGGTGGGGGAGAGTAAACAATAAAGTCTCTCTTTTTTTTTGGGGCTAATAAAGATGAAGTAATGGCATTAGAAAAAAAATAAGGTTCCAACTTAGGGGCAATAAAGTCTTTTCATTGAAACCGTTAGGGTTTTTACGATTCTGTTTGGTCAACGGACACAAGTGTAATTTGACCAAACTATCGTCCTTGTTCGTAATTATACCCTAACCTCAGGGACATAGGTGTAATTAGCCCTTTAACATTTCATCTCATTGAATTATGACTTTCAGATTTGGGAAGCATCCCAAATTTCAATTACGAGTAAAGCAGCTACCACATGAATGTACACAGAACATAAGATATCTAAAGTCCATTAAGAACGACCACAGTTTCTGGCTAATCCAACCTCAACCATAATATATGATAGATGCATGCTCTGCCTAACCAAATTTAAGTTTCAATAACATCAGAAACACCCCCAAGTTAATGTTGGAGGTAAGAGAATAACCATATGTAGGGAGAGTATTTGAGGCAAGCCCTAGGCTGTTCCCGTCACAGTAATGATAGTTGATCCAAGGTGAGAGAAGTAATTTTCACAGAAGCAACTACTTAAATGATTAACAATGTCTGTAATTGTCCATACCATTTCCTTGTTTCCTGATTCGGTATTTTCAATCAGCATGACAGTCTTCATGCATGTCGCGCAAAAGCCTTTGTCGCCTCTCACGCACAAGTATTCAGCATCTTTAGTGCATCCTTTGCACAGTGAATATGTGCAAGTATAGCACATAAAATGGGCAGCCTTCTGACATACACTACATATATGCCAACCTGAAATTTAGGACAACTTCAAGACGTTAACTATCATGCAATTCATGACAGAGCTCAAGTCAATAATGAATAACAACGTGAGAAGAAGCAATGACAAATTAGTACTACTTAGAGAACCAAAAATTAAAGTGGCAAGCCAAAATGCACAAGAAACAACTCGATGTAAACAAGTAGTTTCATTGCATCGAATCAAGATCCGGAACCATAAAAGCAAAGAAACATAGAATGAAAGGAAAACACAAACACTCTGACAAGACGGAGAACCAGAAGAAGAAACTCAGATGTCGGAACTCTCATCAATAAAGCTCGCCTATGAAGTATTCAAATAGTCAGAACATCTACAGAAGGCAAAAAGTGTCTGCAGGAAAGCACTCTAAAAGAAAAGAAGATGAACCTTTGCTATAGAAGAGAACTCAATGACATACCTGAGACTAACGCTTGGATTCACAGGGGCTCTACTGTACCTAAACTACCTAAAATCGAAATTGACAGGTCCTTCCGAGGTATCTCAAGAAGATACTATTGATTAGGTACACTCGTCCAAAACCCAGGGGAAAATGCAAAAAAAGAATGCTATATTTACCTAAAGACTCTACTAGCCACAGACAAATTTTCTAAATCACAGCACACTTTCGAGTATACTCAGCCCCAGCACCCCAGTTTGATGCTCTAGCCAACTATCAAAGAAGGGGATTGTGGAGGCGAACGTAAGACTTCTTAAGCAATGCCACAGGCCATGAGAATTAATCATTAACTTTGGTTTGATTAGAGAGTATGACAATATTCTAGTTATCTTTTGTAGTAAAACCACATACGTATTCAAGCTATTATATGGCAACAGGACACAGCCATAATAACAACCTTTGCCCTCTATATTTTAACTTTACCCAATATCATTCAGTTTTTTCTAGTAAGGGAGACATAACACAGCAACAGATTACACTAAGGATCCTCAACCATGAGGTCTTGCACAAAGATCCCCAGAAGATTCATCATGGCATGTGCCTCCAAAAAAGTTAATTGAACAGACATTGCAGGTTTAGACCCGAAATGAACAACACTGAAGGGCAAGAGTCTAGCAACCAAATAATTAGCAGGCATGAGAATAAAGCTCCAATACCAAAGACAATGACTGGGACAAGCATTACTTGCATAGTGTTGCCTCTTTTTCCGGTAGCTCTTTTTCATGCTGTAACCCAGCATGGTACTAATTCACTTATTAATTTCACTAGAGCTTTATTATTATAGACTTTTCTTTTCAATAAAATGGTACTAAGAGAAGCCAAAACGTGAGCCAGCCGACGCACAAAAGGTGCTTAACCTTTCGTAAGAAAATTAAAACCGTAGTATGAATAAGTTGTAAGCTGTGGCACGGCATATCCCGGTCAGAACTAAGCCAATTAGTCCCTAGTCAAAGATATGGAATAAAACAAATTAATGACCAGACTTTCCTCTCATGCATATCAACGGTGTGCAACATGTGCACTTAGGGAACATTCAGAGACGAAATATGATCTATTTCTTGCGAGAAATAACACTTCAAAGATAAGAATCCCTACAGCCCATCTCCAGCCATCGATGTCATCAAACACGGAAGGCCAGTTCTTAACTTTTTTCACAAAGTTGGTTGATCTAGTATCAAAACTAGCAAATAGTTGTTAGTCTGTCTGCTACTTCTAGCAGCAGACTATCTGCTATTGACAGTGGTGGACCCCTTAAAGTGTGTTTGATCTAATTGTCTATTTTGCTAAGGTGTGCAACCACATATGCATTGGATAGATAGGCCCAGTGATGGAAACTCATCAACAATGGAAAATGATCAGCTTCTACATATATTCGCTTATAAAGTAGCTCTTAGATTGTTGGCCTGCTCTATGAAACTTGTTCATGACCCTCTCATACTTCATTAAAGAGTATCAAAAAAGAAGAATAATTCAACAGATATAAATACACACCCATATACACTTGTATGTGCTTGTGTACTGTTGAAAAATATATTGCTGTCAATGTTCGTGCTCTATGAATCTTGCTAATGACCAAACAGGATCCTAGTCATACTGCTTGCCACCCAAGGTTATGAAATATATGCAGAGATATATTGGATTTTTATTTTTTCTTACTTATGAATTACAAGATGATTCTCTTATCAATATCAATATACTTAGTTAGTTAGCTAGGCAGAAGAATAAAGCTTAAGGTTTAAGGCCTAAACGGTGGTTGTCTTTAATTTGCCATCATGAAAACATTATGAGTACTACAAAAACTCTAAAATTGGAGCAAAAAGCATATCTAGCCAAGATCTTGATCAAAGCACTAAGAATCTATCCGTGCTCTTCCTAGATTTTTTGTTTCTTTTTGTGTATCTATTTCTTGTACTAAAAGGCGGATATGCGGGTACAGCGTCAAAGCATTGGATAGTCATGTCTATTAAGTCTAGGGATGTATACATCCCTGAATATTTTAAAGAGTTTTTGTTTCTCCCGAACTCAAAGTGAAAAAGAATATAAAAACAAAATGCATACGCATAAACAATTTGTGTTTTGATTTTTCCAGGTAAATCCAACAACTTACAATGTAAATTAGTGTAATTTCTTTGGTTGCGTGCAGCATAACTTGTAAAGAGGTAATATACTTTATGAACACATGCATGCACAATTGTACTTCTGCCATGTAAAAACTTAATCTCTTTACTGAATGAGAACAAATACCCATACATATATTCCTTTACTTCAAAAGAAACCGCATTTTCTGAGTTCTGCCCTTTCTGGCTAAATACATCCGTGTCCAATTGTGGTAAAAAAAAATCTGGAGTTTGAAGTTAATTTCAAAAAGTAGGCCCCTTTCCCAGGTAGGTACAAAAAGGAAAGGTATACTCTTTTAAAGGCTAAGGGAGCATATAAAATTATATCACGACATTCAGCACTTCTAGATTGTCAACAGTTATGGTGACATCTTATGACTACGTTTGACGACCAAACAGGAACCTGAACATCGCCCAAGTCCAACGCTCAGGCGTTATGAAATCTTCTCCAAGTGCGCCAAGTCCAATGTTTGTGCCTTATGTAGTTTTCTCCTAAATGCGTATAATACACAGATATTTTCACTCGCTTGTCGTACGCAAACTGGTCCACGTTGAAATAGATCAATGAAGTAATACATAACTTTGGTCAACCCGAAACATGCCTTGCTAAGTGTATTACGATACATGGGATGACTGATTCAAGAGTTCTTCAGGTTATATACACTTAATGCACTTTTTAACAATTTTCAGACTCAAAACCCTAGTTAAAAATTCCTGCTTAGTCAACATTTCCAAAAGCCCTAATCTTTGCTTGCAGGCTAAAGCCTAGCTAGCGCAATAGTGGAATGTAGCCGCAAGTTAAATGTAGCATCCAACGAGTGACCGAACACTTACATCATTAACATACTGTGCACTTAAAAGCCTAAAGCTTTCACCTTGCTACGCAAACTATTCAACTATAGATGCAACAAAATAAAAGAATCCAACGTACCACAATTCCAACGAGCCTTGGATCGGAAAAAAGCCTCGTCCCGCTTTATACAAGTCGGATGGTACGCCTTCGGACAGCCCCTAAACATCAACAAAACCACTTCAAACGCGATTTTCTTTTCACTTTAAATCAAACATGCTTCCAGAAAACAGTAAAAGCAACTTGGAAATGAAACGACGCCACTCACCGTCGATCACACAGCACGAGGCTCCCGCCATCAAAGCATATAAAACACACGTCCTCCTCCTCCTTCGCCTTCTTCAGCGGCGGCGTCTTCGCCTGCCCCCGTGGCGGCCGCCCCCGCTTCCGCTTCACCTCCGCCGCAGCAGCAGCAGCACCCCCACCGCCGGTGACAGCGGCGGCCTCCGGAGCCCCGACGAGCTGCGAGTCGTCCATCTCCCGAATCGGCTCGCACTGATCGACGCTGGGCAGCTCCGCACCTCCCACAGCCTCCATGTGGGGCCTGTACATGCCCGGATTGCCCTCCTCCATGGCTGATTCAACGCGCAAGCCCTAATTTTCTGATCGCCGTGACCACGACCATAGAGAAGAAGAATGACGACTGGGTGGTCACCCGGAGCGGCGTCGTTTCCGTTAGGTCAGGCGATAAGGAAATAAAAGTGAAGACGAAACCCAATTGGTGGCGCGCGATTGGCCGAGCCTTCTGCGTGTATCGTGCCTGTCTGTGTGTGTGTGTGTGTTTGGGTGGGGTTTTACCTTTCGGCGACACGACTGATTATTACAGGAAGAGAGAGAGAGAGAGAGAGAGTCAAACGCGGCTCGTGGGGATTCTCCAAGTATTGGAAACCACGTGAACGAGTGCGAGTACTGGTATTCGACGGGAGAGTCAGTCACCAAGACTCTGCCTTCTTTTCTTTTTCTTTTTCATTTTCATTTTCATTTTCATTTTCACTTTCACTTTTGTCTGCCAGTGTCCATGAATCTTATGCTTTTTTTGTGCACTGGTGGATCGACTGTTACATTGGGGGACAACCCTTTGTGGTCTTGAGCCTCTCAACGTTCTGCCCAAGTTGGTTCAACAACTGGATTCTGGATTCTGCTAGTGTTTAGTCTTCTTGGGGGGACCATGGACGCGAAGTAAATACAACCGTGCAAGTGCCTTTTAATGTGGGTAACTTGTTTAACGAGAGAAGTTAATGGGCGGATCAGGGCTAATGCAAAGAGAGGTATAGCAAGGTGCGGGATGGAAAAAGTTTACGTTCTCTGTATATTTGCAAAACAATGTGGTATCTACTAGGTTACATACAAGACAGTTCGACTCGTTTCGTGGGTGAGTTTCTGATTTTTACTTAGTTTCTATCAAGTTGGTTTGGTTAATACAAGAGTGATCATTCCATATGAGTCAACTTTTAGCTTGACTGAAGTTCAATGACATATTTATTAGTATAAATCATAGATTGTCGTCATTAGAGCTCAAAAATCAAGTGATGCGGAGAGAGAGTTAGAAATAGTTGACGATTAGAAACTACTGGGTCTCTACATTTGGCTACTATGAGTCCATTATTCGTTTGAAATGGTTATTTTCATGTCATTAATGCACTGTAGTGATATGAATTTGACATTGCGGAGGCATTGCTGAGTCTGGATAATTCAACTGAACGAAGGCAGAAATTGCTTAGATTAGCCTTGGTATGGGTGGACTTGGACATCGGTTTACTGAGGCCTTCGATTTCCATTTAATACAAAGTTTCTGCGGATCAAAGCATGTCAAAAAGGTTTACTAACTTCTCTTTAAAAAGAAAAAATTTGGTTCTATCTTTTCAAATGCGATGTTCACCAACGCAATTTAGGGTTCCTAAAGTTAATCCGGGTTATTATTATCATGCAATCAAACAAAATTACGATCTATAAGACTGTACCATGTATAAACTTCATCAACAGCTTAGTGTTCCATGTATAAACTTCATCAACAGCTTGAGGCAATCCTCAGTCAATTCAACATTAGAGTTCTAGGGTTGAATTCAATCACTCCTCATACTAAGTTAACTCATTATGGAAATGGTATTGATTATTGAGTTAGAGTCGCCCATGGGTACTTTTTGGTATATATAAAAGGTAACAGATAGCACACAAAAGAGTGACTGATACGGGAGTCAAATACAAAGGGGAATGGGTGTAACTTTACTATGCAAGGGATCGTAAGTGTAATATATCCAAATATAAAGATGTGCGAGTGTGATTTCCCATTATGCTACTATCTTCACATCTCAAAAAAAAGGTATCCAAGAAGGTTGCAACTTTATTCACCTCTTCTGGAAAAAAAAATCTTTTAATATTGAAAATATGGAAATGAATCAGTCTTTAACAATTTGATTGATCTCTTATACTATTATTATATGGTGAAACTTGTTCGAGAACCATGCAATTTATTTATGTAGCAAGTTATCAATAACAGTTAGTATGTTAATTTAATTAGATGCATTTGTATTTGAATGAGACATTGCGCTGATAACATTAAAGTATGTTTAAGGCACTTTATCTTGTTAGAACTACGATGGTTAAAGTTTAGGCAAAAAAAAAAAAACAAGTGATACCAATAGTTTTAGTCAAAGTTTTTAGTGTCAAAGTTTTTACTGCCAAATACTTTTAAAGCCATCTTGTCTACTCAATGAGGTTCTAGCCTTGAGATGAATGCTCGATTCCAATAACGTTTTTACGATCAAACTACAATCTAAATCGTGATTTTTTGTTGATAAATGTCACTACATTGCCGACTAAATATTGTTCTCTTGCAAGTTTCAAACTCCAACCCCCCCCCCCACCCCCCTCCGCGAGCTGCAACTTGGGCGGGCTAGACGAGCCCAAGAGCCGGACCATACTCAGCCCACTCTCAGAAAGTTGTGGCCAAGCCCAACCCATCTACGGGTCGAAAAATATTTGTACACGTCATCCAGTCCATGAAATTTTTTATGGGCACGAGCTGGATATGAGGTGTCCACACGTTATGTATGGTTACAAATTAGTTTTGATTTACTTGATTTTTAAGCAAATTACCATCCAAGTTTACTAATAAGTATAATGAGGAAAGGTTAGTGAAGTCTCAAAATCAGTTTCAATATAAGCATGAAAAAAATGTTTTAACGACAAAAAAAAAAGATAAAATTCTCAAAACAATCTTAAGAAATCTATTCCTGCAATAAAAAATAAAGCAGATGAAAGAAAAAAAGAAAAAGTCTTCAAGGGCCTCCAAACCCATATGCTTATAGGAGATTAAAGAAAACAAAATACATATTTTATTCACATATCAATATACATAATTAATGTGATGAAAAAGTTAGACGGGCAAAATTTTGCACGGGTGGGCGGGCCTTTAAAAACGTTTGCCCATGTCTAGCCCTATTTTTTTACGGACCCAAGATTTTGTGCCCAGGTCCACCGTGGCCTTTATAAAAGTAAGCTCACGCCCATATTTTTACGGGCTGAACCCCCCCCCCCCCCCCGCCCCCCAAACAATACAGCTACGAGTCCTAAAAAAGTACTGAGGATGGGGACAAGGGAGTGGATAGGTATCATGATTTCAAATTGTAATTTTTTTATTCCAACAAATGGTATAAAGTTGGAAAATAAAATTCATTTTTTTGGTATTTTGTGATAGGGAATAATTCTAAATAACAAGCACCTAATTGATCCAAAATAAACATGCAATAAGCAATGGGAAAAAGTACGAGGACGTAGATCACTACGGCATAATGCGTTCTCGCAGTTCGGTTCCTCTTGCTTATGCCCACGTCTGGTACTTTACTTGAGCCTCAAGACCTCAAAATTTACTAGGGTCGTCGTGCATAAAGGTGCACCAATGAATTGTTTATTATTGCGAAAACATTAAGTACAGTGTTTGGAAACTACTTGCAACGCCCCACGCTAGTGAACCTAACACTATGACTTTTCACAATTAAAATACATCATAGCTATAGATTACAGTTGAAAGCTCTGGGTCGTATTTACTCATATCGATCTAAGTATCTCTCTCAATAAAAGTGAGTAATAATTGTTGAGAGAGATTTAACGATTAATAGTTGTAGGGTTTGTTTTCGAGATTAAGATATGTGAAAAGACTGTAAGTCGAGAGCAGTGAAAGCTTAGAAACCAACTTAGCACGTAAGGAATTGTTGCAAAATTGAATGTTTTGTCAGTAACTCGTATTTAATGAATGGAGATAATGAAAAGATGTGGAAATTTCGAATTATCTCCTTCTAACGGTATATATTGGTATACGGTCTGTAACCTAATCGGCTGTCACCGGCTACTAACCATTAGACACATAAAGCCGCAAAGTCCAGGTACAATTGCAACTTCGAGAGGACTACAAGTAGCAAGTTGTTAACAACTCTGGCTGCAACCGTAAACTCCAGAGTTGTAGGTAGCAAGTTCAATAGTAACTCTAGTTAGAAGAGCAAGCTCCACCTACTTACTGAAGGTTTCAAAAGGGTGGTTTTGGCTCTAAGTCTTACATTTGAACTTGATGTGTTCATCAATAGTACAACATGTTTCTGAGACAATTCAACACTAACCAAATAAAGATTACCATGATAAACCTAATTTAATCTTAATTTCATGTTAGCCAATATTCCAACATGTTTCTAGCTTCAATAATAACTTACAAACATGTTGATAGCATCTACTGAACATTAAGAATCTAGATAATGCTTTGTTATCAACAAAATACTTTACAAGGGGTTAGGGTTTACCATAATTTCCCGAATCCCCTCTTGCTCTTGAAGTGTATCGAGCATGTGAAAAATCCTAAATGAGCTAAGGCTAAATACTCCAAACTCGTGAGTGTCATTTTTATCTAGACACTCAGTCCCAAATACGAGGCTCGGACTTAACAAAGAATAAGAGACTCGTTGATAGCGCATTAACCTCGAGAAAGATGTCAAATTATGGACATGATTTTATGATATATAAAATGGTCTTGAATTATAGTATCCTTATGCAAGTGACTACCATTAGCCCTTCAACGAGATGTGCCATCTTTTTCTTTTTGAGTTTGATATTTGTTCTTAAAAAACTTTGAACAACAAGAATGCACTAGGTGGGATGAACATGCGAAAAGTCACTATAAAATCCCATTCACCATATAAACCGAGCTAATCCTGAGTTTAAATGAAGACTTGATAACCCTACCCCTGCCTTCTCTTGTATTTCTCTCCCTAGATTCTAGTCACCCCTTTTACTCCCGCGGCATCCATGACAGCAAGGATAGATAGGAGGCCCTTAAACAAATCCTTCTCTCTCTCTCTCTCTCTCTCTCCCCTCCCTCTCTTCTAATTAATCCTATTTCAACACCCCACTTCTGTCAGTTTTTCCCACAACAACCACCGCTGGTGACCTTCCGGCCTACCTCGCCTACACAAATTAGGATGTCTTCAGCCTCATTTTCAATTACTATCCGTGCAAAACATTCAGATTCTTTAAGGTTCCATTGTGGTCATAATATTCGAGCTATGTTGAAGTGGATGGTGATTATTCCCTTCGAGTTTGTTATCCGCTTCGGCCTTGGGAGGCTCCCATCCACATTTGCCAACTTCAAGACCAATCGTGGTGGTAACATAAATCAACACTCGAAGTGCCCATTATATCTGATGTATCGATGCATCTCTTCCACCTTGTCATCATCTGTTTCGGGCTTTCCAAACTACAGTGATATGTATCTTTATCAGTTTTTTTCCAAGGTGGCGTTGGTCATTGTAATCCTTCAAAAGCCAAGCATTTGTTCATGCTCTGTGGTTGTATATTAGCTCCTTATTTAACGATATTTTGATTTAGCAAAAGAAAAAAAAAGAGAGGTAATCTCGAGGTCAAACGAAGTTTCCTATTGTAATTGATCATTTTGGATGTGTAATCTACTTTGATAATTGGAAGATTAGAAAGAGGTGGGAGAATGCAATTTATTATGCTTATTTTATATTGGAAAAGTGCAAGTCTAAATCAAAACTCAAAAGAAGGCCAAAAGTCACGTAAAATCACTTTCCTCTTTATTTAGTCAGCCGTGCACATGTCTAAGGTTGAATGTTGGGTGTGATCCGATCAACATGCCAAACACGCTACAGCCCACTTCAAGCCAACTCAAAATCATTAGTGCAAAACATATTTTCTAAGCCTTGCATTAATACACCGTCGGTCCTCGTGGGCTTTAAGCTATTCACACATTTGACTTAAGCAACCACCACCTATACTTGGCAAAAGTCAATAGCTTGTTGAAGTCAAATTGACAGAAACATGTGATTGAAAGGTGAATATTTCTCAAGAGGAAGTGTCCGAGTTCTGCCAAAGCATATTACGGACCGAACTGACTCCTAAGCACAAACTGTTCAGATTATTATTACGCTTGAGTGCTTGAGTCTCGGTGTTCATGAGTTTTTAAAGGAGCTAGCAAACTAAAGACTGCACTATGTACCCTTCAATATTGACAACGGCCTCAGAGTTGTGCATGTACGATTAGTACCAGACATCACATATTTGAGAGATCTGCATTTTCAACAATTTTGGTTTGTCACTTTTTTGTTCTTTTGTTTCGTTTTACGTTTGATTTTCTTTTCACAAGGTTTCTCAAGCTTTACGAAGAGTTACGTTTTTAGGCTAATTTATGAAAATATGAGTCATAGCAATAGAAAATGTACAAAAGAACATTTTTTATGCACCGCATTACAAAAAAGTTTTAGTGGATGACTCAAAACAAAATAGTTTGAATTAGATCCTAATGATGCTTTTGTTCTATCAGTTAAATCGTTGATGGTACCTTGTTAAGTCACGTCCAATATTAGTTTGAGCAACTTCGTTTCAGAGCCACGTCATTAAAATATGTTTTTGGTACAACAAGTTATTACTTTCTTGCAAATATCAAAGATACATCTTAGGGCTAATTACACCTATGTCCCTGAGGTTAGGGAGTAACTATAGTCAAGGACACTAAGTTTCAAAATGTAACATACGTGACCAAAAACGTTAAAAAAAAGTAACACTTTTATCCAACCGTCAGGATTCCGTTCAAAAAGTATAATTTTCATCATTACGTATTTTAAAAATGGCAATACTACCCCTGTACAGTATATCGTGAATAATTTTTATAATTTTCAAATCAGGATATCAAACCCTAATTTTTTAAAATTAGGGTTTGATATCCTAATTTTCTCTCTCCACAATTTAAACCCTAGATTTGAAGTCACCGCCAGCAGCCCCCTCTGCCGCCCCACGCCTCCAGCAGCCCCCCTCGCCCCACCATCCGGCAGATTCACCCCACCATGCCGGCAAGCCCCTTGGCAAACCCAAGCTGTCGAGAAGCCTCCAGCAAGCGCCTTGGCAAACCCACGTCGTCGGCAATCCCCCTAACCCTACCATCCGGCAAACTTGCCCCACCATGCTGGCAAGTCCTTGGCTAGGGAGGGAGGAAGACTGGATGGGAAGGAGAGAGATAGTGTGTAACACCCCCAAAAATTCAGAGCTCTGCCGCCCCGAACTCCCGGGTCGTTAACCTACCGGATCACGTCAAACCTGTTACATCTATTCACTAACACATACTTCAAAACATTTAATCCGACACCATCTTAAATTCTTCAAATATAGGCTTACAGAACTGCTTAAACTTAAATTATTAAAGCATAAGTTCTTTACAAACTCGAGTCCTTAAGAACCAAGGTAACGGTACCGACCCACGCAAGGGTCTCATTACACGGAAGTGGCGGCTCATCGGAAGCTCACACAGACTCTAACCCATTCCTGAATCTGCTACAGTTTATCGTCACCTGCAAAAGGGAATCAAATGGAGAGTGAGCTTTTGAGAGCTCAGTAAGGTCGTACAAGGACAACCAACAAGATTACAAAACGATTCCAAGAATCCAACTGATAAAGATTTCCAGAATACTTCAAACGGACAAAAACTCAATGATTCTCAAAATAATCGAAATTCACAGAAACAGATACCAAAATAGACAATAATACCCATGATGGGTTCCAGAACGATTAATAAAAGATCATCTTCAAAACACAACAGAGTTTCTCGAGATATTTCAAACGTACACAGATCATCTAAGATAGCTCTTTTCAAAATACACTGAATTTCTCAAGGGATTTCAACCCAAGCACAAATTATTTCAGAGAATACTTTCCAGTCATTACCGTAGCAGTCACGACAATATACAGAACAGAGAAAATCAAAAATCAATGTTGACCATGGGCGATTGCAATGCCATTCTGGCACGCTAACAGAGTGTACACATGCATGATGTACTAAAATACTAGTCCACTTGGGTACTAGCCTGTTTTTCTTACAGGATTCAGACCAGCCTTATTACGCCCTCCCACAGAACAGAAACTCAGGTCAACACAGAAAAATCACAATATCAATGAGCATTAACGTAAGCTCAATCACCAAAATCAATTCAGATTCCAATAACAATAATCATACTAACACAAGTCAGCATTCAAAATTTTCAGGGGAAATCAGAATTTTCAGAAGAAAAAATTACATATATATAACAAAAAGATTACGAATAATTATCGAGTTTTAAGCACAACAATCCAGAAGAGCGGATACAGACAATTGTCAAATCTGCTCATCACACAATAACAGGCGAGCATCAAAAAATTTCTAAATAACCGATTCAGGTTCAATATTAAGGTTTTCTGGACAATAATAGACTGACAGCAATACAGAGTTCAGAGTTTGGCATTAGCCATAATTAGATCAAATGAGTACTTACGAGTACGAATTATCAAAATAAGGGTTCGGACAAAAGTCCTTACTCAGGGTTCAGATAGAATCCCTTACCTGGATCCACAGCTAAATTATCCTAATCGGAAGTCTTTAACTTTAACCTAAACATAATAATTGAATCATTAGAATACAGCCTACAGAACAATATTATAATTGAATACGAACTCACATATACTCCTAAAATGAACCCCTCGCACCGTGTATGTAAAATTACCAAAGCGTCCCTGAGGTGTAAAATTATTAGAATGCCCCTGTCGGACTTAAATTACCAAAATGGTCTTCCCATAAGTAGAATCACCGAAATAAGCTTTCCATATGTAAATTTATGCAAAAATACCTTTCTTAGGTCAAATTACCAAAATACCCCTTCGAGGTGGCAAATTACCAAAATACCCCCCGTTACACTTTAATCATCAAAATGACTTTTTCAAAAGCAAAGTCACTAAAATAATCTTATTGTATGTAAATTTACTTCAAAATACCTCTTATAGGTAAAATTACCAAAATACCCCTTCGGGTGGTAAATTACCAAAACACCCTTGGGGGTTTTCGACACTGCTTAAAACGAGCATCTTGAATCAACTAAAAAGTCTTTTAAAAAATTGCCAGAAAATCCTGAACCAGTGTCCGAACCGAACGCTAAAATGTCAGTTTTACCTACGGAATAATCCATACATATCTCTTCAAAATAGGCTAAATAAATTCAGGGTAAATTTATACAAAAATTCCCAAAATTTTCCAGAGTGTGGAATTTGCCAAATGGAACCAAAACAAATACACCTTGGGGGTTTCGACAACACAAATTCCAAAATATCTTAAAACGCTATTTTAAGCATCTTGAGATCATTTCTGTACTAAAAAGTCTTTTAAAAAAAATTTGCCAGAAAATCCTGAACCAGTGTCCGAACCGAACGCTAAAATGTCAGTTTCGCGAAAAATACCTATCGGCTTCGGAATAATCCAAAATTTTAGGATATGATACATATCAGTAAAATAAGATATCACTGAAATTTTCAGATCAAAATAGCTTGTTTTGCTATGCTAAATAAATTCAGAATTTCTCCTAATCGGTACCCTAATTTAGCTCCCTTCGCGGATCCCAAAAATTCCCAAAATTTTCCAGAGTGTACATCTCAAAAAAATATCTGGGGTTACTATTTTAGAATTTGCCAAATTTTGGTCCAAACTATTTATAAAAATTCATTGAAAAACTATCCAAATAGTTTTTCACCTTTAGTGATAATTACGGTCACTATTTAGATTACCCACACACACACTATTACACCTTAACACTCACACTGTCTTCTTCCTTACTCACCTTCACTGCCGAAGCACATTTACATACACACTACTCTCACACACAGCCCGCTATGCACCTACACCCCTCTAAACACTTTAACTACACATGATACCATTTAATCCACACACATATTTACCCATAATCCACACATTCACACACCGATGCACAGCCGCATACACACACATTGCACCCACAAAACACACACTAAACCCCTCGGGAATTCACTGAAAAAACACTCAATGCACCTAATTTCCTCATAAACACACTGAAACCATAACTATGCTCACGATCACTCCACATAACCTGAAAAACAAACCTAAATATACACCGAAACACACCTAGGAATGGCAATGGGGCGGGTCGAATGCGAATCTTATAAAATCCGTACCCACCCCCCAGCAGTCTTGAAATGCCGTCCCGCTCCGCCCGCCACCGGGTCATGTAAGTGGAATACCATACCCGATCCTAAGCAAGTTTAGAAAACCCGTCCCCGCCCCTATCCGCCCCGCTTTTCCCTGAAGCCTTTAAAACTCGACAAAAACCGCCCAGCCCCATTTCTTTCCTTGCCGGCCAACAGAACCATCCTCAGGATTATAGCATAAGCTGAATATCATGCAATCAAAATGCATAATGACTATTAAATGGCAGGATATGATTCATAACATGATAAAGAGCTCCATAATAATCATTACAATTTGCAAAGATTATGTAGGTTAACAAACGTGATTTTAAAAAATTATTGGAAATGGAAGGGGCCACCCACAAACAATTGGCCTCTGCCGATGGAATTAGATTTTTTTCTCCCATCATTGCCTGGGTGTAAAGCCATACAATATGCAATGACATAGCTTCACAACAACGGATCTCTCGCCGGCGGCAACCGAACTACTTGATCCTTCGAAAAGACCGAATTGATCCAACCAAACGAAAATGAGATCAAATCAAACGCATTTAGAGATGTCATACTTTGATTCTCCCTTTCGATCTTCCCATTGAAATCTTCTTCATAAAAAATCTCACCTCCTTGTACGATCGTTTCCTGAACCATGCGTCACGCGTGATCTTATCGACGCTGGGCCTCGTATTTGGATTTGTGACAAGTAGGTGAGATAAAAACCACTTCAGATCAGACGACATTCATTTTGGACACCAGAAGGATGTGCGGTGGAGGTGGTTTGTGGCCGTGGGGGGCTGACCGCCGACGGTATGGGGGAGATGGAGAGAAGAAGGAGGCTGCGGCGGGTAATTCGGCAGGTGGGTAGAGAAGATAGAAATTTTAGGGTTTGGGAGAAATATATATCTTAGGATGTACGGCTGAGATCGGCTGATGCATGGGATTAGTATACCGGGGTGGATGCGTGTCGCGAGGTGGGTCGGATACTGGGGCGGGTTTGACAGAATACCATACCCGACCCTAACCCGCTACGAATTTTTTAAAAAAAAAACCTTACCCGCCCCATTACCCAGTCAAAGTCAAAATAACCCACTCCTATCAGATCGAATCGAGTCAGGGATCCGCCGGGTGCGGATCTAATTGTCATCCCTAAACACACCCCTGCAACACACGCGTACACAGTCCCATGGTTACGAACTGAAAACACAGACCAACAACTATTGGCTACCCTTACCCCCGACCTCTAAACACCCTTAATTCCACACTCTTATACCATCAAACCAACCTACAACCCCAGCATCACTACGGTCGTAGCAGCAGTGTGCATCCCCCACACACGCAGTACCTCAGACACACCCACACTCATAATTCTAACACGCTAAACTTCACACAGTGAAATCACAAGCTATGGAAAAGGTTACCTTGAAGAGATTTCCCCAATCTCACTCTGTGATCATTCCTTGAGCTTTTTTTCTTCGTGCCCTGTTTTCTCTTCTCTGTTTTTGCTTTTGGTTATCCTGTTCTTTCACTGTTTCTCCTTTATTTTCTTTTCTTTTTTTCGAATTTGGTTCCCTTTACCGAATTCCCCTTTATCTATCCAACATTATTAAATAATTAGAATAACTTAGTCATGATAGATTAAGCATGAGGTGGCTCTCCCAAAATTTTTCTCAAAATTACAAAATAACCCCCAAGATTTTCAAAATTACAAAATAACCCTAAATATCGTATAATTGCATTTAAGCCCCAAAATCATTCTAATCATTCTCAATTTGATTAAACATCACTAAAAAATACATACCAGCGTTCATGCAATTATTTTTTCATTACTAGAAATACATTTATGCCCCCTAGGCTTTCCAAAATTACGGAAATGCCCTCAAAATTTTAAAAATTATATTTTTGCCCCAAAATATTTTTAAGCTACCATACTGTACTAATACCCGAGCATTGCTCAAAATTAACGCCCGTCTATTTTTCGGAGCACCAATGGTTATTTTAACTGGCTCCCAAAGTTCGGGATATTACATAGTAGCTGTTTCAGGTCGAGAAGAAGAGAGAACGCCGGTGACGAGGGAGGAAGACGCGTTGCGCATGGGAAGGGGGAGGCAGGTGGGGTACGGCGCCGGGGAAGGGGGTTGTGGGCATGACAGGGTGGGCGGGTGACGGGGGAGGGGGAGGGTGTTGCGGTGACAGGGGGATTGTAGCGACAAGGTGGGTGGGGGGTGACTGGGGGAGGAAGGGTCGGGGGGCCGCGAAGGGTAAGGGTGTGGGTGGGGAAAGGGTGGGGGAAGAGAGAGAGAGTAAAAAAAAATTAGGGTTTTTCTTTTCTAAAAAGAGACAATGACATTTAAAAAAATAACTTTCTAACATAAGGGCAATAAAGTCATTTTGTTAAAACCGTTAGGATTTTTAGGGTTCCGTTTGGTCAATGAACACAAGTGTAATTTGTTCAAACTATTGTCCTTACCTATAATTACCCCCAAAAACCTCAGGGACATAAGTGATATTATCCCTACATTTTAAATAGAAATAAAACATAAATGTCATGATATTAGCCGTATCTAAGTTATACATACTGTAAAGTCAAAATTAAGAGAATGTTGTCAAGTCATTACCTACTTAGACATATTCTCTTCTCTTGCTATGTAGATTTGAAGTAATTTATTCACTAAAAAATTCATGTTTTTTTCATTTTACTTCTAAAGTTTTAAGATAACGAATTTTTAAAATCTCTTGCTCTAATAATTCTCTCCAGTTTTCTAGGAAAGTGCCGTCACATTTTTTCTCAAACTGTTATGAATATGCATTATCTAAACATCTTTCATCATACATAATTCTTTGGTGGCTAAACGGGCAATCATTCAATTTTATTTTTTTATTCTAAAGCTGTTCAAATACAAATGTGACAACTCTTATTACGTGGTTTGCTTTTAATACCAATTATTGTTAGTCTGTTGCCACATATTTAATTTGTACTACTAATTTTGTTTGTATTATTGTACAATACAATCATTACCATGTTATTAACACAACTTTGTTTATAACTTATAGTAATTATATATGTACAAGTCACGTGTTTAACGCAGCGGATCAGAATTCGAAAGTATTGAATTCACCAATTTTCAAAATTAGGGTAGTGGGAGCACTTCACCTCCTCTCACAATTTGGCAGGAGGTACAACCTTCGTTTGTATAAACTTAACAACAGATCTATACAATTCCTTTGTTGGATTGGGATTGCTAAAACTAAAACCGATTAAGAATAGGTTGGACTGATTAAGAATGGATTGGGCTCCTTAAGCTTCGTCAAACCCAAACTAACATGGTCATCCAATAGGAACTCATGTTATCGTTCTCAATTTGGTTTTATGCTTTGGCGTACTGAATTATAATTTTTGTTCTTTGCACTCTAGCATTCGTTTCTGTTCTAGCTCTCACTCAATTTTGTGGACTGACTTTGTGAAAAAAGTAACATAAGTTGGATTGAGTTGTTTTGGGCGGTTTGGTTGACACAAAATTTGATCTTAACTGAAAAAAAATTGGTTTAACACAGTTTTTTTTCCTTCAGTTTTGAAAATCAATTTTTTAAAGTAAGGCTGTTTTTAAAAATTCTCATTTTGTAGTTTTGAGTTTCCAATTTTGATTTTTGTTATGAGACCGCCACTGTCACCATCACCGCATTCCCCCCCCCCCCCCTCCCAAACAAAAAAAAAACTCAAAATAAAAACTGGATAATTCAAACACCCAAACAAAGAAACTCAAAATAAAAATTAAGTAATCAAACACTCATTTGTTTTTATAAAAATAAAAAGTAAACTAGTTTTTGTTTTTTTGAAAACTAAAAATCAAAACTGCAAGTGATTTCAAACATACTTTTAGTATGCTAAAAAAAAAGGATAAAAGAGCATCAAGTTCCAAGAGCGCAACACTACTTTGGCAGAGCTGATGGCTAACCACAAAAGCCAACTTTCTTATAGGTCACACACAGTATTTAATCCGTAGTTCAATTTTCGCAAGAACCTCAATAATACCTTGATGTTGTCTACTGATAATCATTAGATTTCACTCTTCCCAGGTACCATAGACTGTCACACCCGATGCCAACTTGCATGATATTGCTCTAAAACTTTTGCCTATGAAATTACTAATCGTATATTGGAGCAACTGAGACCAAGTCCTGAAGACATGATGAATTTGGAGATTATTAAGGACTTTAATCCAAAGGGCTTGGGCAAAGGGACAAGTCATGAATTGATGATCCATTATTTCCTGATTTTGAGAGCCTAAGCTGCATATTCTTCTGTAACTACATTCCACCTCTTTAGCTTATCTCTGGTCCTGAGTTTTTCCTTGCAAAGCATCCGGAGTATTATACCATTTTTAGAAATATGTCCAAAGAATCATATTATTTTTATACTATGAAAAGGGTGATTACATCTCTGAACATTCTAAACTAATACTAAGTTGACCCTGAGATTAGGCATCCGCTTGATATGATCATCCTAATCGGAACATGTGTTAGAGATGTATCGTCTACGTCCCACATAATTTGGTCAATTTTTTTTAATCATTCTACAAAAATTGCTCATTTCCAAATTAAGAAAGATTATGTAGGTAATTTTTTATATTTATCATTTTTTATTCTATTTTTCTCTCCACATTTAAATTTTCATCAACTCATTTTCTCTCTCACGACTCACGTTTCTACGCTTTTTTATTCATTTGTTTGTTCATACTTAACACTCCACTAACCAAATTTATCTATCCTGTCTCATTTTCTTTCCCTCTTTTATCTAAAGGATAAAATGAGATACACACAATATATCACTTAAATTTTTAATCTACGTGTAAAAAATAAGTTGATCAAATTATGCGAAATAGAATGAGTAATATATAATTATGAGCTCGACTCCCTTTAGAGTTTGTCCTTTTGATTACTTGGCAATATTTTTCTTTGCTCCCACGATACACCAACTGAAGTCTTCCCCGTAATGTAATGGCATTATCTTCGTAGTACTCCGTATCAAGAAAACGGAAAGGAAGGACAGTTCCGTAAAAACGTAGTTTTTGCATCGTTCCCAGCGCACGCGCTCGTGTTGCGAACTCAGGCGAAAACCGATCCATTAAGATGACCAAATTTTACCAACATTTCGTGTGCTGGGAGGCAATCACCACCCGGTTCGCTTACAAGCTTCTGAACTTCACTTTTAAAAGCAACCGGAGTCCATCAATCGAATACAGAAAACAAACGCGAAACAGTTTACTTGCACGGAATCCATTTATCATCGCTACTATGTTGCAGAGACCCCGGCGACGGTGCGAGGGCACCGCCATGGGCACCGCCGTCCTCGATCTCCGCCCGGGCTCCGGCATTGGACCTTTCTCCCTCGGTAACTCTCACCTCCTTCACCTCTTTTGCCCGGATTCAGCCTCAATCGTTCATTATACAGGTCAAATTCTATTTGATATAACGGGATCAAGCAATTGCCCTCGCTCCGGTTATCGTGTTTTCCGAGGCAAAAGGAGAATTGTTAAGCTGAATTATGTGAATTCTGTTACCTAGGCGTTGTCATAATACGTGATTTTGATCGCGGTAATAGGTTTCTGTGGAAATGTGTAAGCGATTGTGTTTTTGCCGTTTCAGGAATGCCGTTAAGTGATGCGTTTGCGCAGATAGAGCAGCAACCTAACATTTACGACGTTGTCCACGTGAAATACTTCGATGAGGTTCGGCTCCATGGATTTGATTTACAATGCGTTATTGATGTTCATTTCCTTTGCATGAACTGTGTAAGCATGCTCTTTCTGGATATAAATTGAAGCGACGTGTTTGCATTTCCGCTTTCAAACTTAAGGAACCTAAGATGAAAAAAGTCAGAAGCATATTTTTCTTACTTAAGGGGATTCATGTTATAAAAATGAACTTTTCTTTTGCTAAAGCAAAATGTTGAACAAAACAAGCTTGGGATCTTACAGCTTGTTTGTGAGTTTTTAGAGAGCAGAGGAAGAAAAGAAAAGAAATGAAACAAAAGGAAGAGAAGAGAAAGGAAGTGAAGGGAAGACAATTTTCCATCCTGTTGTGAGTTAAAGAGAGATAAGAAAGCATCAACCCTTTCTCTTGTTTGTGAGTTCAGCAAAGAAGAAAAGAAAAGATAGAACGTTACTAATATATCCTCAAACCACATATTCATTATTCTAGCGAAGACCATAAAACCATGATTTTTAAAAAGAATATGATTCTAACAGGAAAACAAATTATTCATCATGGTCATCCTACAAGCTTTTCTTTCCAAGTGAAATGATAAGTTTTTTTTATTGAAACCCTAAGACCTAAAACTCACTAAAACTTTAGCCTTCTTTATCTCAAGGGTAATATGAGCATTATGAAAGTATTACTTATGAGAGTTTTCTTTCTCTCTATTTCTTCTCAACTTTGAGAGGAAAGATTTGAAGTGAAAGAAGCCCAAACTTTCCTCCCTTTTCTCTTCTTTTGTCTCCTAAAAACAAACTCACAAACTAGAGAAAAGGGAGGAAATGAGCCTCTTTCCTTTCCTTTCATCTCTTTTATCTCGTAAAACGAACTCACAAACAAGGTGTTAAGGTTATTAGTTTTACCTTTATTATGACTGCTGTCATTCAAGCTGGCGTGTGATTCTTCGCTGTCCTTATCGATAAACGTGGAAAAACATTTAAGTGGCATTGCTCATGTTGGTGACTTGCATGTGTTTGCATGCATAGATGGTTTATCTTTTTGTTTGTTTCTAAGTACAGGCTAACATATCTGATGGTAAGATTAGTGTTGGGGCAGTAATTTGTAATTTATTTGGAATTTCAGGTTTGTTTCTATCTGAGTTATTTCTGCTGCAATTTTCAGATTATTATTGCTCATGTAGATCGGCATATTTGCATAAATGTGGTATTAAGAGTTGACCATACAAACACTTGCTGCAACTCACTTGCTGCAACTTTTAGCATAGATCTCATAGTATCCAATCTAAACTTCCTCATCTCTAGGTTGTGTATGTATTTTAGAGTACAATACTTGAGTTTAATATAATACTATTTTTGTAACTGTCTTTCATTGCTCTATTTACTTGATATGAGTTAGCGTTTCAACTTTCAATATCGTCCTTCCTCGTTTCTTGAGGTCTATATTTTCTCATGCATATAATGAACTGTGCAATTCTACCATACTTGTTTATGAATTATTTCTAACATGTCAGGTATATGATATTAAGATCCTCTCTCTCTCTCTCTCTCTCTCTCTCTCTCTCACACACACACACACACACACACACACACATAAATATCGGTGTCGTTTAACATTTTACAGATTTGATGATGTTGGTTATACTGATGCTTAAATCTACTGAGAGATTTATTGTCTTTGATATGAAGTAGTAAACTCTTCTTTCTTTTTCAGATCTTACTGTCTGAATATCAGGTTGTGTTGCAAATTCCTCTGAATTTTGGTTAAAGTTACTTGGATGTACCTTTAGTTCGTATTGGGTTTCTATATGGTGATACGCACTTTGTATTAGCTGTCTTTTTCAGTCATACATGATACATCCATGCTGCAACTGTTTTTGAATTTTGAGTATCTGGTGATTTGTCTGCTACTCAGTTGTTCTGCCCATCTCTCTCTTTCTCTCTCTCTGCAGGAGCCTCTAAAACTGGATATTGTTATCAGCTTCCCGGATCATGGTTTTCATCTTCGTTTTGATCCTTGGTCACAGGTAATTTCTACCCATGTCTCCCTTTCTGTGTTTGCCACTTTGCCCTATAAAGTTGACATGGCATTCCTTTTTGAACCAAATTTGGGATGCTGTGTGGAATTATACAGTGATACTTCACATCCTAAAGTATCACTATGTGATGTGAAGTTAATTTGATACCTCAAGTGATTAACGTTCATTGTTATTAAAATTTTAAAGTAAGAGAAACAACAAATGTGGCCACCTTTGTTTATTCCATAATCCATATCACGTACTTGATTTTACCCTTGAAGTTTTTCCTAAAATTTGCTAATTCACAAATTTTATGTGTGTTTAATTGTTCGAACATGTGACACAAGAAATTTAGTGCATATTTATTGTTAGGCTCTCTCATTGGACTTGTGAGGTTGAAGCAAGTCCCTTTTGCTCTCCTATTTTTGTTTGTGTTAATGGCAGAACTGTTGCCTGTAATTTAGGTCTCTCTGTATTTGCAACTTTTGCAATAGTGTACCTCTTTTTTTCAAAAAGCATTGCAAATGGATTCAAAAGCTAATGTCTGTCCAATTTCCCACGGTTCATTTGGTAAAATCACCAGCACCTCCAGCACTGCCAAACACCACCACCACTGCCCACTGTCGACCACTACCAATTGCAACCACCTTACTCACCACTAAATATCGCTAATCTCTCTCTCTCTCTCTCACCCCTCCACGCAATCAACAACCATTACCACCGGCGTCATTACAATGGCCCACCCAACCAAACATTCATTACCGCCACACTGACCACACCAAGCCCCCACTGCTGGAACCCCGCTGCCCACACCAAGCCCCCACAGCAAAAAAAATCATCATAAAACATTAAATCTGCGTGTTTGTTCATGTGTATGTGTCGTGTGTAGATGGGTGTTTGTGCAGTGTGTGTGTGGGTGGATGGTGCATGCGGTGGTCGTTGCGTGAGGGCGGAGGCGGCGGCGTCGGATTCCTGATCTGTGAGGAAAGCCATCTGTCAACTTTTCCTGTTTTTACTTTTTCCAATTAATCGTCCAGCACACACTTGCTGTGTTGGACTTTTAAGGTTCCAAAACATTTATATGAATGTGATCTCAGAGTGCTTATTGTTTAGATCTGACTTATTTTGTTGATGAACTGTGTAATGATTTAATTCATGCATTCTTGTATTGTCTGTTAGTGATTCAATTTCATTGACTTGATTTTGCTCTGGTCAGAGGCTGCGCCTTATCGAAATTTTCGACGTCAAACGGCTTCAAATGCGCTATGCCACTTCTTTGATTGGGTGGGTTTTGAATGATTTTGCCTCAAACATCAACTTTGTGTTATGCTTTATTCTGACCTTCATGTGTATGCAGAGGACCATCTACTCTAGCTACTTTTTTAGCTGTATATGAGCTTTTTGGACCAACATTTCCTGGAAGTTATGATGATGACAGAGCTGTTTACACACTATTTTATCCAGTATGTGCATTAATTAATCATGACAATACTTCCATCTTTCTCCCGCCGCGCCCAACCCGCCCAAACAAACCTAGCTTCATTAATTGGTTGCTGTGATTCTTTTCCAAAATTGCAGGGGCTATCTTTTGCTTTCCCAATTCCCCGTGAGTATGCAGATCTCTTCCTTCACGGACAAGGTATTGCTTCAAAAAATTGAATTTCAAAGTTTGCATTAAATTTTTTTTATTTGCTTATGAAATTTCATTTCCATCGTCATTGTGAAAGCGGAATTGCCCTTGGAGTTTCCAGATGGCACAACTCCAGTTACGTGCCGTGTCTCTATATATGATAGTTCCACAGACAGTAAAGTTGGTATAGGATCTTTGATGAAAAAAGCTTCTGCTCCTCCACTGGCTGCTGGCAGCCTCTACATGGAAGAGGTGCATGTTAAGGTTAGAGCACTTCCATCACCGGTTCCTGTTGATGTGTATTAGTAAGAGTTTGTCAGTTGTTTAAGTGAGACTATTTTATTATCTACTCCCTCCATCCAAGAATAATCGATCAGTTTTCCTTTGTTCCCAGAAATGTTGCTTAGTTCCAAATTAGGAAAGATTTTGTCCCTTTTTACCCTTTCTCTAATTTTCGTTACTTTCTCTCTCCCCTTTACTCACTCCAACCAATCTCATCTGCTCTCTCCTTTACTCAGGATCGTTCCTCTCCTCTCTCACAATCCACGTGATTCATCCACCATCATCGCCCTCTCCTCAACCAACCTTCGTTGCCGTGTGCTTCAACCATCACCATCTTCGTCTTTGACCCACCACCACCCCCTGCCACTTCCTTCAACCACCATCAATCCGCCTTGTTCAAGATTCAAGAAAAGATTTTACTTTTTTGATTATTTGCTAGGTCGAGATCTAATTTCCATATTTAAGTTCCTCAAGATTTTGTTTGAAGTTCTAAGTAGGTGGTTATATTGTGTATGGCGTTGATTGGGGGTGATGGTAATGGTTGCTGGTGGTGGTTTGAGACGGTGAAGGTTTGGTGATATCAGGGACAAACATTGCCTAACGCGAGCCTAGGCGTTCGATCAGGTGGCATGGTGGTGAAGATGGTGATGACTGTGTCGGAGATGATGATGGTGTTGGTTGTGCTGCCAGCATTGAAGATGAAGCCCATCATCAATTAGGATGGTGGTCGATGGAAGATGAAGTTACGGCAGCTGAGATGAATCTGAGCCAAGATTTGGGTTATGTTGATTCTTTAATAGTAACGGCTAGTGGCAATGACTAGGCAACTAGTCAAAGTGCCTAGGCGAATGCTTAAGGTGTTGAGGCGAACACCTAAGGCGTTGAGGTGAACGGCATAGGCATCGAGGTGAACTGCCTAGGCTTTGAGGCGAACATCAGGCACGTAAATTGACAAATTGGAGTTCTTTAAACCTGCTCAATATTTCTTTCATCAACAAAGAGAAGAAATCTGAACTGGCAAGTTATTACGCTATTACAGAAACACGATCTTTAAAAACTGTAAATGTTTGAGCTAGTAATTTTCAAGATTTGGGAGGCTTTTTGGAGAATGGAAATCAAGATTAATATCCTTTTCCATATTGAATCCAGGTTATATAAAAGAGTTAGAATTAAGAAGTTAAAAACCATATTTGGTTCTGAAGTATGAAGCCCACCATTTTGATTATTCAACATGTTTGTTCAAGAAGATTGATTTCTTATTATGGACTGTACATAATTGATTCTGGTGGTTTTTAATTTCGTTTTCTGTTGAAGTTGGCTATGGAAGAAGAGAAGGGAGAATAGATGAAAGACTTGTGGACCATCACAACTCTTAACATAGAAAATGCCAAAAGGTTTAAAAGGGTAGAATAGGCGATACAATGCAATTTGACCATTTTCCTAAAGTTTGTGTAAAGTCAAAGTGAGCAATAAATCTGGGATAGGGAGAGTATTTTTATATGCCACAGAAACGCATAATGACTAGTACCAACATTAAGTTTTCCAACTTAACAAAAATGGATACATTTGTTTGGAAACAATTAATATGCATGTCGGAGACTAAAAGGAGGTTCTATGCAGCCGACCTCTTTTTCTATAATTGGACATTGTCAATATAATAACTGGTGGTGGGATCCAAAACTTAGTGTTTTTTAGTTACTCACATCAGCATCAAGTTTCTTTGTCTGGAGTTTTTTTTTTACCCAATCATAGGTTGCAGTATTTGGATCTGATTTAGTTCAGTATTTATCTTGGGCAGCTAGGGGAAGAAATATGGTTTGCTGTTGGTGGCCAGCATATCCCTTTTGGTGCTTCACCGCAGGTAGATTTTTGTCTTAGCATCATAGCTGCATAATGCATTTTATGGTTCCTACTGTACCTCCGTATTATTTGTATCTTGTTTTTATCTTGGTTTTTTCTTTCATTCTGGTATTATGTACCTTTTTTCTTGTGCTCCATCAAGCAGTCTGGGTCTTAGTTGCAGGAAACTCCTAATATGGTGATGTTTCTCTCTCGGAAACTCGCTTTTGCGATCCCAAGTTAGGAGCTCCATGGGATCTCGTCCCAAGCTAAGATGGGAACTTGATCCCGCTAGTTGGATAGAGATGCATGGAACAAGTGATAGAATACATGAAAATCAAGCTCTTTTCAACTCAATTCCTTGTTTCTCTCTTCTTTCAAGTCCTTAAAGTCTCCTTGTCTGTTGTTGCTATCTATGTAAACTATGCTAAACAAATGATAATACTCTTTACGCATTTATTTATGCAAGCCGCTCCCAACCTCAGATTCTTCTTGGTGCTTACGCTTCCCCGCCCCCGCTCCCGCCCCCGCCCCCGCCCCCGCTTTGTCCAACTAAGGTCTGGGTTGTATGGGCATGAGCACTATGCCGAGTTGTGAATTCTTCTCCCTGTCAATTTCATTTGAGGACATTCATGATGGGGAACTTTTTAATAGGGTTACTTGACTAAACGTACCTTAACATAGGGCAGGTTTGCAAATTAAAACCTCAAAATTCAAATAGCATTTTATTACCTCAATATGCGGCAAAAGTTTGGGTGTTAATGGTGGTGAGTTTTGCTGATAAGGACATTTTGGTCAGGCCACGTACTTTCAGGGTATAAAGCGTATCAGAATTGTTAGGATAAATTTGCAAAATAAATCATATGTACCAAAAGAAGGGCACAATTTCAACCTAATTCAAACAACACACAGAATACTCATACACCCCCAGACGCACAATCATAGACACCCACACAAAGAATCACCCACACACACACACACATACAGGATCGAGAAAGGAACAAGGGCGTGACAATTGAAACCCTAGATTTGTTTGTGAAGTTTGGATTTAAGTTGAGGCATGGAACTCCAGGAGATTTTCATAGCTGTTTAGGAGACTCAAATCTCCATATGTTGACGGTCTTCTTTTGTTGGCGATCTTCGGGGGTTGATGGTGGTGGTGGTCTTCCGGAGGTGGCAGGCTTCAGACATTCAATAAAGGTCATCTCACTAAAAATCCTCACTAAGTTGAGGGAGAGTTTTGCAACCCCCAATTTTTTTCAACACGGAATGTAAATTTTTGCTAAATGTGCCATATGTTGAGGTAAAAACAAAAGCGATATTGGTTTGTTGGGGTGTTAATCTGCAAACATCCCATATGTTGAGGTAGGTTTTGCCGATTAACCCTTTTTTCTAGCATCTCAAACACATAATTTTTTCCTAGAATCTCAAGAGTTTACTACTGGAGAATCAATCAGGGATACAGCATGATTTAGGCAGCCCAGATGAAAAATGAAATTGAGTGTCAAGTGCAGGGGAATGAACAAAGAGAATGGAGCTGAAATATATTGGGTGATACATACTGTATCTTTACTGTAATTCATCAGAATTGCAGCTGTTGTAGAAATTAGTATTGCTAGGTTTGCTGCCATTGGAATGCCGAGTTGATCTGTATATTTTGATTTGTTTAGACATGGTTATGATAAATTTGAAAGTATCTAGACATGGTTATGGCAAGCTTGAAGGAAATCCACGTGCCTTTTTAACTGTTTCCGAGAAGTTCCTTTATTCCTCCATCACATGGGGACAAGAGAGGTAGGAAAAGGTTGTGGCAACAATCCAGAAACAATCTGTACATTTTAACTGTCTTTTACAACTACGGGCCTGTTTGACAACACTTCCATTTTCTGTCAAAAAATAAAACTAAAACCAAATCTAGTTGTGGTATTTATATTCTACAAAAAGTGATGAATGTTCAGTTGTGTCGTTGAGTTGTGCTTTTCTTTTCTTTTCTTTTTGATCTTATTTATACATACATCGGTTCCTTACCACAAAATACCCTACTGCAACCAAATTACAGCCAGCACCACGACGGGGCAAAAGTCTTCCTCCTCGGAAACCTCAATTACCAGCAGCGCTTGCTTGATCGGCAACCGATTTAACATAGAAAAACCCTCAGCCAAGACCATTTGATCTGTAAACCCACAGGATCTGCAACATCAAAGGTCGATGACAATGATAAAGATCATGAAGATAGTGATGGTCAGTCTTTAGATAGTTGTTGAACTTCATTGCTGTGTCGGAGTGATGGAGTTCTGGTGGGTACAAAGGTGGCCGTTGCTCACCAAAACTCTCTCTGAAAAGTAAAACCTGAAACGTGCTACTAAACATGTTTATTTTCTCAGATTTCAGAGAAAGCAAAACCGAAAATGGGAACCACAGGGTTTTGAAATGCTACCTATGTCTCATTTATCCTATGTCAAACACTAATCGACCCAGTCTCTGCCTGTCTCTTGTGCATTTATACTATCTGCACCCCAATTTTTCTCAGTTTTTCTGGGAACACTTGAATTTGGTAGTCATATCATGTAAGAAAGGATACTTTGATTTTCCCGTCTTTAAGCTGAATTATACTAGTTGTAATTGCAGTTCATGATATGCTGATGATTGTTCTTTTCTTTTCTTTTTTTGTTCTGTCTTTCCCAAGGATGCTTGGACTGAATTAGGCCGCCCCTGTGGAATTCATCAGAAACAGGTAATACTGAATAACTAAATAGTTGGAAGCAGAATGCTAATTTTCTTCGATGATACTGGACTGTCTTTTGAGAAGATTCAAGTACTTATAATAAGTGCTTACGGGATCTTGATGCCTTTAAATGCCGTTTATCAAGCCCCCAAAAGAATGACATTTTGCTGTATTAGCCGTCACTTGGTAGTTAGATCTTAAAAATAAGAAAGGAGTTATTTGTTTATCTCAATTGTGCAGGTAGACCAAATGGTGATTCATTCTGCTTCTGATCCTCGGCCGAAGACGACCCTCTGTGGTGATTACTTTTACAATTATTTTACTCGTGGCTTGGACATATTATTTGACGGGCAGGTATGTTTGAGTTGCTTGGTGATTTTTAACCTCTTGCAAAATACGTATTAATCTTTGCTTTGCAGACACACAAGATCAAGAAGTTTGTCCTGCATTCGAACTACCCTGGACATGCAGATTTTAATTCTTACAGAAAGTGCAATTTTGTTATACGTACTTCTGATTGTAAGTTCCCGTCATATGAACAAGGTTTACATTTCCCTTGCTAGTCTACAAAAATGATGTCTTGTTTTCATTTTGTGGCCTGCAGTTGATGGGTCTTTGCATCAGGAGGTGAACACATCTAAATGCAGCATTACACCTAGCACGAAATGGGAGCAAGTGAAGGTGAGGAAATGTTCTTGTTATCGCCTGCAATTTTTGCAAAGCATGAAAAAGAAATTATTGAATTATGAGCTCAAAATCTGTAAGAGTGGCAGTGTGATAATAAGTTTGCATGATGTGCTTAAATGACACTGTTATTTGGGGTGCTACAACGCTCGTGTGTTGGAATGGAGCAGAAGCCCCAATTGCATTAACCAAGTTCCATACACCTTTATCTCTCGCAATCAACTCAGCCATAGCATTGGCCTCAGATATTCATTCGGTAAAAAAGTGCAAA
This sequence comes from Escallonia herrerae, assembly GCA_033070095.1. Classification (NCBI taxonomy): domain Eukaryota; kingdom Viridiplantae; phylum Streptophyta; class Magnoliopsida; order Escalloniales; family Escalloniaceae; genus Escallonia; species Escallonia herrerae. The sequence goes on along the minus strand of JAVXUP010001625.1, from coordinate 28,833 downwards.
TGTAAACTCTGCTCTAAGTGTATTTAGAGTTGCCTTTTGATACTTAAATGATGGTATGACAAAAGTGTGAAAAGAAACTATCGTGCTTGTGAGATTCTCAAACTTCTTGCGTGTATGCTCTTATTAGCTTTCTGATTTTTGCTCTTCATGCGTCAGTTTGAGTGCTGATAATAATAGAAACGTTATGATTCTGCAGGAGCTTCTTGGGGATTGTGGCCAAGCTGCTATCCAAACACAAGGCTCTGCAAGCAATCCTTTTGGGTCTACTTTTGTTTACGGTTATCAGAATGTTGCTTTTGAGGTGAATCAACGTTACGATTCAATATGTTTTCTTATCTCCTGGCCACTTTTTATACATTTCCCCCCTTTTCCCCTCCTTAACGTCTAGTGTGGAATGTTGTCACTTGCTGTTATTTTGTTCAGTTTCCGGGCCATGCTTAAGCTATTGCTTACAAGGCTTCTGCCTGCTTATATTGGCAGGTCATGAAGAATGGCTATATTGCTACTGTGACACTCTTCCAGTCAGGATGAATGTTTGTGGTATGTGGCCCTTCATCAAAAGTTGTGCTTGTTGAGCTCTGCTGCTTTGCTTACATTGTTGTTCTGGCTTGACATTGATATTTTGACAGGGTATAGTTGGTTTTGTACAGTTGGGCTGGTGTCAAAACAGTAACTTCTGTTTCCTGTGTACTTAAGGTTGGAAGATAATTGTACAGTGGATGTAATTATTGTACAGTTGATGTGTAATGTCTGTAGTATGTTTATGTGTATCGTGTAACCGAGCATATTCCAGCTTTTAAATGAGGAAATCTGTCTCGAAATCTGTCTCAAAATCTGTCACAGCCATCGCCATCTCCCATCTTGCAAAGTTTTCTGGGCATGCTTGTGATTTGTCAGGCTTCTGTCCTGTTAGCGGTCAACAAGTACATATTATTGGAAGTGATATTTTTTTATCTATTAATTATCCAATTCTTATCATATGGAAGGCCGTGGTATCCTACCCGAGACATTTCATCCTCTCGAGTATGGAGATGTTATGGGTGGTTGGGTCTCAGCTCTATAAATAAAGTTTCTAAAGTTCTGATATTTGTATGTCCCTTCTAAGGCTCTTTTTTTTTTCCCCCAAACGATATGAGTGAAGGCTCCAATATTAGAGTATGTACGTTGGTAATTCTAATTTTAATAATATCGGGACATACTGAAAGTGAGGGATCCCGAAAGAGAGGGACCGGGATCCCCTGTTATAACTAGGGTTACTGTAGAGGTACTGTAACTTTAGTTACAGCAATCGGATCAAATCCACATGGTGTCATGTCATCAACCACAAAAATTCTCATACACTTTGGACTTGACGGCTCGACAGACAAACCAAATCTCAGAGACTCCTCCTCCGTCCCATCTTTGATCGGTGAGAACACCTCTTCTCTTTGGTGGCCACACCTTTACTCTTCGGCGACAGCACCTTTAGTAGTGTTGTCAAACGGGCCGGGCGGCCCGCGGGCTGGCCCGACCCGGCCCGGTTCTGGCCCGGGCTGGCCCGGCCCCGACGGTGAACAGTAACGGCCCCAGCACAGCGGGCCTGGGGCCTGGGCCTGGACCAGGCCGTCCATTGCTGTGAAAAAGCCCGGCCCGGCCCGGCCCGAAAACGGGTTTGGCCCGGCCCGGGTCTGGCCCGGGTCTGGCCCGGTCTGCGGCCCGGTCTTCGGCCCGGATCTGGCCCGGGGCTGGCCCGGTCTGCGGCCCGGATCTGGCCCGGGGCTGGCCCGGTATGCGGCCCGGGTTTGGCCCGGTTTTGGCCCCACTTGTTTGAATTTTTTTGTTTTTCCCCCCCTTTCTTCCACCCCTTTTCCAAAATTCCACTTTTACCCCCCCAACAGCAATATAACGGCTAGTTTGGGGGGTATTTTAGTCTAACCTCTATTTTTCAACTCCTTTACACTCTTACCCTCCCCAACAACTATAAACGGATAGTTTGTAGGGGTATTTTGGTCTTTTGTGAAGTTTCTAAAATCTATAAATTCACACCATTTCTCTCTAATTTTTCACACCAATCTTCTTACTCTCTCTTACCTAAACATTCTATATTTCTACAAGCTTTGCTACTATTTTCCTCTCCAATTACTACTCTTGCTAATTACTACTAGTATTTACTAATTAGTACTCTTGTTTATTAATTACTAGTCTTGCTAAATTCTTTTTAATTACTACTCTTGCTAATTACTACTAGTATTTACTAATTAGTACTCTCGTTTATTAATTACTAGTCTTGCTAAATTCTTTTTAATTACTAACTCTCTAATATTTGTTACTCGTTCATTCTTTTAATTGTTATTTCTTATTACTACTCTTATACTTGTGTATTTAGTCACTCTTACAAAGTTTAGCTCGAAATATGGCTGGATTATTGAAGAAAATGAGGCGTGCATCGTCATCACGAAAAACATCATCATCATCGCAAGCACCACCACCAGCACAAGCGCCAGCGCCACGGCCATCACAAACACCAATCCAAGCACCAACACAACCATTCGTTCCTGGACGAATGAGTACAGGCTGTATGATAGATACCCAAGCCAATTGGGAGTTCAATCAAAACATTCCAGATTTTGAATACACGCCTGATGAAGACCCCCCGCATTATAGTCAAGGACGCAGCTCGGTTGGCGAAGCTACTACTCCGTGGCATAATCTCAACCCTATGCCTGGTCATGATGAAGAAGGGCCGAGCAATGCCTCCGGTAATGAGCCAGAAGTCCAAAAGGGGAAAAAAAAGAAAGCCGAGTGTTGGAATCATTTCGATGTAGTTACGGTGGACGGCATCCGAAAAGCTCGATGTAAGTACTGCGCTAAATTATTTTCGTCTGGTAGTGGTAATGGACATCTTAACAGGCATTACCCTCTGTGTGCACCTCGACAAGGCCACGTCGAACCTACCCAAACGCAGTTATCTTTTGACGGTAAGTTATTTGTTTATAATCAGCGAGAGCAAAGAGACGGTCTCGCTGAATTTGTTATTCATGATGAACAAGCCTTTTCTTTTGCCGATAATCCTAAGCACTCTAGATATATGAACACATACGTTCAACCTTTGTACAAAAAGGTTCATAGAAACACAACTAGATCCGATGCACTCCGACAGTACAATGCTGCTAAAGCACGCCTTATCGATTATTTCGATAAATTTGAAGGTAAAGTTAGTCTTACTTCTGATATTTGGCAATCTCCTTATACTTTTGTTAGTTATTCTTGTGTGACCGCTCATTGGATTGATGTAGATTGGGTTATGCACAAGAGAATCATCGCTTTCGAGCACTTCCCTTATCCGCATGATGGAATGAACATTGCTATTCTTATATTAAAAGCATGCACCACATTTAAAATTAAGGATAAGATTATGAGTGTTAGTTTTGATAATGCTTCTAATAATAAAGTTGCTGTTGCAGCTTTAAAGGAGACGCTTCAACCTGTACTTAACGGTGAATTATTTCATGTTCGCTGTGTTTGTCACATTATTAATTTAATTGTTCAAGATGGTTTAGCTGCTGCAGGAGATATTCTTCTCAAAATGAGGGGTATGACAGCGTATGTTAATAGCTCGAGTCCGAGAACACAACAATTTAAAACGTTGTGTGTTCAATATAATATGCCTCGCAGGAGAGCAGTTACAGATGTGGTCCACAGGTGGAACTCTACATACCACATGCTTTTACACATTCTGGCATACCGAGAAGTCTATACGCATTTTCTACTAACCCAGTTCCCAGCCGGCTTGCCAACTCAAGAGGAATGGCAGATGGCCACATACCTAGCTGAATTTTTGGAGGTATTCTACACGTCTACCAATTTATTGTCTGGTACGTACTATCCCACCTCTCCTCTCGCTGTAATAGAAATTCTGAAGATGGCTACAATGTTAACAAAATGGAGATATATAGGACCCTTTAAGGAAATAGTAAAAGTGATGGATCAAAAATTTAATAAATATTGGAGTAAGCTGCCTGCTATTTTTACTGTGGCTACTTGTTTAGATCCTAGGTTAAAGTTGCATGGCGTGAACGCCTCGATACAAGAGATATCGAAATTAATGTGCTACACAGCAGAGGAGACAACCGCATTCACAGCAAAAGTGAGCAAGAGGTTTGAGGACTTGTTCAACGTCTATCGTAATTCTGCTGACGTGCGCGGGCGAGCTACATCATCATCCACTGTTGAGAGGTATTATGCGCCATACCTTCAGGGCTTTGAACATCTAGTAGCAAGACAACTACCAGGTGAAGGTACTTCTAATTCGGCAGGTTCGTATACTTTTTCCTCTTTTAATGAGATTGGTGTATATGCAAATACTGATCATTATTCTGATTTATCAAGGCAAGAACAGGTTAATTTTAATTTGTTAAATTTTTGGAAACAAAATCAAAACATGTATAAAACTTTATCCCAAATTGCACGGGATGTACTGCCAGTGCAAGCCTCCACGGTTGCTTCAGAGTCGGCATTTTCAGCTAGCGGGAGGGTTTTGGATGACAGGAGGAGTCGTCTTAACCCCGAGTCGCTCGAGCTATGTGTATGTTGGAAGGATTATCTTGATGCGAAATACCGCGAGCAAGATAAACCGATTGATGATAGGAAGAGCAGTGACTCGGATATTGAAGTACTTCTGGATGATTAGGTAATTTGTTTTTATTTTCCTCTTTTGATCCTTTTGGTTGACGTTGCAGATTTCTTGATCTTTGATTGCTGATATTTTGGATAGACATTCATTATTATTTTGATTGTTAGAATTTTAAGAATAAATTTTTTCACAAAATATACTTTTTTTTTCATATATATAAAATAAATTTTTACAAGCAAGATATATATTTTTTCGTATATATAAAAAAATAGGTAACTTCGCCTGTTTGTTTACAAGCAGCCGGTCCCAAGCCCGGATAAAAGGAGGAGGGCCTATGAATACATTTATTATTTTTCTATATAAATTGTTATGTGTTAAGATTTTATTAATAAAGCTCATCAAGAAGAGTATGAAAATGTTTAACATATAATAAAAAATATAATGGCTAACAAATAAATATGTATATACATACATACATATATATGTATATTACTTATAATGAAATAAAAGGATAAAGATTAGGTTCGTTAAATTGTGAATATTGCCTAGAGATGAAATTTAAAATTGAATAACAAGAAGAAAAAAAAAAAAAAAAGGGCCCGGGCCCGGCCCAAGCCCGGCCCTAGCTATTGGGCCTAGGGCCTGGGCCTGGACTGGGCCGGGGTTTGCCTTCGGCAGGCCCGGCCCGGCCCGGCCCGGTTGGCAGCCCCCATTGGCCCGGCCCCGGCCCGGCCCCACAGCAGGCCCGACGGGCTTGGGCTGGGCCGGCCCAAGCCCGGCCCTTTGACATCTCTAACCTTTAGGCTCCGACACGGTATCATCTGGAGAAGAGAGATTCTGAGGTTCCTTCTGCCACCCCCATCCCCTCCTCACCATCCCTTACTTCTGGAGAGGAGAGATTTTGAAATTAACTAAGAAAGAAGTCCAAAAAGAAGGAGAATAACTTATGTACATGATCAAAAGAGGATAGGATTATAACCAGGGACATGATTATAACCAACAATCTTCAGGTTGGAGTGAGGATTGATTTTTGGTTGGTGCGATTCAGTAAGGATAGGCTTTCATGGCAACACCCTTGAAATTTTGATTGATTCACTTACCTAAATCTTGTTCAGATCGATCTCAAGAAAGATTGGTTTCCTGATAGAGAAGATCGGAGAACTTCCGTCAAAAAAATTGCCAGATTTCGATAACGGAATTGTGCCATCCGTCAGCCTCCAGACAATGCGTTTTTTGACATTTTTGTGGTTGATGATGTGGCGGCATGTGGTGCTTCAGATTTGATCCGATGGCTGTAACTAGAGTTATAGCATCTCTGCTGTAATCCTAGTTATAGCAGGGATCCGACTCTGCATGAGAATACCGATCATGGCTTTTGTGCATAGCCCATACATTTGGCATACCAAAGCAAACAAAAAGAACATAAGTTATATGGGGATCAATCAAGTAACAAAATAATTAGGATCTAGTGTTTAGCTATGGATCACAACCTCCGTTGTAGTCTAGTTGGTTAGGATACTCGGCTCTCACCCGAGAGACCCCGGGTTCAAGTCCCGGCAACGGAATTGCTTTTCTGGCATTAATATCAGCTTTTGTTTTTGCCCTTTTTTTTTACGGCCTAAATTCATTTTTGGGAATCTCTTTTTTCTTTCAGATTTTTCAGTGCATTTTGAACCTCTGTTGGGTTTCAAAGAGAAATTTACCAATTGATCATGTAGCATTTTACCTAAGTTTTCTTGTGCTCTTTTCCGTGAACGTCTTTGTAAAGTAACTACTTTTCACTCAAAGGCTAATTTGCAAATAAACTCTTGAGGTTTGTATAACGACTCGATCTACAGCCTCACTATAGGACAATGCCTCCCTCAAAAGGGCTAACCAAGTAGGTACTTATGAGTTCCTTGGTAAGGTCTTATAAGGGTCATCTCATACTATTCCACATCCGATGTGGGATATTACAGTCTCCCCTCCTTATACCTTAGCGTCCTCGCTAAGGCTCGATCACACATAATTCAGAATCTTTCTCTCTAGCCAATGTGGGATATACCGGGCTCACCCTTCGTTGCCCCAACCATCCTTTTGATGTGGGATATACCCGGACTTGCCTTCGTTTTCCCAACCATCGGCAACCCGACTGAATATCCCAGCTCGAGCTTTTGAGAGTCGACTCTGATATCATCTGTAACGACCCGATCCATAGCCCCACCACAGGGCAATGTCTCCCTCAAAAGTGTTAGCCAAGTAGGTACTTATGAGTTCCTTAATAATGTCTTATAATGGTCATCTCATACTATTCCACATCTGATGTGGGATATTACAGTTTGCATAGTCGTTTGACCTATCTCTTGGAGTTTCGATTTGAATAAATAACACCCCCTACTAACTAAGTGTGTATTTGGATGAGGTAATTGAATTGGATCTAGATTGGTTTTGAATAAATAAAATATTACGCTTCATGATAACAAATCCGTTGTAGTCTAGTTGGTTAGGATACTCGGCTCTCACCCGAGAGACCCGGGTTCAAGTCCCGGCAACGGAATTTGTTTTTTCCTTTCGTAGTTTCCTTTTTTGCTGCTACCATTTGGTTCACATTTCTCAAATGTCCTTTATTTGTTTAAAAAATAGGAACTCAAAGCAACGCTCTACCTTTCTAAAGTTCAGAATCTTTTCGTGATACTTTCCAGGGAAATCCTATTTATTTACTTTAATAAACAAATTCACTCTTCTATTTGTTGCTAAAAAGGTCAACCATTATTACTAATTTAGCGGCAAAATAGGGATGCAAATAACTCATGGATTTTGCATAAAGGTGACTTGAATTTTTTGAGTAATGAAAAAGACAACAAAACAAAAAAAAAGAAGAAGAAGAAGAAGAAGAAGAAGAAGAAGCTTTTTTTTAGTCAAAACTACGAGAAAAAATAACTTAGCTCGGCCTTGAGAACAAAGAGCAAATGGCAACATCGTATGACTCCATTGCCAAGTCTAAGCTGTAGTTGAAAGCAGGTGAAAGATCTCTAGAAACAATGAACAAATAATATGTTATAACAATGACTTAATTTAAGACGACCCTATTATCCTTTCTGAATTGAATCCTTACCTGATACTAAGCATGAAAAGATGACACAGACAATATAATTTACAAAAAAAAAAAACCAAAAACCAAAAACGTTAAACAGTAAACAAGACTACAAGAGCAGCAGTGCTACACATATAACATAACAAGTTGTAACAGAGCACCCAACAGAAATAATCACCACTAAGAAAGACATTGGGCGCATCATCCAACGAAGCCATAACCAACACAAGTCCTCCTAGATGACCAGTAACCTGCAAGGTAGCCAAATCTGCTCCCTGGACCCAATGTAGCAACCAACAACAATCTAATGTCGAAATAATTGTTCATGGTTAAAAAAGTTTTGAAGACAAAATAGTTCAAGGTTGTCTTGGTTGTTCAAGCATGAGTGATGTCCATGTTATCTATAAGCCTCTTGTAAAAGCAAGTAAGAGTCTTTAAGATGTATCTGTCACTATTTTGGCTTCTTCTGCCTGATCGCCATGAAAATTGAAGCCTCATTTAATTTACAATGTTACAAATCTACCATTAATTCACACCACCTCCCCTTTGTTCCAGATCTTACCCCCGACGCAAATAAACTCTTCCTCATCTGTATAATAAGCCATCTGCCGCGGTTGTTAACCGTCTGCATTATAGGAACAACTTCTATATGGTTCTTCCATAAGCATGTTTACGTAAATGCAGCAATGAATTGCAACAACAACGTACGAGGAACGAAAAAGGCAGAGGAAGGCAAGCCATGTGCGGTGGTGAGCGACATGACCTCCTGCTTGGTGAATGTGTTGGCCAGCTTCTGGAGGACTTTGGCCATCTCATACGAGGTCCCTAAGGGGGGCCCAATAGGAGGCTCTAGGGCAAAATGGTGGCAGTCGGGGGCAAACTGTCTGAAGATGATGCGGTGGATGGTTTCCTCCATCTTAGCACCATTAGGGCCTCGGCGTCCATGCCAGCAACATTCGGATCGACTGCACATAAGTTATCGGTCTGGCTTGACTGGCTCTTAAGGGTTAGGAGGTGAGCCATGTGTGGGGCGGGTGGAGATATTGTGACCAATAGAGTGCGGTTGGAGACTCAGATCAGATATCAGGGGCTGAGAAAGTAATCGATGTAGTTAGCCGAATGATGTCGCTATCTTCAAAATCTATGAACAAGAGCCAAGAAACAATGGGAGGAATGGAACTAACACGATCAATCTCTAAAGCGGCGTCGGAATGTATAATGGATTCCGGCCAAACTATTAAGGGTAAATTGCGAATAACCCCTCGAGGTTTACATCATTTTCTCACTTAAGAGCCCATGCTTCCAATTGTGTCACGTAACATCTCAATCTTTTCCATTGCAATTGGATCCCAAATTATATTTTGGTTAAAAAAAAGATAGACGATTGTACACATGGAGAGGCAAACCTATCAATCTCATTTTTCTTCATAATCTCTCTGTGTGTTCTCACTATTCACGTCCTTTGACAGTAGCCGCTGCATCGCGATATATATGCCCAATCATCTTACTTTTCTATCCATCTCTTTCTTTCTCTGTCTTCTCCTCGTCATGTTCTCCCCCCGTAGCCACTTCCTCGATGACCGCTACAAACCCACCATCGTCAGCCATAAATTCAACACCGTTGTTTGAACCAAGCCCTCAACAACCGTCGAAACCCAGCACCACCACTGCACCGCCACACTCCCACTACCACCCGCCACTTGTCTTTCCTCGCTCCATCTTCCCTTACATCACCCGTCATAAATCTGACACCACACGTCATTCAAACAACCCCACCATACCCACAACCACTTTTATAACCATCCGCCGATGGCTACCACCACCATCACCACCTACCACCAAATCTGCTACTGCCACACATTGAGGTTAACAAATCCAGATTTTCCCTTGTCGATTGAATTAATGGTGTGTATTGGCTGCACGCGTGTGTATTTTTGGGATTTGTGTCGTGGTGGATGACGGGGACGAGGACGGGGAAACTGTAGCTATATGCAAGTGTGTGAATGGTTGTGTCGGCAAGGTGCGTGTGGTGGTGTGTGATGTGGAAGGGGAGATTATGGTGCTTGTGGGTACATATGTGTGTGCAGGGTGTATGGTAGAGGTTGATGCAGGATGGGGGATGAGTTGGGGATCTTCGTGTGTGTACGTCTATTTATGTGTATGTGTGCAGGGTGTGTCCAGTGGTTGGTGATGGCATTGAGGTGATGGATACGTTGCAGTAGTGGCTGTGGGTTGATAGGGCTGGGCTATTGGTAGATGGATGTTGCTGGGTTGCTGGCGGTGGCTATGGGTTAAAGGGGCTGGGCTGGTGGAGGAGCAGATTGTGGGTGGTGGAAGTGTGGTGGATTGGTCGTTGGTTGATGGTTGGAATTTGAGAGTGAGGAAGAGGACATGTGAGTTTACAGGTTTGCGCCTCCAAATCACATGAGAGCACATGGGAAGAACCTTCACTTTTTATATGAGTACAATTTTGGGTCTAATTTTTAACATATTTTAGGTATAATTGGAAATCCAGGGTGTTAAGTGAGAAAACAATAAAAATCTTAGGGATTATTTACACTCACAGTCAAACTAGACTGCCTCCGAGAGAGGCTATAAGAGCAACCTGAGTGATTTCTCCAACATTCTCTCCGTCTCTCAAATTCCGTTTCCGTCACCACCGCCGATTTTTCCGGTGGGTGGTGACTTGGTAGACTAGCCTAGTTCTAGTTGATTTCGGGTTTTCTTGGTTGGGCGCTGGGGTGGTTCGGTGAGCTGGACATCCATCGATGCCTCGCCGATTGCAACCGTCGATCCATTGTGGGTTTGAGTTTTCGGCGTTGGTGATGGTTGGTGTTTTACTGAGGGTAGTGTGTCGGAGTTCCCGATGAGGTAGATCAGGGTTGAGGCCGTTAATGTGCGGTTCTATCAGGGTCGTGGTGGTTGCCGGTGGGGGGTTAAGTTTGCCGTCGGGGTGTTGGTAGTGTGCGGCCGTGGGTTGGAGAGGGTTTGGTTAGTCTAGATCAAGGGTTCTTTTCCTCTAGGGTTTATTTTTCCCCTTCCCCCTAGTTAATCCCCCTCCCCCTGATCTGAAAAGGTTCTGTGGAGGTGACTGAAGGCTTCGATTTCTGCCCTTTTGTGAGTCTTGTTGTTTTAGGCTGTTTTTGGTCTGAGGTAAGGGCAAGGGTGGTTTCGGTCAGTGGTGGTCATGGTCCGCGGGGGTCGTCGGTAGGGTTGCTTCCGATGGTGGTTAGTCAGTCGGTGATGGGTCTTGTCTGGCGACACTATGATTGTGAGATTTGTGGCCAGTGAACTGCGCTAGTGGTTTTGATGAAGATGTTATTGGTGATCTGTCCTCTGGGGCTCGGCAGCGGTGGATTGGCCGGCGATGGTGGTTTTCCAAAGCCGGGGTGAAGGAAGCACGGGATCCGAGGTGAGGCAACGTGGCAGGGATGGTGACAGGTGTCTATGAGCCGGGTTGTAGGTGGTCTGTTTTGTTGGTGTTGTTTTATTTTATAGTTATCTGCTTTGAGTTGAGTTTTATTTCGTTTTTGTTGTAATCCAAAAATATATATAATTTTTAAAAAAATATCAAAATTAAAAAAAAGGAAGAAAAAAGGGGAAAAAAAACAAAAATATGGTTCTTTATCTTTGTGGTCTTTTTCTTTTCTTTTCTTTTGGTATTACCTATTGGATGAGGCTGTCATTTGATATTAGCGCTTTATGACACTGTTATCCCAGAGGTTAGGGATGTTAACCTCATTTATTTTTAGATGGTATATATTTCTGATAATTCTAAATCAATTGATATTACATCGTAATAGCAGTTTACATTAAGCCATGTTTTTGTTTCTCTATTTTTGTTTCTCTTATTCTACTACTCCTTCCATCCCACATATATTGATCATATTTGACTTGACACGCACATTTAGGATTTAAGTTATATATATATTGTATGTTTTTTTATTGTATCCGTTAGAGAGAGAAGAGGAAGAAAGTAGGTCAGAGAGAAAATATTGATTAATGGAGTGTTAAATGTGGAGAGAGAGAGATATATAGAATAAAAAAATGTAAGAAGGATAACAATGAAAAATTACCTACATAATCTTTTTTAATTTGAAAGTGAGCAATTTTTATGTGACAATCCAAAAAAAAATATTAATTTTTGTTGCACAGAGGGAGTATGTTGTAGTACCGATTCTTTTGACATAAAGATTGATGTCAGGATTACACTCGATGATAAAACTATTGAATACAGCCGTCAATCACATGATTCTCATAACATCATCTTGTTTTTTATTACTCCATCTTTTCTCGCTCCCCCTGTCTTTAAATAGCTTCCTCATTAATAATCCAAATAATTGATTAAATGATTTATTTTCTGTTTTCTTCCCCTTGTCATACTTTGCTCTTTTTTCTAACAAATTTAAAATGCTTGAAAGTGTGTTTTGTGCTTGTATGAGTTTGTTGAAAGTTTGTCAAAGCTGTGAAAGCTCTATCTAGGCCATTATAAGGCATGATAGCGCATTTGTGGTAAGATTGATGCAAGGAAAATATATCATTTGGAACTGGTTCACAATAGTATGATAGGACAATTTTCATATGTTATCGCTAGCGCGCACACACACAGACACACTCTATCTCTATCTAATCATGTAAGAAAGCCGTTGATAACTATAGGTTGGATGTATCATTTTTCATTTTTCATATTTCAATTATTAAGTTTGACTTCTAATAAATAGTTCTACAAATAGATTGCATGACGGTTGATAGACTAATGGCTACCGCAACACAAACCCTACGTGGTATGGTTATGGAGGTCCACCTAGTAACTTATTAGTGAGTAGCTTGAGGTATTAGTCTTAATCATATATTAAGTTGGAGCTCTATGGCGGGTACTTTAGTACTATGTTATTTTAAAATAATTTTAATTACTTCTAATTTGCGAATTTATGCCTTTCACAGTGATGTTTTGACAGGAATAAGGTTGAAGAAAAGTAAAATTTACCTACTTATTATCTATTTCTTTCTTCATCAATTCCCACCACCAGCCACAAAAAATATCCCTACGCCGAATTATTCAAAGGCCACCTATAATCTGTCACCACCATCGTATCCACCACCCCCACCCCCACCGCCACCGACAACCTCCCTTGTCACCTCTTCCATTGGACTAGTGAAGATGAGGCAGAGGCCAAATGACGTCACTTTCGACACTACCTACTCCATAACAACCACTGCTACCAAATCAAACCTAAAAAGAATAGATTCAATACTCACTTCACCACCACCTTCTTCACTGGATTTTAAAATTAGATCTTCAAAAAAACTGATCCTGTTTTAAATTGCGACTTGATGCTCCGCCTCAGTGGATGAAATCTCCCACTTCGCATTCTTCAACCACCACTAGGAATCCACTCGTAAGGTATCCAATCGTACCCTATTCAGGTGACACCTCAAACCTTGAATTCATTATACGTATCCCTAACCCACCTATGGTTTCACCCAAACCATTTAGCAAATACTCTGTCTTTATATCCCTATTTTGCATCGTAATTAGTGTGAGGATTCATGATAGTGGTTTGAGCTTGTGATAATAATAATAATGATAGGTGGCGGCAGTCGGATGGATGAAAGTGTGCAAGATTGGGCACATGTGAATTGATTGTTAGCTAAATTTCTTGTATTTAGATGTTGAATTTCTCTCGCAATTGCCTAATATAATTAATTGCAACGTTACTAGTGGTAAAAAAGTCATGTGGGTGGCACGAGAAATTTGTCCCGATCAAAACTCTAATACTGTGTTTAGATGAAGAATTTCAAATTACCTTGTATTTCAAAATTCATTGATTTTAAAATTTATTAATTTACAAATTTATGGAATTGCAAATTTTGTATTTGGGTGATTTTGTAGATTAAGTATTTTATATATGGATCAACATCTGAAAATTATCTAGATAATTTGATAGTGTATAGGTACAAACTAATGAGAGAGAGCATCTCTCTTTTTTTTTTTATGAAAGAAGTTACTTAAAATAATAGAAATTCTTTCCGTGGAAGGGATTTGACAAATAATCTGGAGTAGTTATTTTTAGAGAGAATTTTAGCACACCAAATTTCCTTTCCAAATCACTCCTAGAATTTGGTATACATCTTGTCAGTATCCAAACAAGGGAATTTATACAATGTATTTCAAAATTCTCTATGAAAGTGAAATCTCCAATTCAATTATCTCATCCAAATACACACTTAGTTAGTAGGGGTGTTATTTATTCAAATCGAAACTCCAAGAGATAGGTCAAACGACTATGCAAACTGTAATATCCCACATCAGATGTAGAATAGTATGAGATGACCATTATAAGACATTGTTAAAGAACTCATAAGTACCTACTTGGCTAGCCCTTTTGAGGGAGGCATTGTCCTGTGGTGAGACTGTGGATCGGGTCGTTACACAAACCTCAAGAGTTTATTTGCAAAATAGCCTTTGAGTGAAAAGTAGTTACTTTACAAAGACGTTCACGGAAAAGAGCACAAGAAAACTTAGGTAAAATGCTACATGATCAATTGGTAAATTTCTCTTTGAAACCCAACAGAGGTTCAAAATGCACTGAAAAATCTGAAAGAAAAAAGAGATTCCCAAAAATGAATTTAGGCCGTAAAAAAAAGGGCAAAAACGAAAGTTGATATTAATGCCAGAAAAGCAATTCCGTTGCCGGGACTTGAACCCGGGTCTCTCGGGTGAGAGCCGAGTATCCTAACCAACTAGACTACAACGGATTTGTTATCATGAAGCGTAATATTTTATTTATTCAAAACCAGTCTAGATCACAACAGCGGGGTTTTAAGTTCTTCCATTGACAACGAGACAAAGCCCTCGTTTAGTTGATATCCCTCGCAGTTAACGCCTCCTATCCCATGTCTCTCTGCAGTACCGGGGAAGAAGATAGCTACATACAACCCCTTAAACATCAGGTAATTTCTTTTCTACCCCTTCTCCATTATATATAGTTATCTTATACAGGAATGTAAATTTTGCTTCATGTGTAATATAGTTGTGCAGTTTTCTACATTTGTGTGCTGAAATATACATTTACTGAATACCCAAAAAGAAATAAGGCAAAGAGCGTTCATCCGATTTGGTGTAAGTTCATGTAATGGACATTTTGGAATCTCTTTGATACATATGATATTCAGAACTGCTGCTTTACTATTTTGTGCCAAAAGAAAATAAAAATTGTTTTGAACTGTGACATTGCTGTATGCTACTTTATGTTAGGGGTGGGCATGGGTTGGAAGTTGAGTTATTTCATTTCCATTTGCGTCATTTAGGTTAATCTGCTGCAACTCTTTGCAAGTTATAGCTAAAGTTAGGGCTGTACTAAATGAGGATTATCCATTTACCCATTGTTGTCTTAGTATTGCATCGATCGGGTCACCAGTTCGGGTGCTCTCTGTGACTTTTGATAACCTTGTCTGGTGATGGTCTTGTGTGTGGCATGTCGGGAAATCTAGCTGCTTTGAGTGCTTGGCTGCTTGCTTATTTCTTTGTAGACATCATCTGCACATTTTGGTGTCTCGTACTGTGTTTAATCCAGTTCTAGAGGTATGATGGGGCTTGCCATATCTATGGTGTAACCCATCAGCAACTACTTATTATTTTGCATCCGAAAGGATAGTGGGTTGAATGATTTCTTCAGCTGGTCGATTTGTGCTGAATTTTCTTGTCAATTTCCCATTGGTTGGTTTAGGTCCCTTAATTGTATGAATCCCATTCTTGGCCATTTTGATGTCTATAACTATACCAGTTTTCCATTACTCACTTGTCATGCATGTACTACCATCTACTCATTATCTCATATCTATCTGTTGCAGCTTTTGATCTGATTATCATTCTTATCAAGCTGGAGTAGCTGTTAGCTAGAGGCTGGCTATATCTTCAAAGATGACTTTGTCTGGATTGACGGGAAGCCCCTCAACATGTGTCCACCTCCCTGCAAGACGTCCTTGGTCTCAATATAATCATTATTCAGCTTATACCAGTGTTGGGAAATATAGAGAGCTGCTCTGTGATGTAAGGTATAGCTTATTTATCTCCACTGAACATAACTTTAGTTACTTTTTGGATGTATTATGAATATTTATTTTGTATTTCAATCATCATGTAGAAGAAATAATTGGGCTGGTTCTACACAGAGATGTAACATACAAAGAACTCTTTCGATCAAGTGTGCCATGGACGCTTCCTACGGCGATGCTACAAACGACCCCTCTGGTAATAGCTACCTGTCCATTTCATTATACTTATAGGTTGATAGTTATATTTCTCTAATCCTCTCGTATTGCATATTCAGTTCTTCTACTACAATATATTCCGGCAACCACACTCTCAAGACCATTTACAATTTTTCTGTATAGTGATGTTAGTAACTATCGACTTGGCTCAAATGATAGCACTACTTACACCATTTAGGGCCATCAAATTTGTTATTTTGACCAAAGAAGCAATTACCTTTATACTTAAGTCAAATACCCTATCCGTTGGAAGACGGCAATTGGTGCAGGATTTGGACTTTCTTGTAATAGTATAAAAGTGATTATGTCAGTATATGGAAGGTGGTGGCATGCACCTCTTTCTAGTAGTAAGTGACTTGAATGAATTTCCTTGGGCATTTTATGACTAGAAAGAACTATGTTGTTGTGCATCATCATCATCATCCAAGCATTTGTCCTGAGCAAGTTCTCAAACTATTTGGGGTCGGCTACTTGCATTCTTCTCTTCCATTTCCCCCTATCAGAGCACATGTGTTCTGATAAATTCTTAGCCATCCAGTTGTGCTTGGTCTACCCCTATCGCATCTGACCCCATCGACTTGGCACGACTTACTATTTCTTACAGGGGCATTTAAAGGCCTATACTTGATATAACCAACCATCTCAAGTAATATTCCCTCATTTTTCCTTAACTAGTGCCATCCGTAAGAATATCCTCATTTCTTATTTTGTCCCTCCATGTGTGGCGGCACATCTACCTAAGCATTTGCGTTTCGGTTACACTCAGGTCCTGTGGAATTTCCTAGTTGCCTAACATTCTAAACCGTACATCGTTTTGGCCTCATTGCCTTCCTATAAAATTTCCCTTCAACTTGAGAGGAATGTTGTGATTACAAACAGTCCAGATGCAGACCTCCACTTTAACGAACCTGCTCTTATCCTATGGGCAACAACCTCGCCAATCTCTCCCTACTTGTGCATTGTTGACCCAAGATAATGTAAAGATATCTTCGGTAGGTACTTATTGACCATCCATACTTACCTCATCCCTGACCTCCCCCTAGTATTCCTAAAATTGCATTCCAAATATGTACTATATGTCTATATTAGCCTGAGGAACAGGGATAAGACACGAGGTTGTAGCATGAACTCTGACACTCACACGGGGCAAGACACCTATGCCTGGGACATGTTGAGTATGAGATTCATCTATGGACTATGATAATATTAAGAGAATGTCAGCTGCAAGAAGTAGCACAATGTAAAATCTAGAAGATCCTTATATAAGATAAGACCATTACAATCCATCATTCATTCAATATGATCCAGGCAATAAACTGATGCACAAAGAAAAGACAACAAAATTATTAGCATCGCAAAAAAATTGCGTATGATAACAAAGACATACAAATTAGTCCAGCAAAAGCATTGAGGATGTAGTGTTTGAAATGGTAAGGTAGTTGTAGAAGTTTGACACTCCTGCAGACGTATATAAAATTGCGTACATATCTGGATCCTGGCCCTTAGGCGTAGTTAAAGTGTTGGAATAAGATAAAAACGTGACATGCAGACTAATCACATACAGCTTTGGCTATTTTCTACTTTTATGCTGGTTAATTATCTACCTTGGTGAATATAATTCATCATTCTCAAGTCTCCGAGTCTATCTTTAATTATCTCTTCAGGTGCAGTTATCTTTCCAAGAATTAACACAAGAGATCCATACAAACGACTTGGAATCAGCAGAGAAGCCTCCGAAGATGAAATTCAAGCTGCAAGGAACTTTCTTGTTCAGAAATATGCAGGGCACAAGCCAAGTTTGGATGCAATTGAATCGGCTCATGATAAAATTATCATGCAGAAGTTCTATGAAAGGAAGAATCCGAAAATCAACATTAAGAAAAAGGTTAGGGATGTAACCCAGTCTCGCTATGTGCAGGCTGTCACAAGCAGGTTCCGAACTCCGTCTACCAACTTTATTATAAAAACTTCAATTGCTTTTGTGGTACTTGGAGCTCTCACTGTTCTATTTCCAACGGAGGAAGGCCCGACGCTTCAGGTGGCTATTTCCCTGATTGCTACAATGTATTTCATACATGACCGGCTGAAGAGCAAACTCCGAGCTTTTCTCTACGGGTATGTCTCGTCTTTGTGTTCTCCATCACTTCGCATTAAGTCTTCTAAATGGGGATTCAAAATGGTGAAGGTTGCGAGAAAATAGGAAGGCCAAGTAGTTTCACTTAGCTTTGCAATTTGGAAAATTTGGCTCTATGGCAGTTCATTTTTGAATTGTGAAATTTAAGAACCACACACAGTTCTAACTCTTCAGTTTTGTTGCTATGATGCAGGGTTGGAACTTTTATCCTCTCATGGCTGTTGGGAACCTTTTTAATGGTGTCTGTAATCCCACCTATATTCAAAGGGCTAAGAAGTTTTGAAGTGACTACATCATTGATAACATACGTGCTTCTCTGGGTTTCATCTACCTATCTTAAATAGAGCCTCTATTCATACAAGGTCCCGGAATTGTTGTACCCTCTCTTCTCGTAAGTTATCATATATCTTGATATTGTTCATAAAAAATTGGGTTATTTGGTTCCGGATGTCTGTTACTGGGTGGTATATTACATATCTTCGGAGTAGAAAGTCGGAGAGTAGCTGGATTGTTTCTTGCAATTTCGAGGGATCCATGAACATCACCACCAAATGCAAAGAGGATGCAGAGCATGCTGGCTCATTTAGCTAGCATTGTAACTTTAATTTAGTCCATTCTACAATCAGTTTTGGATCATTCCATCTTGATTTTCTCGAAATTTCTACCACTTTTCTGCATCTAATCTGTCCTAGTGAATGAAGTCCACGGAAAGAGCATAGTCCTCTTCTAAGGATCGCTGCCCGTACTGTTTGGCCTAAGCCGAGGTTGCGCCTCTGGTGGATGACCTTGCATTTCACATGATCACAAGCACGCTCAAGCACGCACACATACAAGTGCACAAAGTTAACTCTGTAACAGCTAGTGTCGTTGGAACTTAATATAGCTGATACATTGATCTAGCATTCAAAAACATTGTTTCATTTCATGCTTTATAAGCCAATTTTGTATTGAACGTTCATCTGGAATTTGTACTGTCTCCAAGTCCCATACACCCATTTGTGGAAGAAAATCATGTTTAGTTCCCAGATCTTTATGGTTATGGACCCATCACTATGACAGAGATTGGTTGATCATTGATGAAAAGGATTACTAGAAAAGGAAAAAAAACAATGACTACAACAGCAACAGCTGCAGAAAAATTTGAATGCTGAACTGCAGATATTTTGAACAGGTCCCAACTCACTGGAAATCTAAGCGTTCTTCCCTCTTGTATGGAAAACCAGTAGGCTAATGCTCCAAAGAAATGTGTTGTCTACTGGTGTTGAACCATTTTAACATCCTATTCTCGGATGCCAATGCAGATACTTTTGAAATGATTGCAATGATATTTTCTGATTTCACAATCTTAGCTAGTGTATGGTGTATTTTGGAATGCTCTAGAACTGCTTCGATACCAGCCAAATCTTGCAGAAGCAACTATAGACTGATTGCTTGTTGAAAAGATCCATGTCTTGAACAGCTGAACAACTTAAGCAAATATCTTAGGCCGCAACTGTGCCGTGCCATGAGTAAAGAGACAAACAATCATTTTACGTTCCGAGTATCTTGAGTGAGATGTCTTTTCATTATGATAGATAATCGCTCGATATTTGCTTACGCGCATAGTTAGAAGCTCGATAAATAAAATACGAGTGCCATAGAAAAGTCGAAGCAATTAACAAAGGAACGAATTTTCGTTTAAAGTGAAGAGATGACAAATAACAACCTCACATAACATGCGATGGCCCCGTGATTAACTGGCGGAGAAAATGAAGAACATAAGCTTAAATTCCTTACACCTTCAGGCTTGGCACAGGAGCAATTTCAATTTTTTTCTGGTGATGCAAATTGATCAATTTGCATCATATCCAAGTCAGCACAAGTCAAGTGTCCACAAATGGTGTCATAAGCCAAGGCAGCAAAAGTTATCACCCCACGTGGCAGCAGTAGATAGGCCAATGGATTGTGGCCTCAAGAGGGACATCTCTGTGCCAAGATATGGAACTATAAGTAGACTGGTGTAAGAGTAATGAGTGGTGCATCATACTAGAGGCTGGGGTGGGAAGAGATAAGAGGCCTCCTTCACATTCATTTTTTGTACACACATTTCTCTAGTAGAAGATGGCTTCAGCATCCCTCCTCAAGTCATCCCCAGTTCTAAACAAGTCCGAGTGGGTGCAGGGTCAGACACTTCGCCAGCCTTCAGTCTCCGTGGTCAGGTGCCACCCGGTTGCACCCCCTGCACTCACCGTTCGTGCTGGCGCATACACCGATGAGCTCATCAAAACCGCGGTATGTCTTGAACAATTAGCCTAGTCAGTGTATTAATAACATGAATGCATGGTGTCTTTCGAGTTATTATTGCGCAGTTGGTGAGCCCCTCGAACAAAATTTTACTAGACCAATTCGGGCGCGTATGACGAGTCAAACTATCTACTAGCTCTCTCACTGAACAAAGTAAAAACACTTTATTTAGAGGGTTCAGTTGATGCTTGCTCATTTAGAACTTGTTCACGTTTATCTATTTTCTCGTGCTTCAAGAATCCATGTGATCATGTGAATGACCTGACCAAACTACTCGATAAGGTTTACCAATTATGCTAAGGATCGGATTCTTCCAGTATGGTCTTACATCAATTAAGACATAACCTGTTCTCCAATATGATGAGACTAATAGCTGAACAGTGGGTTTCCCAAGTTCTACTACTAATACTTGATATGCTGCAAGCCTACGATGATACCAATCAAGCCAAACTGAATTAGGATCACGAACAAGTACTTTTTAGAGAAAAATACTTGTTGATGATGTGATGATGAACAAGCATTGTGAGACTTGTTCTTCCATTATGGTTAATATCATAACCTAATAGATAAATTTCAATGGTGTTTCACAACCCAATATGTACTCGGTATGGTACGGAGGATACCCACGATGCCAAATTAGAATTGAACAATGAACAGAGATTTTTCTCACTGTCATGCAACTTGGGTGCAGAAAACTGTGGCCTCTCCTGGCCGTGGAATCTTGGCTATGGATGAGTCAAATGCTACCTGCGGAAAACGTCTGGCCTCGATTGGACTAGAGAACACAGAGGCCAACCGCCAGGCTTACCGGACTTTGCTTGTTTCTGCTCCTGGACTTGGCAACTACATATCAGGTGCCATCCTCTTCGAGGAAACATTGTACCAATCCACTGTTGATGGAAAGAAGATTGTGGACATCCTTAAAGAGCAGGGTATTGTTCCTGGCATTAAGACTGACAAGGTAAAACTGCTATATTCACTCGATTGACATGTGTGGAACTTCTGATTTTACAATTTGACATAGAACTTACTAACCTCACCTGATGATGGTTGCGATAGGGTCTAGTCCCCCTGGCTGGCTCAAATGACGAGTCATGGTGCCAAGGTCTTGATGGGCTTGCCTCTCGCTCTGCTGCTTACTACCAACAAGGAGCTCGCTTTTGCAAATGGTCAATATCTTTACTTTCCCTTCCCATTTATCAAAATTGTTGCCATATAATAACCACGCATTGCTCCACTTTGATTGCACAGGCGTACAGTGGTGAGCATTCCCAACGGCCCATCTGCCCTTGCAGTGAAAGAAGCAGCATGGGGTCTTGCACGCTATGCGGCTATTTCTCAGGTATGGTGATTTCTACTAACACTAAGATGTTTCTCAGAATGTCAGAGACCGACACCCCCCCCCCCCCCCCCCCCCCGGCCTCACCGCCGCTATCCCTGTTGCATAGTCCAGGCCTCGGTGACCTTTGAAAGGCCAAAAGACAGATATCTATGTTTTTCTTTGCTTTCGTTTTTCTTTTGGGGTGTGGAGTGGCTATAGGGCTTGAACCTGCAACCTAGCATACGAAAGGGAGATATTCTGACCATTGTGCTACCTTGTCCTAAAGTAGGACACATCCTCAAAATGTGATTGATGGACAAATTTTTCTGTTTGATTCTTGCAGGACAATGGGTTGGTCCCAATTGTCGAGCCTGAGATTTTGCTGGATGGCGAGCATGGAATTGATAGGACATTCGAAGTTGCCCAAAAGGTGTGGGCAGAGGTCTTCTTTTACCTTGCTGAGAACAACGTCACATTTGAGGGTATCCTCCTCAAACCCAGCATGGTTACTCCTGGAGCAGAGTGCAAAGAGAGGGCCACACCGGAACAGGTTGCTGATTACACCCTCAAGCTTCTCCAGAGAAGAATCCCCCCTGCAGTCCCTGGAATTATGGTAAGTATCTGCAGAACTTATATCTGCATGACATTTGCATCTAATATGTAAACACGTTTGTTTAGGGCGTTCATTTTCTATGTTTGAACATCAAGTGCAAGGCTGAACTACTAGTTCTTGAAAAGATAATATTTTGGGCTAATTACACCCATATCCCTGAGGTTTGGGGGTAATTACACGCGAGGACACAAAGTTTCAAAATGTAACATACATGACCAAAAACGTTAAAAAAAGTAACACTTTTATCCAACCGTCAGTATTCCGTCCAAAAAGTATAATTTTCGTCACTACGTATTTTAAAAATGGCAATACTACCCCTGTACAGTATATCGTGAATAATTTGATATCCTAATTTTCTCTCTCCACAATTTAAACCCTAATTCTTAAGTCACCGCCGGCAGCCTCCCTCTGCCGCCAGCAGCCCCCCTCCCCTGCCCCACGCCGCCAGCAGCCCCCCTCGCCCCACCATCCTGCAGAACCACCCCACCACGCCGGCAAGCCCCTTGGCTAACCCAAGCTGCCGAGACGCCTCCGGCAAGCTCCTTGGCGAACCCACGCCGCTGGGAAGGAGACAGATCTGGATGAGAAGGAGACAGATCTGGCCATTGCAATGACGGCGATCGCACCGGTGGGCGCGATGGTGCAAGCCCATCGTGGTGGTGATGGCGCTGCCTTGCTGGTGGTCACAGTGGCGCGCATCTCGACGGAGGAGGCCGATGTCGCGACATAGCTCGGTGATGCTTGCGATCTCGGACGACGCGGGGTACGGAGGTAGGTCGCGGCGGTGATGGTGGTGACCGGTATGGCGACAGGCAGATCGGGAGTACGACCGCGATCTTGCGGCACCGGTACCTCGTCGGAGGGCCTGCTATTGCGCTGACGGGGAAGGCAGACGGCGTGGGGGTGGGGGCAGGGTGTGGGGGGGTTGTGGGTGCTGGGTGTGGGGAGAGAAAGAGGCAGACTCGTGGGGGTGGGGTAGGGGCGCGGGGGGGTGGGGGTGGGTGCTGGGTGTGGGGAGAGGAAGAGGCAGACGCGTGGGTGGGGTGGGGGCGCGGGGGGGTGGGGGTGGGTGCTGGGTGTGGGGAGAGGAAGAGGCAGACGCGTGGGTGGGGTGGGGGCGCGGGGGGTGGGGGTGGGTGCTGGGTGTGGGGAGAGGAAGAAGAATAAACAGTAAATTAAGTGAGTAATTGATTTTAAAGTCAGGGGCAATCAAGTCTTTTTGTCAAAACCGTTAAGTATTTTTGTATTCCGTTTGTCAATGGACATAAGTGTTACATTTTGAAACTTTGTGTCCTTGCGTGTAATTACCCCCAAACCTCAGGGACATGGGTGTAATTAGCCCTAATATTTTTGAGAAAACAGTCATACTTTTGCCATCAGGCAAAATCAGAAATTGAAATGAAAAGATAAGTGAACCTCGAAACTCTGTCAAAGAAATATGAGATATCAAAGTTTCCTCATGCTCTCTACGATTGCATCATATGATCCTTATCCTCTCTGTGATAATGAACTTGGTTGCTGAATTGACCGTGTTCTCCCAGTTTTTGTCGGGTGGGCAATCTGAAGTGGAGGCTACTCTCAACTTGAACGCAATGAACCAAAAACCCAACCCATGGCACGTGTCGTTCTCATATGCACGAGCCCTGCAAAACACTTGCCTCAAGACATGGGGAGGACTACCCGAGAAAGTGGGGGCGGCTCAGGAAACGTTGCTCCTGAGGGCAAAGGCTAACTCTCTTGCTCAGCTTGGCAAATACACCGGCGAGGGAGAGTCTGCAGAGGCTAAGAAAGGAATGTTCGTCAAGGGATATGTCTACTAAGCTGTTTTCAATGCCTAAGTTATAGATGTAGATCATGAAAGGTTATGTAACCATGACGAATTGCACTACACTTATAAGCACGCGGACACTATTTTGGTTCATAACTTGTACTTGTTCAGCAATTGTTGATTTTCTAGCAAGAAGACGAGTTTGGTTATCATGCCAGAACCAGTCATCCCAAGTGGCTAGTAATACTTGGAATCACAAATGCAGCCACCACACTTGGACTTTCAAAATCCTTTTAGACAATCTCTCCTTTAAGGTTAACCACATATTTCATAAGTTGGAGTATCCTGCTCCCAGAAAATAATGGCCAAAAAGCTAAGGACATTAATGGGCTTGGCTCTTGCTGCGTTCATCCTCGTTGAACTAGTTATGGCGACGCAGTAAGTCCAAATGGGGATGGCACACAATCACTGTTAACCTGGAGACACCCTGAGTAGGCATACAACATATGCTTCAACATGAAAAGATACTACCTGTTTGCGCTGCTAGACAAACTCATTATCGATCGTGTACCTTCAACACAACCGATGAACTGAGTGAGATCTTTTTTGTCTCTCGGGCTTGAGGACTTCACTTAAAAGGAAAACTCACTGATAATAGAACACTAACTAGATCGATAATCGATGCGCGCCCACTTGAATTACAAACACTACTATGATTGTGAATTGAACACAATTTTTACAACGAACTATGCTTCCTATCGAAGCTACACACATCATATAAAAGTTTTCCTACGAGAGAAATATGCAAGTTACCTACGCTATTTTCTTAGTCTAATATAGTTGGAAAGATTGACGATCCTTTTTCTGTTACCTTTCATCTGTTTTAAACTTGAGAATATCTATAACCGCCTTTCTTTGGTAACTGTCATCCTTTATCTTTATTGGAGACACTTCTCGATCTTCATGATCAATGATTACTTCTGAAAACTCCTTAATCGTGTCCATCGTGGTTCATTTCAAAATCCCCACTAACCGACTTCCATGGTGCGTTATCGATCGTGACATTGATTGGCGGTTTCCTCCTTGTGCGGCTTATTCAAATATTTGGTTCTCCTGCTTTCTTTGCTCATTCATCTACTCTTTATAATTCGGTAACAATTGATAACTACTGTAACCGTGCTCTTTTCTACTTCCTTCATTTATACATTCTTCTGTGGTTATTATTATGCCACTTGTCTGCATACTATTGGTAAAAATATTTAGTGCCAACATTGCCCCCCTTTAACTGGCGCGACGATACGGTTGAGTGAGTTAACTCTATTCGCCTCACCTTCTGTCGCTTTTAAACTCTCAACCATTTTATCGAAGCTGCTTTGACTTGATCTTTATTCTTTATCAGGGTTTTTCTTCAATAAACCCTAATCCCTCAATTGCTCATTTCACTACTTCCTTTAGCGACTATGGTGAAGACAAGAACTGTTCCTCATGGCAATGAGGGAGATGGAGTAAAGTGTCCTTCTAACCCTCGGTGGGGTGTTGGGGCTCTTATGAATCACACTGATCCTATAGATTCTCGCATTTTGATCCCTTATAGGAAACGCCTAACACCTACCCCGCACATTTTGGGTCCCTCGTTTAGGGTTCGTCCTCAACCCCTAAAAGGATACCCAGTCGAGGTCTCAAAAAAATTGCTGCTCAGTTCTTCTTTTCTAAATTGGAAGGGTTGGAATGAAACTGGTTTGCCGATTAGATCCTGGTTGACTCTGATTCATGCCGATTAGGGTTTATGGGTTGATCGTTTGCCTGCTACCTATGCCAATCAATGGAAACAACAATGTATTTTTGAATTCATCCACATGTCTAAAACTCCTCCCAAAGTAGATCGATGGCTTTTGTCTAGCTCTTTTTGTTTCTGGTCAACTACTACCAATGCCCTTATATTAAGGAGCAAGATGATGGCCCCTACCATACTCGATGTTTGTGCCCTAACGGGCCTTCTGCCGATTGGTGGTCATGCTAATGCTTTGACTTATCATAATCCTACCAATCTGTCTTTAGATGTTTCATCTTCTAAATATTCTGAGACCTTTGAAAGATATTTTCTTAGGTCAAAGAATGTTAATTCTTCTCCCGATTTAAAAGAGTTAGCCATTTTCCTTTGGATGTGGCTTTCTCGTCATGTTTTCTGTGTGTCTAGTCTTTCCTTGACCAAAGAGTATCTGAACTTAGCTATCAGCTTAGCTCATGGTAGGGAGTATGCTCTTGCACCCTTAGTATTAAGTAATTTGTACAGGTCGATGTTTACCATGGTGGAAAAGAAAATTCATTGGAGCACTGGTGTTCCTTTTTGGTTGATGCAATTGTGGTTGCATGCTTATTTTCCAGAATTTGATCCCACAATTCCTGATCAACCTGATTCTTTCTTCTTGACTTATGGTCACCGCTTGTCTTTGGGTGACATCAAGCTCCATTCTTTTATATCATGTTTCTATTTCTTTTTTGACTTCAATTTCTACAAGCGTGGACACCCTTTTCTTGCCCGATCAATCAGTCCTCACTAGTTTAGAAACCTCCCAACTTACATAAATGATACCATGTCCATCGAATTCCAAGATATGGTTCGAAGGATATGGGCTAGTTTTCTCTGCGGGCGATTTCTTCATTCAGGTGGCCAAATTATTACCACCCCTTCAGGATCTTGTGGATATGAGCGGTATACTCCTCAATTTGGCCAGCAATTTGGTTTGGTGCAAAGGATCTCAGCCCCATTTTTCATAGATAACAGCTTCTTGGAAGCTAAAGAAAGAATTAAACGAATCACAGTGAACCATATCAGGAAAATCGACAAAACCGTTGATGAATCGATGGACAGTTTTGTCATGTCCAATTTCAAGATTCGTACTGCTAGGGCAGTTACCCCTTTCGATTCTTGGTATCAAGAAAATGTCTCGCAATTATATGATGCATCACTTATGCTTCTTGTATGGTTCGTTTAGCTGTGGATAACCCATATCGATCAAGTATCCTCTTTTCTTTTGATGCCATTCATAGTCGATTTTATTCTTTTCACTACATCTTAATTTATCAATGTAGCAAATATCAATTAACCTATTGCCTCTAGGAAAAAGGATCGATCTCCTTCTGCAGGACCTTCTCAAGCAGTATCGAGTAAAAAGGGAAAGAGCCCGTTACTAAATTTTCCTCAGAAAAACATGAAGTTGATGACGACTCAGATGATTCTTCTGAGGATTTACTCTCCGAAAAGGGGAAAGAATTTGAAGACATGGGAAACGAAGATGATGAAGAATATAATGTTCCTCTTATTCATCAAATAAAAGCAATTAGAGAAAGGAAAAGGCAATTTGAGCACGTACCTGGTGATATCCCTTTTATCCATCCATCAGACAAACAATATTGGTTGTTCCTCTAAGTGTTGCTTTCCCCTCTCAGACTGCTTCAACTTTGGTTACTTTCCAGCCAGGTTTGAATCTTTCTGTTTATTGTATCATTTTCTGATATACGCTAAGAGCTTATTTTGACCTTTATTTTATCTTCACGCTACTGATCAAGATGCTAGATAATTTGAAAAACCTTCTACTGAAATGGGGATTTCTGCAGATGTTGTTCTTGAACAGGCACAAGAATCTCCTCCTGCCCCGGCCGATCAATCAGGAGCTCCTTCAAATCTTCCAACCAAATCAAAATCTACTAGGAAGAAAAGCATTGATCACAAAACTCGTTTTAGCGCAAGAACGATGTCTTTGAAGGTAAAATTTCATTATTTTATCCCCTTATTTAGGATTTAGCTGGTATTACCATCGATTTGACTCAGGAGAGTGTCAGCAAAGATAACAAATCCGATGATACTTCTTCAAATGCTTCTGCTAGCGCGGAGATTGATACGGAGGTCACTAGTAGTAGGGTGTCTCCAGCTTTTACTCCTTATCGATCAGCATCTTCCCCTTAACAGGTTTGTAAATTTTTGACCATTGTAACCTATTATTATATTAGTGCCTCATACTTTATTGTTGTCTATTTCGCAGATCGATAAGTCTTGCGATATTCCAGATGAAGAAGATTCTGATGATCTTTCTATCAATCACCATTCTGAACAACCAGGCAATGTTGCTTTGCCTAATCTTCCACCTGTTGAAACCTGCCCTCCAATTAAAGGTTGCTTCTTTGCTGACGCAGATCTGGCTCAAGGTCCTAAACTCACACCTGCAACATCTAGTCATGTTGTGGCTGTCCCTTCAATGTCTGAGTCATCACCTCCTCTAGTTGTTTCTAATTCTTCTTCAATCACCCAGATGATAGCAGAGGCTACATGTATCTTGGCTGCTAGACAATCTTCTGCTCCTATTCCAGCTGTTGACGACATCAATTGTAAGTTCTTGCAACTTCAATCAGTCATTAGTGCCTTTTCATGTCCTTCGAGCAGTACATCGACTTCGCCTTCCAGTGTTGATGCGACTGCTATTCTTAATGTTTAAAGTTTGCTTAGCCATCATCTTCCTGATATTCTGGCTAATGAGGAGACCGTGCTGAAGATGAACGACCTGATTAATACCCTCGCTGATAACACATCAGCTTTGAATGCTGCTCAATTGGCTCTAATTTCTACTTTAAATTTTCAAATCTCTCTGATACCAGCTTCTTGGAAACAAGGTATGGACATTAGATCTAATGTTCAGATAATAGATCGAGATATTGATGCTCTAAACATCCAAGTCCAAGAGAAACATCAGATTAGTT